>WOXC01002556.1:0-266283 GCA_011680675.1 Gymnobelideus leadbeateri
TCCTTCCTTTCTTCCTTCCTTTCTTCCTTCTTCCTTACTTCTTCTTCCTTCCTTCCTTCCTTCCTTCCTTCCTTCCTTCCTTCCTTCCTTCCTTCCTTCCTTCCTTCCTTCCCTCCCTCCCTTCTTTCCTCTAAAATAACACAGCTGTATTTAAAAATAAGTGATTATCTTTTTCAGGTCTTTGTCTCATCCCATACTGCTACTTTTTAATAAAGTCATGTCACTCATTTCTGTCTGACCTCTGACTCTTAGAAACCCAACTTCCTCAAAGCATAGCCCAAAATTGACTTTGAACCTGAGGTCTTTACTCCTTGTTACTACTATATCCCTTGTTACTACTTGTTACTTGTTACTATTATATCCCTCCAAAATTCATATACCCATATGCATATATATGTGTGTGAGTGTGTGTGGATATATGTGTGTATGCATCTGTGTGTGCATAATATATAGATGTACACACATATATTCCCCCCCAGCATCTAGCACAGTCTCTGGCATATAATAGTAGGAGATATGGACCAGACCTTTGTTTATATTCGTAAAGGGAACTCCTGAATGAATAACCTTCCTCTACTAGTGCAGGTCTGTTTCTTGAAACTTATAGATTTAAGAGAGTTACTTAGGGCACTGAGAGGTTTGCCAAGGATGATATAACTAGTATGTTTTAGAGACAGAATTTGAATCTAGTTTTTCTGATACAAAGGCATGTACCTGTTGCATGTGCCATACTATGTTTCATGGCACACAGTAGGTCCTTAATAAATGCTTGTTGATTTGATTAATATTTTAGGGAAATACTCTAGTTGAAAGCATACTGTATTTATCTACGAATGTACATTTTGTTACTTAAAATTTAGGTTTAAGAAGATGGTGAAATAATGGTAAAATTGGATTCAGAGATCAAGATCTATAATCACTTATCAAGTTTTCAAACTGTGACAAATAAGAGTATTTAATAATGAATAATAAAATCCCCTAGACTATAGGGAGGCTGAGAATCACGTATGGTATGTTGATTTTGGTGACTCAGAAGAGTTAGGTTCTAATACTACATATGATAGTAGCAATGCAAGCCTGGGCAAGTCACTTAAACTCAATGTGCCTTAGACAACTCCCTAGGGTTGATTTACTCAGACTGAAAAAAAATCACAGACTTTTACCTTTTGGTATTAATATCTCTTATGACTTCTTTCCTCAGTTGTTTTCCTTGGAGAAAATGAGTTTACCTATCAATAGGATAGACATCATTTGAAAGCTGTAGATAGATATTGTGGTTGCTTGCCAAATAGGGCCAGGAGACCTATTTTTCCAGAGGTGTTTTAGTAAGGTAGACTGACCTTAGTCATTCTGAAATGGGTTAAATACTGCCTGGAATATTAGAGAATGGATATGGGAATTGAATGAGATTGCCAAGCTCATGAGATGCATTTACCTGCTTTTTTTCCCCTATGAGAAAACCAATAGAAATGATTATTTTTATATTTCTCCTGATACATTAGACTTATTCTAAAGAAAATAAAGTAGTTTCTTCTAGGTCTTAGGAACCTATATATGGTTAATTAGATGCTTCATTTTATTATTAGATATAGGTTTAGATTAATGCCAGTAATTTGAACATCTTCTCTGCTTATGTAAAAGTGATTCCATTTTGTGGGATTCATGCTGAACAGATGCTCTTGGGCCATCTCTCTAATAAATGGGACTAAATGTCAGCCTTAAAAAAGAAGGGGAAATAACACTGGAAATGACTAAATAGCACTTACAGAATAATGTGCATGCTTATATTTGTGGCATATTTCTTTATTTTGTCTTCAGTGCCTATGTATATAAGATTTTAAAAGCTTGCTTTCTTTTGGATTTCTTCTTTGCTCTCCCCCCTCCCCACCATTAGATCTTCTCTTAATATGACATGACTGTCGATGCTGTCAAGCAACAGGGATATATCATGATATAGGAGTGTGGTTAAATTACTAGTAGTAAGGGAAATAATCTGTCATTAGATGTTTCAGTCTCTTCTAGTTTGATTAAATACAGTTAGGTCTTTTGTAGTTTATTTCAGGGATTAAAGACTAGAATCTGTGAAAAGTTTATTTTTTTCAGCTGCCTTTTTGATGAAAAATCTGTTGCATTTTTAAAACTCAAACAGAATAATTTGCACTGAGTGACAGCTCTTGCTTTGCTCAAGGATAAGACAAAAATTGTACTGAAAAAGTTCAAGGTAATTTTCAAGTTTAATGTTTCCTTGTGCTTGATTTGAAGTGTAAAAATAAGATGCCAAGAAGTCCCAAGGTGAAGAACATTTTATTCCACAAAAAATTTATCTTTGTGTATTTATCAGTTTTTTCTCTTACTTTTCCAAACTATTTGCTATTTTTATCTTGTTAGACCAAATGTACTTTAAATAACTCCAGGAGTCATCAGGGAGAACAACATAGTTATGAGAGAACCCTAGATAAATATTACTTTAGAAACTCTAAGTAATCTAAAAGAAAACCTTTTATATAAGATAATTTCAGGAATTTGGGTAATTTTTAGTTATGTAAAAACTGACATTAATGTTGGATCATTGACTTAAAATGATTAAATTGGTTCTCTGTTGTTGATATTAAGGTTCAAGGTTGTTTGCTATTTCTATGTAGAAAAAAAATCTTCACAATTTTAACATGTCTTCTGTATTTGGCAGTTCCGGGCAGTTTTCTGGTATTATTTTTTAGTCTACAAAGTTCAGTTTTTTTTACTTATGTTCTGGGATTCTTAAGTTGCTTTTATACATCCTGTCTTTGGGATCAATATGTTTTGCTTTATCTTGTTAGATATCATTATTGTTAGATAACATTATTGCTTTTCTTCTGGATTGTTCTTCAGTAATCTGTATTCCCAGTTTGTGGATTTCTCATTGTTTTGGAGAGATTTGCCATGATGAATTTGAATATTTCTATTCTGCTAATCATTTCTGCCGTGTACCCGAGGCATCCTGCCATTTGTTCGTTCTTTCAAGATTTTGATTTCTCTCTTGTACCTTTCCAGATCAGACTGCCCCAGTTTCATGCTCTCTTGGGATTCCACAGGTTTCTGTAGGTTTAATTTCCTTTGTCTTGTAATATTTATTTTGAAAAGCTTGAAAGTCTTGGCATTCATCTTCCCTTCCAATTTTAGTATCTTCTTTGTTGATCTATCTGCTTATGCTCTAGGTTTTTTTAACTAAACTTTCCTCCTCTTCATGTCTTTGGTGGGTTTATTCCCTGGGGCAGGACTTCAAAGCTGTCCCAGCCTCCTCTCATTTTGAGGAATTTTTTGTTATCCTCAGTCATTGCCCCAAGTAGTTCCTGGGAGGGAGGGGATTTAAGGTTTTTTTTTAAGACTGGTCCCAGATGGATTCTACTCTTCTTTCCTTCAGGCTCTGCGTAGCCCCCTCCCCCAATTCCTTTTGATGTTTATTTCTCTGACTGGTCTGAGTCAGCATCTATTGCTTTTCATGGAAAGGGTAGAGTGGGTGCTCTGTGCGGAGATTCTGCTGTCTTCAGGTTCCTTCCTCAAGGACCACCTCAGGCAACAGGAAGCTTAATTCTCCTTGTAATCCCCATTCCTGATCTTGGGGGCTGGATAGGGTTGAGATCTGCTGCTTGTAGCTGCAGTTAACTGGAGGAAGCAGAGACTGTAGCTCAAGGGAAATTCCTCAAAATACAAGTAGTGGGTTGGTTGTTGTGCCTTATTAGAGTGTGGAGGCTGGTGAGGAAGCAGCACTGACTGAGCTCATTAAGGATTACTGAGCTCATTAAGGATTAGAATCGTCCTCAGTTTGTTAATAAGGGGATTATCTTGTTAGGTTTTTTGCTTTCTTGTCTTACAGAAATAGCTGTAACTTTGGCATGTTAATTGTTCTTTTTGGTGATTTTTGAGAGTGGTGACAAGAAAACGTCTAGTCTTCCATCTTGTTGTTCATGGGACTCAGAAGTAGAATTGTAATATGTCACTAGAAAAAAGCCAGATGCTGTGTAGTCCTTCACTTTATATTAAGCCTATTTTTTTTTTACTTGTTAAAACTTGATAAAAGGTAATCACTAATGCATCAAGTAGTACACTCTAAAAACTTCTGTTGAGAATTCCTACACATAATATGGAACTAAAACTTTATAATGCATTCTAATTTGAAAGATCCCTTGGAAGTCCCAAAACAAATTTAGCCGTATCTAGCCTAATATTGGTCATTGGTTTCCCTAAAACATGACTATAGGGAGCAATTTGTTCCATAGCAACAGAGTTATAAATGGATTAGATGTTCCTGGACAATGTAGGAACATAATATACGTAATATAATCATCAAGATCAAATAGCATATAATTTGTTTAATGGTACTACAAATTCCTTTCCCACTCAGATCTCTTCCTTTGACTTTTCCACAGAGACTCAGAACATTCTCAAGTAGGGGTTTTAGGTTAGGTAGGAAGGGGTAGATGATAGGAAAAGTAATGTAATTCAGTATAGCTGTAAGATATATTTGTTATTATTATCTGGTCTTCCCTCAATCGGATATTTGTTAGGTGCCTACTATGTGTTAGGAGATAGCAGTACAAAGAATGAAATAATCCCTCCTTGCAATGAGCTCCCACTCTAATGGGGGAGATAGCATGTACATATAAAATACGTTCAGCATAAATATAAAGTTAGTTCATACACGTTCCCATCACTGCCTCTTAGAGGGAGGGCACCAGCAGTTAGGGGAGTCAGGAAAAGTTTCACATAAAAGGTGGTATCTGAGTTGTATCTTAAAGGAAAGGAGGGACTCCGAGGCAGAGGCAAGGAAGGACTTATATTACAACCATGGGGAATAGCTAGTACAAACACTTGGAAACAGGAGATAGAACACCTGGAGTGAGGAACAGAGAAAGCCATTTTGGCAAAATCTCAGCATGCAGACCAGAGGATAATATTCAGTGAGGCTGGGAAGCTCAGTTGTGTGCAGGTTAAATAGAAATTTAAAAACTAAAGAGAGATTATATTCTCATCTATTATTTGTACTTCTGTTTATTTTTAATGCTTTTTTTTTGCAGTACTGTCATTTCCTTGCTAACTAGCCCTTCCTTCTAACACAAAGCTGAGCAAAACTATTAAGTCATCATATGTGCATATATGTATATAGAAACACATCTACATAAATGTTTTTATATGTATATAGTTATATGTTTATACAGATATACACACATATGTACATATGTATCTCTGAGGATAGGCACTAAGACTGAAGTACCAGGAAAAGCTTCTTGTAGAAGGCAGGATTTTCACCAGATTAAACCAGGGAAGCCAGGAGGTGGAAACGAGGGAGAGCATTTTGGGGATGGGAGATAGCCAGAAAAAGTTCATAGATTCAGGAGTGCCTTGTGCAAGGTATAGTAAGGAGGCCAGAGCCAGTGAATCATAGGGTGTGTGGAGGGGAAGGTAGGAAGGAGCCTGGTTACAAAGCACTTTAAAAACTACACAGAAGATGTTTGTGATGGCTAAGTGGAGGATGAAGGGAGAAAGGGGAAGGGAACAAAACCCTACAAAGTAGGTGTTATTATCTCCATTTTACAGTTGAGGAAACTGAGGCAAATAGTGGTTAAGTGACTTGCCCAGAGTCACCCAGAAAGTAAGTGTATGAGGTCAGATTTGAACTCAGATCTTCCTGACTACAGGCCAGCATTCTATCCACCTTGCCACCTAGCTGCCTCAAATGATCTGGCACGGGGAAGAGACTTGGGGTAGGGAGGCAAAACAGAGGCTTATTGCTTCCTATTCATTTTGTAAATGTGATTAGAAAAACACTAGATAGTATTTACATGGGACATTTTAACAGGTGAAGTATGGGAGGAAGGTGCCTACCCTTCTTCATGGATTGGGGAATAGGTCCCAAAGCCAGCTAATGATCTTGGCCATTATGAAAGAAACAACTTTGTTTTAATATCTTCCAGAGATACATCTTCAGAGGAAGATTCTTACTGATAAGTAACTGGGATTTCATCCATCCTCCACCTACATATATGACTGTTTAATTATGTCCACATGGACTTTCTCTTTGTGGCTATTGGCATGAATAGGCTGGGAGACCAGATGGTCTATTAATGTGAGTGATTAAAAGATTCTTTTGTTTCTATTTAAATTAATAGTATTCCTTAATCTGTTCAGGGGAGTCTAAGGAAAGAGAATAAAGAATAGTGTGGACAGGGTAAGGTGCACTGGAAAAATTTCTGCTTTTTTATCCTTGACATTGGGCACTGTGATTTGTCTTCTGTCGATTAGAAAATCATCAAAGTAACCATTCCAATTGAGTAATGAAAATGATTTTCAAATTACCAAAATCTTTTCTCAAAGTTTCTGAGAGTAAAAGTCATATTAACTCTAGAGTATCTTTAAAAAAATAAGAAACTTGATAATATTTGAGATTTCAGGGTATTAATTAACCAAATATTCTGAATTGGATAGGTACCACCTATTTATTTCACTTGTATCAAGTCTTGAGTAATGTTTTGGCTACTCTTGTAAAGAGAACCCTGGCCAGAGGGGGACCTGAGGGATTCCTCAGGCTTTGCCTTTGGATCCAAGGAGCAGATCTCAGAAGCCCCTGCCATTATTAGTTCAAAAGTCTCCCAACAATCTTAAAAACATTTTTTTCAATGTTGCCATGAACCCAACTGAGTTCTTATCTTGCCTTTTTAGTGTTGCCTGGTGGTGATGTCATTTTACTTTTTCTTGGCTCAGACTGGTTTTGTTCTTGCTTCTCTGCATCTTCACACTTTAAAAATAAAATCTTAGCTATAGTTATGTCTCAGCTAACCAAATGTTTGATACAATGGAAAATATAAGTGATGTTTAAAATAAAATTGTTTTTAAAATAATAATGTAACAGGGGACTGTCTAATCCTTCCATTTTTGTTTCTGACTCTCTGGACTTTGCTACCATGCTTCTGGAGCTGCTGTCTCCCTCTGGAACTTTCTTCAGCCCCTAGGGCCTCCTCACACAGGGACATCCATTTGCCCTTGAAGCCTTTTCACCTTGGAATGGCCTTCACCTTACTGGCCCCCTATTCCCATTGATTAGGTACTCAGAAGACTTCCTCCATTTTGGGAAAGGGCCCAGGTTGGCCAACCTTCATTTCCCTCCTGGCTCTGTTGCTGACTTTCAGAACTGTGCCCCTAAGAACCAGTACCTTATCTTCCCCCTCCTTCTCCTAATTTTTAGTTCCATTTTGTGTATTGTTTTCCTCCATTAGAAAGTAAGCCTCTGGAGGCCAGGGATTATTTTCTTTTTGCTTGTGTTTGAATACCCATTACTTAGTTACAGTACACATGTGGTCCTCTAGGTCCTCAAGTCCTTTGTCAAAGGACCACTCTTCAGGACCTAGAGGGCCACATGTGACCTCAAGGCCACAGGTTCCCCACCTCTGGTACAGTACCTGAAACACAGTAAACGCTTAATAAATGTTGTTGCTTTAGAAGGATTGGCAAGCCTATTTTGGTGCCTAGTACATTATAGATGCTTAAATTCTTGTCAGTTGATGGAGATTGAATATATATCATCACTGTATGTGTATATATGTATTTTATATATAAGTATATATAAAACATATGTATATATATATATATAATATATACACACATATATATATATATATATATATATATAATATATATATATTACCCTTCCTTGTAATGAATAAAAACATCAAAACACATATCCACACTTACAGCAAAAGCATTTGACCACACATGCTGCATTTTAAAACTAGTTTCCCCACTCTTCTGAGAAGAGGGCAATGTTTTATCACCAGCTTTCTAGACTGAGCTTGATTATTATAGAGTACAATTGACAATAAAGCATTATTTTTTACTTATATTATTGTAGTCATTATGTATCATTTTCTCCTGATTTTGCTTACTTTGTTCTGTACTAGTTCATATTAATCTTATTATATTACTCTGAATTCCTCATATTCATCTTTTCTTATAGTGTAATTGGGATAGGGAAAGATACTGGGTCCATGATTTCACAGCTATAGGGAACTCTCAGTTGAGGAAACTCTCTTCACTGCTGCAGATTGGCACCTTCTCTGCAGCTTTTGATCTTAGAGGACTGTCAGAGATACAGAGAGGTTAAGTCAATTGCACAGGGTCACACAGGCAGTATGTGTCAGAGGCAGGACTGCTATGCTGCCTAAAGAGATGACAGCAAAGAACCAGAAACTTCACCTCTCTCCAATTCTAGGTGGAAGGCACTAGCTATCACTGAAGGGCAATAGCTGTCAGTGAAGCTCTTGGCCAATGAAGCCAATTCTTTCTCTCACCAATGAGGAATTACTTAACTGAAACCTTCCATCACCTGACTGCTTCAAACTGTCACAGCTCAGACAGAGCAGTTTTTCAACCTTCCTAATGAAGCTTCAGTTCTTTTCCTCAGATACCTATGCCTGGTTTCTAGTCTTAAAATGACTTTAATGAGAGCCTCGTGACTCTCAGTGATTGACTTTTCTTTGGTCAGGTTATTCACTCGCTTTTCATGCTTTTCTTGCATCATTCTCATTTCTCTTCCCAATTTTTCTTCCACTTCTCTTATTTGGTTTTCAGAATCCTTCTTAAGCTCCTCTATGGCCTGTAACCAGTTCATATTTTTCTTGGAAGCTTTTGGTGCAGGAGTTCTGACTTTGCTGTCTTCCTGCCACTCTATGCTTTGATCCTTTTTTGTCCCCTGAAAAAGGAATCCAAAGTTGGATTGCTCTGCTTGCGTTGCTTCCTTTGCTTGCTAATGTTGCCACTCAATTACTTGACTTTTGAGCTTTTTGCCACAGTAGAATTCTGCTTTCAGAGAGGAGAACTTTTCCCCAAATCTCTGGGGTTTTCCCAGCTGCCAGAGCTATTAGTTGGCTGCCCTCTCTGAAACCTCCACATGCTCTGGCTCCACATGCTCAGACCACAAGTCTGGTCACACACCCCAAGACTTCCACCCTATACAGCAATCCAGATCCAAGCATGTTAAAGCAAGAGCAGTTACCCATCAGAATTGTTGGTTGGTCCCCCTACAGTCTGCAGGCCAGGAGCTCTGAAGCAGCCACGCGGCCACCATGTCTCAGCCACTTCTCCCTCTGGGGGTAGAGGCTGGACTGCACTCCCGGACCCCCTATTCCCAAAGTCTATACTGATCTCTCACATTTTCTTTGGCATTTATGGATTGATAATTCTGTAAACAGCCATAGCTGCTGGTGATCTACTCACCTGACATCCCTCTAGTTGAGGCTGGTCAGGCTGCCTTG
The DNA here is from genome assembly GCA_011680675.1 of Gymnobelideus leadbeateri. Taxonomy (NCBI): domain Eukaryota; kingdom Metazoa; phylum Chordata; class Mammalia; order Diprotodontia; family Petauridae; genus Gymnobelideus; species Gymnobelideus leadbeateri. The sequence continues at coordinate 9,285 of WOXC01002556.1, forward strand.
AGACTAAAACCTCAGGCTCATGGGGGGCTGGGCTCTGCTCCCATCAGGCTGCGATGAACCCTTTCTGTCCCCCAGCTGGGCTGTCTTCAGCAGGATATTTGTTTCTCTCTGTCACTTTGTGGGTTCTGTAGCCTAGAGATTGTTTAGTCATTTTTTTATAGGTATTTGAGGTGGTTATGGGGGGGAGCACAGGGAATTTTCGTGCTTTTATGCCACCATCTTCACAGTGATGGACTTTTAACTTAAAAAGTCACAATTCCTCATTTCCTCCATTAAATTGATTGTTGTCTTTTAATCATACCCCAATCTTCACATGTTTGTTTTATCTTTTTTTTTTAAAGTTTTGCCTAAAATAGGTAAATGCAAAACCACAGGTACCATAATGCCCTGAAGCAATCAAGTTTTCAACATATTCTTCCTAATCCTTTGGTGTCCTTGAAACTGTCTTTTTATACTTCTGTTTCTCCAGCTTTCAGTAATTGAAAAGATGGTCATCTGACTCTTTAAAATATTAAACTTACACATAAATGTGCCGTTATTCTACACTATTCACAATCTGATTTGAGCCTTTCTATTTACACATATTTCATTTTCTGTCTGAAACTGCCTAGATTCTATTTGAAAATTGTTTTTCTTCATATATATCTTAGCAATTTTTATTAAAACAAAATCTTTTTCCTACTTGGGTATTATTTTTCATTTATACATCAGCAATATCTTACCTCTTTTGACAGTTAATATACACCTTTTCCTTTATACAAACAAAAAGCCTTTCTTTCCCCCTCTCCTTTTCAGCACTAAACTGTTGCATTTAATTTAAAGAGACAGTGTAACTTACAACTGCAATTTGTACTCCTAAAAAGCTACCTGGAGTATACTGAAAAGTTAAGTGATTTGCCTAGGTACACATAACCAGAATGTGATGGAGGTAAGTCTTTTTTTTTTTTGCTTTTTGGAGGGCAATTGGGGTTAAGTGACTTGCCCAAAGTCACACGGTTAGTAAGTGTGTCAAGTGTCTGAAGCCAGATTTGAACTCAGGTCCTCCTGACTCCAGGGCCGATGCTCTATTCACTGAGCCACTTACCCACACCCCCCCTTTTTTAACCTATTTAAAATTTTTTTTATTATTGGAGGTAAGTCTTGAACCCAAGTCTTCTTGACTTCATGGGTAGCTTTGTATCCACCGTGACAAGTTGATTCTCATACAGTTTTAATTTCAGATCCTTAGAAATATTTGATACAAATCTTATTCTCATTTACTAGTTTCTTTTTCTAGCTAACATTGATTTTAATGCAAATATGTTTAATTTTTAAGCAATCAAAATTACATTTCTTATTCTTATGCTTTCTTCTCTATTCCTTATTTTAAATTGAGTTTTTTCTTTAGCAATAGCTATGAAAGGTGCCTCTTTTGTATCTCTGTTTTTTATGTGACTTTTTATGTTTAGATTACTTATCCATTTGGAGATTACTGTAGTGTATGGTATAAGATGTTCTAAACCTAATTTCTTCCAAACTACTTTCTCAGATCCTCTTAATAGTTCTTGTTGAATAAACACCTATCTGTATAAATACAGATATGTGTACACACATGTCTGTCTGTATATGTATATGAAGATAGTCTTTCCCTCAGTAGTTTGCATTAGTGGGATTGTCAAATGCTATATGTATGTATTCATCTACTTATAGGTCTTGCTTATCTAATTTTGAGAGGCAGTGTTGGAAACAGAGCACTGTACTTGGAATCAGGAAAACCTAGGTTTGGATTCCACCTGAGACACTAGCTGTGGGACTTTGGGCAATTCGCTAAGGTTTTATCTGTAAAATGGAGGCAATAGCAGCATCTTCTTGAGAGGATTATTATAAAGGTCAAATGCTATATATCTGTATATCTATCTATCCATCTATCTATCTATCTATCCATCCATCTATCCATCCATCCATCTATCCATCTATCTATCCATCTATCTCTATCTATCTATCTATCTATCTATCTATCTATCTATCTATCTGTCTATACATTTAGCTATCCATCTATCCATCTACCTATCCATCCATCTATCCATCCATCCATCCATCCATCCATCCATCCATCCATCCATCTATCCATCCATCTATCTATCTATCTATCTATCTATCTATCTATCTATCTATCTATCTATCTATCCATCCATCCATCTATCTATCCATCCATCTATCCATCCATTTATCTATCTATCTATCTATCTATCTATCTATCTATCTATCTATCTATCTATCCATCTATCCATCCATCCATCTATTTATCCATCCATCTATCCATCCATCTATTTATCTATCCATCCATCCATCTATCTATCTATCTGTCTGTCTGTCTGTCTATCCATCCATCCATCCATCCATCCATCCATCCATCCATCCATCTTACTTTGCAAATACAAAAGAAATACATATATATGCTGATTAGTGTGATATAGTCTAAATAAACCATTCAATACCTTTGTTTTCTTCCTTTTGCTTTATTGCTATAGTTATCTTTTCTAAAACCATATTAAAATGTAGTTGGGAAAGGTTATATCCTTGATTTATCGCTGTTTTCATTTTAAAAAGTCTACTCACTATTATTGATATTACCATGCCTGTCTTTCTGTCTATATTGATATCGATATCTGTTTGTCTGTCTGTCCATCCATCCATCTGTGTATCTATCTATCAATCTATGATACAGACTTTTTCCCACCACTACTCAACAATTTCCAGTGTGTAGCACATTTCCTGGTATGTAGTGTTAGGTGTTTGATAAATGTTTATTGATTGATTATTTTAGTTGAAATTGATTTTCATGCAGAATCATTTTTTAGAATGATTCCTTCTTGATCTTGTTTAGTTGAAGATTTTTCTTTACCAATAAGTGTGATAGGAAATCTTACTGATTTTCAGTTTTTATGATCTCTAATTTATATTTATATGACATATGTAAACATAATTACAGTATGCATATCTGTATGTTTAATTAATGAGAGGCAAACTAGCCTGCCCAGAGTACTGGATAGAAAGATAGTCTCTTTTGGATAACCCTATGACCCTAGGCAATTTATTTAACCTTTCTGTTCCCCCTGGGAACCCTTTTAAGACTAACTTCCAGGTTTGTTGCAGAATTGTACTGGGAGAAGTTTCTTCACTGGAAGGTATCTATATCAATGAAATCATAGGTCCTGTCTAAAAAATGAGCTGGAAAAGATATGTTAAGTATCTCTGCCTTTGTTCATTTATTTGATTTCTTGGTGCCTCAGGACAGAGAAATATATTTAATTTTTAATATTCCCATTCAGAAGAAATGCTATAAATCTTTAAGCTCTAAATTCTTCAATAGTTTTCTTTCAGTTCTATATTCTCCTTTCATTTATCTTTCTGTTAGATTTTTATCCAGCTTTGATAGCAAACAGAAAAGATAGGGAGATGTGAGAATGGAGTATATATATATTCCTGGGGGAAGAGTTGTTTAGTTTTGCCGTAGAATAGAGGGGAATATATGTAATATATCTAATATATTACATTTTAAAAGAAGAATAAAAAGATGTGATACTGCCCTTATTCAAAAGGAATTTACAGTTGAATAGCTGGGATGAAACATCATACAGCCACATTAGGAGGCATGTGATGAGACCAAATGAATAATTTCATATTCCTGTATTGTAAAAAGTGGATTATATTGAATAAGTATTTCATTCCAAGACCATAATAAGCATGAATAGCTGAGTATTACCATATTAAAAACTTCTAAAGTGATAGTTTTTTCTCCTTTTCTGAGGACCCTAGTTAACACTCATATTTTAATGCTTCTCTACATTTAAGAAATAAATCACAAAAGCCTCAAATGGTAACTTGTATATTTGTTAGTAATTATTAAAAAATTACAAAAAATTCAATAATACCTCTTTTAGGAAGCCAGGGACATATATTTGCAAAAGCATGATTTAAACGACAGTGACTATAAAATATTTTGGAATCTTAACTAAAAAATAAGGTCAAATTTAGTAATGCAAAAAATATATTATATGGATACAAAGTACAACCAGGGGCCAACTTACAGGTGTGAATAGCAAGGTTATTCCTTCAGGTTTTCCATTAGTAGACGATGTGATACAATAATTCTCTCATTTCATACTGAGACTTTTAGATGCCTCAAGCATTTATCAAAGCTCTGATATGGTTAGGATCAGTTCTGATGCCTGTAACCTTTTAGTTCAGGTGAAATGTGGGGTCAAAATGAGATGCTCAGAAGTCCCTGAACAGTTAACAAAAAGTTTTCTGCCATAATGACTTACATAGTCTCTCCATTTTTATAGATGAGTAAGGTATACATAGTTAACTGCAAGTCTTAGAGAGTTGCCATTGACACTGAGGGGTCAAGTGATTTACCTTTGTTCACTCAGATAGTATTTTTCACAGGCAGGACCCAAACCTTGGTATTCCTGATGACGGGGCTGGCAACCATCCATTCCACCATGATGTCTCATAACTATCAGCCTTTTTTATTAGTGGCAGCAGTAATACTTATCATCAATCTTTACACATATATATCTCTTTTAGCTTCTTTCAGTATATCATTACATTGAACATTTGTATATTTTTTTCTTTTTAGAGTCAGATGTTACTTTAGAGAAAGTAGTCGTATGATAACAGATGTATTTTAGAGCCAAAAGGGGTATCAAAGGAGTCAAACATCCTCATTTTATATTTAAGAAAACAATTCTTAGAGAAGCTAAGTGACTTGCCTGAGGTCACACAGTGTAAGGACTAGACCCCATGCTTCTTGCTTCATAAGCCAGTGTTCTTCCTGTTTTATATTGAACTTAAATGTGATAAATCTTAATTTAAGTTTGATGTTATTGAGCAGAATTTATAGTCAATTAATTTTCATGTAGCTTTGGTCAGGTCACCATTCCTCTCTACTTGCTTGATCCATTACCTTACTTGTAATTATTCCAGGTGCTAAGGTGATAAAGAGGTATGATATTTCCTCATAGTAAATAATAACATCCCTCAATTAACATGAGGACTAGAATTTAAGAACCCTTCAATAGGCCAGGGTTCATCATTTGATGCCATGCATTTTTTGTTTGTTTGTTTGTTTTTTATTTAAACAAATGCTTTATTAACTTCTGTTTTACATCATTCATTTCCGCCAGATTTTGAGTTACAATCATTTTCCCCCCATTTTTCCCCTACCCACCCTCCCAGAATAGCAGTCTCACTTCCTCCAATCTGCTCTCTCCCATATCATCTCCTATACCCCCTTCGACTTTTCCATTAGAGGAAGGTGAATCTTTGTGACCCAATGCCTGCACATCTTATCTCCCAATTACAAGCAAAAGAGTATTAATAATAGTATTTATATATATTTGAAACATTTAATCTTAAGACCTCGAATTTCAGATCCATTTCCTTCCTCCCTTGTCACCCATTCCCTCTGGGAAGATAAGTAATTCAGTATATGTTGTACATGTCTAGCTATGCAAAACATTACCATCTAGATATATTGTACAAGGCTGCTTATAATTCCCTCCCACTCATCCCACCCCCCACCTGGTCCATTCCCTACATGATCCTGTCCCTCTTCTATAATGGGTACTTCCAACCTCCCCTCACCCCAAGGATGCCCTCCCATCCATCATCCCTCCTCTCATCCCCCTTCCCCCTATTCTGCTGCAGGTTGAGATATCCCATTTAGTATATATGTCATTCTCTCCCTGAACCAAATTCAATGAGAATGTGGTTTTGCCTTTTTGCCTTCCTATTCTCCCCCTCCCTTGCAACCACTTCCCCTTGCTTCTTCTACATGGGATAGTTTACCCTACCCTGTCTCTCCCCATCTCCTCTTGCCACTTTCCTCTCTCACCTCATAATTTCACCCCTTGAGTATCCTCCGTTCCCAACAAATTCAACCTATGCCCTCTATCCATATATAACTGTAACCATATACACACACATTCACATATGTATTCATATGACCACACCCCCTTCTTCCATTATTTTCATAGTGAGAAAGATATCATCAGTCACAGTTATTGCTTTTCCATATAGGAATGTAAATAGTTCAACTTTGATAAGTTCCTTTTGATTTCTTTTCCCTGATTACCTTCTCAGGCATCTCTTGCTTCTTGTGTCTGGATGTCAAATTTTCTATTCAATTCTGGTTTTTTCCTCAAGAATGCTTGAAAGTCCTCTATTCCACTGAATGACCATATTTTCCCCTGAAACAAAATACTCAGTTTTGCTGGGTAGGTGACCCTTGGGTTCATTCCCAGTTCTTTTGCCCTCTGGAATATCATATTCCATGCCCTTCGATCCCTCAGTGCAGAGGCTGCCAGGTTCTGTGCTATTCTGATTGTGTTTCCACAATAATTTATTAGAGAAACCTAATCATTTCTCATGTGTGTGCATCTTTCTCTCTCTCTCTCTCTGTATATATATCAGATTCCAGTAACTTGGGAAATAAACATCAAGGTTAATAGCTATTTGATTTAAAATCAGTACAACAAACAGTAAAGCAGACATAGATAATTATTTACAATGTTATCACCTGTGAGAAAGATAATACTCAAAGTCATTTCTTTTTTTTTTTTAAAGCAATTGGGGTTAAGTAACTTGCTCAAGGTTACATGGCTAGTCATTATTTATGCGTGGGTGCTCATTTTCTGAGGCCGGATCTGATCTCGGGTCATCCCAACTCCGAGGCTGGCGCTCTTACTTACTGCACCACCTAGCTGCCCCTTTAGGGCAATTGGGGTTAAGTAACTTGCCCAAGGTTACACGGCTAGGTTTCTGTTTGTGTGGATTAAGTGTCTGAGGCCGGTTCCAAACTCAGGTCCTTCTGACTCCAGGGCCGGCGCTCTATTCACTGCGCCACCTAGCCGCCCCCAAAGTCATTTCTTACTGTCATTGCTACTGCTGACTACTTTTAAGTTCTGGAAATACAGTTTGATCATTTAGGTTTCTTAGTATAGCAGCCAAAGTCTCTCAAGATAATTTTTCTTCTTAAAACATATTTAAATTCATAATCTTAGTAAATAAATTCGTAGTCCTTTTTAAAATACTGTATCTTAACCAATAATCATCATAGTTAACTGTCTAGAATAACAGTGAAATTGACAAGTTCTTAAGATTCTGTTATCCATGAACTAAGAAATAAAAGAGGACCATGGAAAGTAAAATGTATAATTTTGAGTATATGAAGTTTAAAAGTTTTTGCACTAACGTAACCAAATGCAGTAAACATTAAGAGGAAAGCAGAAAATGTGGAATTTTTTACAGCAAATTTCTCTGATGAAGAGAAATTTGTCAAATTTCATTTGTCAAATATATATAGAACTGAACCAAATTTATAAAAGTCAGAGCTACTGATAGTTGATAAATATTCAAAGGATATGAGCAGGCAATGTTCAGAAGAAGGAATCAAGGGTATCAATAGTCACATAACAATGCTACAAATATCTTTTGATTAGAGAAATCGAATTAAAATAACTCTAAGGTATAATCTTCCACAACTATTAGATTGACTAACACAACAAAAAAGAAAAATAATAAATTCTGGAGGGAATGTAGAAAAATAGAGACACTACTACATTGTACATAGAGTTGTGAATTGATCCAACCATTCTGGAGAACAATTTGGAACTATGTCTAGAGGGCTATAAAACTACATGCCCTTTGACCCCATAATGCCACTGCTACTTTGTAGCCCAGATTGATCAAAGGGAAAAAAGAGAGCTATATGTAAAACAAAGTATTTATAGCAGCTCTTTATGTGGTGGCAAAGAATCGGAAATACAGGGAAATTGGGGAAATGCTGAATAAATAGCTATGATGGAATATTGTTCTATAAAAATCATGAGCAGGATGGATTCATAAATGTCTGAGAAGAATCTTATGACTTAATGCAATGTGAAGTGAGCAGAGTCAGGAGAACATTGTACAGATTAACAGCAATATTGTACAAGGATCAACTGTGAATTTTTTTTTTTCAAAATTTTATTTTAGACTCAAACTCCAGAACACAAATACAGAATAGAGAAAAGAAACAAAAACGTAGCATAAACTTAAATATTGGAATTTAAATACAAAGTTAGAAAGCAAAAAAAGCAGGTTGTGTGCATAGCAGAACATGAGATGATTCAAAATATGTAACAATAAGTTTTCTTTTCAAGAAAATCTATATGAAAATAATACTCGTGTTGAGCATTGTCTTCTTTTTTTGCTTCCTTGTGAGTTTTCTTTTGTTTTCTGCTGTGCACTTTTTTACTTTGTTCTTTTTTTCTCTCCCCTCAATTCCCCCCCCGAAGACCACAACAAAATTTAGATATGTTTCTCTATAGCTATAAATATATACATGCCCTCCCACACCCCCCAGAAGTCTATAGTAAAGTTTAGATGTTTCTCTATAGCTATGGATATATACATACACATATACATATATACATACTTATATAGACACATAATTTCCCACCCACTAACTTGCCCCCAGAAGGCCACAATAAAGTTTAGATATATTCCTCTATAGCTATAAATAATATATATACACCCTCCCCAAGACTACAATAAAGTTCAGATATGTTTCTCTGTAACTTTAGATATATACATACACATATACATACATATATAGACATATACTTTCCCAAACCTATTCTATTCCTGATCTTTGCTTTTATTTATGATTATATGTCTTGTTTCCTATCCCTCCTGCCTCCTCTACTTTACTTCTGCCCTATGACTTGCCTACCCACCCCCCCAAGGATCCCTCCTCTTTCCTCCCATTTACATAAATTTAAACACCCTTCTGTATCCCTATTTTATGTATTCCCTTACCCTTTCCTCTGAAGATCCCTCCATTGTCCCATCTCTGCTCCCTATGCCCCTACTGTTTTATTTCTTCTGAATTTAGAAGACTTTTATACTCTTCTAAATATATACATATTCTTCCCTCTTAAACCTAATCCTGATGAAAGTAGGTTACCAGAACTACCAGCCCTCTTCCCCCATGTAATTCATCTGTATCAGTTCTTCCTCTTGTACCTCATTTGTATAAAATAATCGCTCTTTTTAGCTGTTCCTAAACGGTTTTACTTTTTAAATTCATATCATATTTAGGTTTACCTCAATCTTTCTTATGAGCTACCCAGTTATTGATAAGAATCTTTGACATACATTTTACATTTTGCATATATAAAAAGTATACAGTCTGTCCTTATGGATCCCTTATAATCAGTCTTTATTATGTGCCTTATCTTGGTTCTTGTATGTCAATACTTCTAAGTTCAGCGTTTTTTAAAACAAAGCCTTGAAAGTCTGACAGTTTATCAGATGTCCATTTTTTTCCCGTTCAGGATAATACTTAACTTTTCATGCCATGCTATTTTTGGCCAAAGCCTTAGTTCTTTTACTCCTATTTGATATGTTGTGTTCCAAGACCTGTGGTCCATTAATGTCTCTGAAGTTAGATCTTGTGTAATTCTAATTGTGCCACCATCATATTTAATTATTTTAATCTTGATGCTTTTAATATTTTTTCCTTGAGCTGGGGATTTTGAAATTTGACTGTGATATTCCTGAGTCTTCCTCAGAGAAGCTCTTGGTTTTAAGTGATTTTTCTTATTTCTATTCTTCCCCCATTCTAATTCTTCAGGACAATTTTCTTGAATAATTTCTTGTATTATAGTATCAAGATTCTTTTTTTGATCGTAGCTCTCAGTTAACCCAGTTATTTTTATATTTTCTCTTCTTGATCTACTCTCCAAATCTGTTGTTTTTTCTTATCAGATGTTTCACTTTCTCTTCTATTTTTTCATTATTCACATTTTGTTTAATAATTTCTTGATCTCTTATAATTTCACTGACTTCACTTTGCCTATTTCTCATTTTCAAGGTGTCATTTTCTTCCTTAAGATTCTGGATCTCCTTTTCTAATTGGTTGACTTTCCTTTCATACTCTCCTTGTTTTTCTTGGATTATTCTTTTTTTTTTTTTAGTTTTCCCTCCATTTCTGTCATTTGATAAAGTCTTTTAAAAGATGTTCTATGAATTCTTTTTGGGCAGGTGTCCATTTTACATTACTCTTTTTTTCCTTTTTGGAGGGCAATTGGGGTTAAGTGACGTGCCCAAAGTCACATGGCTAGTAAGTGTGTCAAGTGTCTGAGACTGGATTTGAACTCAGGTCCACCTAGCCATCCCATTTTACATTACTCTTTGGGGGTTTCTTTACTTCAATATCCTCCTCTGAAGATGAACACCGGTCATCTCTATTCCCATGATAGCTTTCTATGATTGTATTCTTTTGACTTTGCCTGTATAAATTTGTGGTAATAACTTAATTTTCTTAGTCACCTCTAAGCCCTGGGATATGGGAAATGGTGCCTCTTGCCCCAAATCTTTAGTTCTCCCCTCTAGCCTAGAATCAAAGCCAAACCTCAAACCTCCTGTAAGTGCCCACAGCCAGGGGCTTTCTTCTTCACTGCTTCTGCCCTCACCAGGCATGTGCTAGTTCCTTCTTGTCCTCGCTGCTTTTTTGCAGCACAGCTGGGTCTGGTGTTCCTGGTCAGCAGAAATTCTCTCAATCTTCCCAGACTCAAATGCCCAACTCCCCTCACTATTCAGGGGTAAAAGCTCCAGTGCCTGGGGCTGAAGCAGCCTCTCATACCAACTAACACTAAGACTTGCCACTTGTTGTTAAAATAGAACCTAGGCTAGAGGTGTTTACTCTTTACAGGGTCCAAACCTTGTCCTGGGATTTTTCTTCTAATCTTCTCACATTGTCCCAGGAAGACCCCCGTTATACCCCTATTCTTATTTATCTTCACCCACACTTTGTTCACTCTAAGATGCTATTTTAACTCTTGTGGAACAAAATCTGAAGAGCTTGGAATTTTCTGACCTACGCCACCATCTTCCCAGATTCCTCTTCCCAACTCTGAATTTTGATCAGTAAAATGATACAAGACAATTCCAAGAGACTTAGGATGAAAATTGTTGTTCACTTCCAGAGACAAAATTGATGAACTTTGAGTGCGGATTGAAGCCTATTTTTTCATCTTCTTTATTTTCTTACTCTTTTCCCTAAAAAACATTTCTAATATGAAAATATTTTGCATGATGTCATATATATGATTGATATAATATTACTTGCTGGTCAAGGAAGGGCTGGAGGAAGGAAGAGAATTTGGAAATCCAAAAAGATTTTTTTTAATGAATGTTAAAAATAATGGTGGGGAGGAAGATTCTCTTTTCTGAGATATAGTAATAGTGTTCATAATCCCTGTGGGAGGAGCTCTTGTAAACTGGTGTTACAGATGTAATGTCTGGAAAAAAATAATTATGTGACCAGAGTTAGGAATATGTGGGTACCCCATATGCTTTGTTCATATCCATTCAGTGACAAGAAAGCATCATATTTTTTCTCCTTTTCCTGTGTAGGATTTACAGGAAGATAAGGACAAAAGTCATGGACGAAGAAGAAGTAATTGATAGGTTTTAATTTGTATTACTGGAGAACCTAAATTCATGAGATCAAAGATTCATTCAATTAGCAAAATGATAAACCCATCCTTTATAAAAATGAACAGATTGACTTTTGAATAAATTTCAGATCTCGAGATTAAATATGCAGTGCTATTTCCTGTCATCTCAGTTCTTGTTTTAATAAGGCTAAAGAAATTTCCTGACATTCTCTCTGCCCCCTTCTCCTCCTGCACAAACATTATTATTTGAAGAGATAGAAAGTAACCTATATATATTTGGAATCTCTTAAATGGATACATTTTGTGATATTAAAAAATATCCCTCCAGACCTATACTTCGCAGAGTTTTGTTTTTGTTTTTAGCATAAGTACTTTGTCAAAGACTTTTCCCACATATATTAAGATAATTATGTAGTTTTGGATATCTTTGTTCTTAATGTGATTATGTTGATTGTTTTTCTAATGTTGAATCATCTTTGCATCTGTTATAAATTCAACTTGGTTGTGATGATTGATTTCTTCAACGAATGGCTTTAGAACAATGAGATTTTCTTTATGGTTTTAGAATGAATATTCATTAATGATAATGATCTATGGTTTTCCTGTGCTTTATTATTCCCTGGTTTAATTTTATGCCTATATTAGCCTCATAAAAACAATCTGGTGGGGAATTTTCTCAGTTTTTGAGAATAACTTGTGTGATATGGGTACTAATTATATTTTTAAACTTTGATAGATTTCTGTTGTGAATCTATCAGAAATTTTTTCCTTTACTTTTTACTTTTCTGCTAGTTCTTTTTCCTTTTCTGAGATTAGATATTAAGATATCTATTTGGTCTTCTGATAGTTTGGGCATTTTATATTTTTGAAAGTATTCCTCTTTTGTGTTCTCAGTTTTTTAAACATATGTCCACTTATGACAGGTTCTGATTATTATTATTTAAAAAAATTTCTTTGTTGTGATTTCACTTTGCTCTTTTGTTGATTTATTTTTGTGTCCTCTTTTTAATCAGATAGGCTAAACATTTATTAGTCTTTTCAAAGAGCGATCTTTTTGTTTTATTTTTCATTTCAATAGGTTTTTTGTTCCTACCTTATATCTTTTTTATATTTCCTCCATTTGGAGCACATAATTTTAATATTGACATTGGTTTGTTGACTGTGATTTTGTTTAGTATAATATGGTATTCTTGTTTATCCCTTTTAAAGTTTTGAATATTTGTTTTTGTTTTGTTTGATAGTATGAATGCAAACCTTGCTTAAAAAAATCATTTGATGCATAACAATGTTTTTTTTTTAGTCTCTCATTTTTTTCTGTGTATGTCTTTCTTTTTAAAAATGTGTTTGCTGGGGAGGTTAAATGGTGCAGTGAATAGAGTGCCAGCCCTAGAATCAGGAGGACATGAGTTCAAATTTGGCCTCAGACACTCAACACAAAACTAGCCATGTGACCTTGGGCAAGTCACTTAATCCCATTGCCCTACTTCCCCCCCTCCAAAAAAGCAAAAGAAAAAAAATTAAAAATATGTTTCCTGTAAGCAATAAATTGTGGGGTTTTATTTTCCTCTCCAATCTTTCTCTTTTTCATTTTATTGGATTGTTTAACCCATTTAAATTTAAAGTTTTGAGAATTAGACATATATTCCTGCACTTGTCTTTTTCAAAATTAGAATTTTTTTTCTCAACATAGTACTATATCTCTTCAATTATTTTAGCTTAATCTATTTTAAGGCAACCCTTGTCCCACTGACTTTCTTCCCCTCATTCTCAAACCCTCTTCCCACCTTCTATTTGTTACCTCTTTCCCCAGTTTTGATTAATTAGTTCTTTTTTCTTTCCTGCTTTTCTGTAGTTATTTAATTCTTTCTATCTTTTTCCCTCTCTGTTAAGTATTCAAGTACATCTCTCTTCCTTACCTCCTCTTCAACTTTTAAACATTTTTTAAAAACCTTTATTGTCTTTACCTTCTTCTAAAAATATTTCTTTTCCTCATTCTCTTCCTTATTTTCCATTTTGTGTATTCTTGCCCTTCTTGTTTCATAGCACTTATATTTATTTAGTCCTTTTTGAGTTTCTATATTCCTCCTGAAATTAAAGCTTCTAAGGTACTCATTTTGGGCTCCTTCTAAAAAGTTTCTACATTATTGCCTTGTAGATGTTGTCACCCTGCCCTCCTTAACCTTTTTTTTTCTGTTGTGTTTCACTCCTTAAAATACATGTTTTTGTAGATGGAAGAACAGATATTTCTCCATGGTAGAAATTTTCCTATGTCCCTGCTTGTATAGTTCATTATTGACTTTTACCCTCCTTGTGGCCATTTCTACCTAGTTGGGTTTAAAATCACCTCTTTGGGTCCATGCCTTCCCAGTCTTCTAGGTGTCAATTTCACCCAGGACCTCTGATTCTCCTCTTAAGGCAGTATGAGTAGTCTCTCTAACATCACATCTCTATAGAATATAACTATTGTAAGATCCCGATTTTCTTTTATATACTATCTCTTTTCTCCCATGGGAGGATTCATCATTGGTACCCTCTCCTACTACTGAGTCAAGATTTCCCCATTTTTTTCCTTTTTTACTTTCCCTCTCTTTACCTTCTTGTCCATTGTTATGCAGGTTCTCTTCTTCCAGAGAGAATCCAGGAGATATTTTTCATTCATTGTTGACTTTGACTTAATTATATTACATGTGCTCCTCTATCTTCTTTCTCTTCTTTCCATTTTATATACCCTATTATTCTATAATTTAGTCCCACAAAAACCTGATTTACATATAGGTAGGGTGTTGTAAGTCTTAGTACATAATATTCCAGGCCTATTTCTCCACCATCACTTTTATTTTCATCCTTGTCTCCTGGTGTACATTTAAAAGGAGATCTATTAATGGTCTTTCAGTTATTTTGTTCTTCTCATTGACTTTATTTGTTTATTTTTCTTATATTTCTGGTATTTGGGGTATTTAAGAACCAAAAATTTTCTTTAGATCTAGTGTTTTTCTAAAAACATTTTGAATACCTCTTTTTATTGAATGTCCATCTTTTTTTTAAAATTACTGACTAGGCTCAGTTTTCAGGGTGTATCACCTTGGGTTGCATCTTGAACTTCTTTACTTTTTGGAACACATTCCATTCTTTCTTGCAGTTTTTGGTGGGTATAGAATAATCTTGTGTTCTTTGAATTTTCTTTCTTTTATATATTTGCAAGTCTCATTTGCAGAATTTGTTTTTGTCAGTGGGGTTGTTAAATTTAACTACTATGGGTCTTGGAGTTTGTAGAATGGGATTGTTTTTCTGCAGAAATATTTGTGGATTTGTCTTTTGTGTTCAGAAATTTGGGGCCATTTTCTTATTTCTTACATTATGGTTTTCATATTTTTTTGACTGTCATGCTCTTCTAGGAGACTTATAATCTTTAAGTTGTCTCACTGCATTCTGTCTTAGAGATCAATATCTTCTGCTAATATGGCAAGCATGTTTTAATGTTATTGCTCTTTGTTTCTCTTATTCCACATTGTTGTTCACTTTGTGTATTTGTATCTCAATCAATTATTATTATTTTTTGGTGATGCTTGCCACTGTGAATTCAAATTTTTCTCTTTTGTTGTCAATTATTTCTCTGATGCATGCCATACATTCTGCTTCCACAAATCTTATTTCTCTTTTAAACCATCTAGCAACACCCTGCTGTGGCTTTATACTTTCTTGGGAATACATGGGATTCTTTGACTCGATAGGTGTTGTATGCCAAGTCAAAATTCACAGCACCAACAATTGACTATGAATATGATGGCATAATTCTGAATTGCAAAATATGACAGACTCTCCATATATAAGACAGAAGCAAAACATTTATTCAGACACCAGAAAGCCAAATCCTAATACCAGAAAACCAAATTAATCATAGCAACAAAGAAATCTATATACAGTAACACTGCAGAGAGCAACACTATCCTAAAGCTTTCATCTTCTTGGGCCTTCCCACAAACAAGCACTCACAAGCCTGTCTGTCTCCTTGCCTGTATCCTCTTTCCTTCCACAATAATTGCTCTGGCTCTCAGCTTCTTCTGGGCTTCGTCCCACCCTTCCTGCTCCACCCATTCATATGTGATTACATCAAGCCTGTTAAGGGAAAGGGAAGACCTTCATGTTCCCATTCCCAATACAGTAGGCTGTACACTAGGTAGCTCTAATCAATCCACATGTTCAGCCACAATCCTATGACAAATAGTGGAGCTATGCAGATATCCTTGTGGCAAGCAAGTAAAAGTATGTTGTCTGCCCTGCCAAATGAAAACAAACTGGTCTTATTGATTAGAATCTGTTGGATGGTAAAGAAACCTTTGGCTAAATCCATAATTGTGTACCAAGTTTCATCACATTTCTGAATCTTTTCTATTAATGTAACAGTATCTGGAACAGCAGTATACCAGGGGGGAGTCACCATATCCAGTTGTCTATAATCCGTTGTTATTCTCCCCATCCCATATGATTTTCATACTGGCCAGACAGAATTATTCTATCAGTGGTTGTGGGGACTAATACTCCTGCCTCAATACTTTCCTTTATAGTATTTGTAATTTCATCTTGTCCACTTGGCACACAATACTGCTTTAAAGTAATTACTTCAGAAGATTCAGGTAAAGTGATTGGATCCATTTTTATTTTTCCAACTAAAACTATATTCCTGTCTTCCTTATTGCAAATTGGTAACTCTCTTCAGGTAAATTTAGAGTCGTATCTCTCAATGCATCTATTCCAGTGATGTATTCAGGAATTGGTATAATTGCCACAGTATATTCTTTCTTAGGTAATTGTCCAATTTTCATTGTTTGACTTGTCTGACTGATATTTCAGCCATTCCTGGTCCTGTGAGGGTAATAGGAGTTCCATGTTTGAATTTGTCAGAATTCCCATACATAAGGGAGTCCTCTTTCCTGTTATCTATAATGCCCTAGTTATAGTAGTTGATCCATTTTTCCAATATATGATCAAATTGATATGGGGTTTGTAATCCCGTCTGTATATTTCTCTAATTTGAGCTGGGGCTTGGCCAATTCCTTATTCCCCTTGAAGGTGTGATGAACTTGGACACAAGGATTCAGGAAGATCTGTAGGGGAAGTAAGAACTTCCCTGCTTAGGCCAATATTAATATTTCTTGATAGTTTTATATAGTTTATTGGTTGGAATACCATCTATTCTTTCAAAATCTACACCTGCTCTCAATATAGCAGTAAGTAATTCTTTTCTTGTCAATCTGATCAGACTTTGAATCTCTCAAGGAAATTTATCTTTTCCCCATTCCCCCCAAGTCACTTGACTGTGAAATCTTAGCTAGTACCTACAAAAGAGGGTGCCTTATTTCCCCAATTAGTAGAGTCAGAATTAGGTGCTTATAAGCATGATATTTCTTTGAGAAACTGCTAAGGGAATACTATGATAAGCATCAACATCTCTGACCATGATTGCTGTCTTCATCCTTTAATTTTATCATATAGTTCCTAAGCAAATCCCAGGGTTTATCTGCACTAAGCCACATAGATTCAGTGGGACAAATTTTATTATATCTCTCAGCAGCTAAAACTTAACAGATTGGTCGTATTGTTACCTCCTAGCATATAATAATCCCTACAAGCTTGCTGTACGAAAAGATTCTGACTAATACCTATAATCTATGTTATTTATTGATACCCCTCTAGCCCCTTCATCACTGATTCTCACCACCCAAGACACTAATGATTCTCCCATCCTTTGGGTGAATCATCTTAATATATATCAGTAACCTCCTGCTGAATAAAATCCTCAGTTATCTCCCTGAAGACTGTGTGGCCTCCCTGGTTCTTCTACTTTCTTTTTAGTATGGGGCAAAAGTCTGCCCTCATAAAAGCCTCCTCATCTAACTTTGTTTCATTTACCTCCACACATTCTCCTGGCAATCATCAGGGCAAATAGGCCCAGTTTGTGCAAGGGCTCCATGCACATTCCTTTTGTTAGTTTTTTTGCTTCTTTTTAGCTAGATGAACAGAAAGATTCTCATGTGTAAATCAGCCAACTCAGGAACAGTAATTTGTTCTTCTTCCACCTGAAACACCCTCTAGCTTGCTTTTCTAAAGATAAGTTCACACTCTGTAACACAGCGTTTCACATGCAAATCAGCTAATTTCCTTTCCATCTGAATTTTCTCCTGCAGCAAATTTTCTCTGCATTTTCATATAATACAGTAACCTATTAGTAAAACCTAACCCCTTCTATAAACTCCTGCCAGTTCTTTCCCTGGTTTTATTGGTATTCCTTGTAAACATCTTTCTAAGTTTGTAGGTTCCTTGTAGCCTCAGTTCCCAATTTTCACAGGGTCCAGTGCTTTTAGCTCATTCTCTTGCCAGGGAGGAATAAGGCAAATCCTCCCAACCTGGGATATCCATTTCTCCCTCTAAAGTCCTTCTGCCTCCAAATAGAGATCTGATACCTTGCAATCCTGTTGGTGATACCAAATGTCACACTAAGGCAATGTCCACAGCACTGCATGCTGTCATAGTTCTGAATCACAAAATATAACAGACTATATATGTCTATATATATAAAACAGCCTATCTATATAGAAGACAGAAGCAAAACATTTATTTAGACACCAGAAGGCCAAATCACAACACCAGAAAACCAAATTTATCATAGCAACAAAGAAATCTATACACAGTAACTGCACAGAGCAACACCATTCCTAAAACCTTCCCCCTTCTTGGGCCTTCCCACAAACAAACACAAACCTATCTATCTCCTTGTCTGCATTCTTTCTCTCCCTCCACACTAACTGCTCTGCTTTCCAGCTTCCTTTGGGCTCTGTTCCACCCTTCCTGCTCCACCTGTTCAGCAAACTCCTCCTACCACAGACTCCATGTGATTTTATTCACCCTGGTAAGGGGCAAGGAAGACCTTCAAATTCCCATTACCATTACAGGTGTTGATGTTGATTCATTTTCCTTTGCGCTCAGATGATCTGTATTCTACATTTGCTTCTGTTATTAATATTTTCCTTTTTGGTTTATCTTCTTATACTTAAGGTCTTTAATTGTGTTTTCTTGCTCCTGAAATCCTTGACAATTTCAATCTTTCTTTTTTTAAATATATCATTCACTTTCTTACTCCTTCCTCTTTGACTTTGGTTTCTGTAGCAGCTCCACCTCAAAGCCATCTCAACCTACTTTTTCTCTGGGCAATTCACATTTCACTGGTTTCCCCTCTGAGTGAAGGAAAGAACTGGCCTTAGCTGGATGCTGTGTTCTTTATTCCAGGGCTTAGTGGAGTGCAAATATCCACATGCACATAGATTTTACCCTTGTTCCCTTTTTTCTTTAACTCTCTAGCTGAGCTCTATTGTATCAGTGTTGCCAACTGCTGTTCCAGTCTGAGCAAACTTCTGCCATTTGGATTTTGATTGTCCTGGGAAGAGAGAAGATGGTCATGTAGAGCTGATTTCTCTTGTAAGCTTTAGGTTGGTTTGTGAAGCCCTGCTTCTGGAGTGTAGTGTACTGAGTAAGTTTGAGGGACTATAAATTAGTAGTCTTCTCTTTTAGTTCATCAGGTTTTTACCTCATTTGATTTCTTGGTGTCCTAGGTCTTAAACTGTGGGTTGGGACCCCATATGGAGTAATGACCCACAGTTTAAGAAATACTGAAGGGTTCACAAATTGAAAGAATTTAAGGAACTCTGTCTAAATCATAGAGACAACTGAAATTACTTTATTTCTTTTATACATTCCTATTTTTAAGAGGTTTGAGAGGCCATGAATATCAGGGAAATATCTAGTCCTCCATCTTGTTGTTCACATCTCAATACTGGGGATCAATAACCTCTAAGCTTTAAAAAGTAAAATATTATTTTTAACATTTTATAGAGATAGAATTTTCCAGGGATCTAGGTAGATTTGTAGATGCCATGACCAGGAACCCATCATTAATTGTCCATCAGATAGCAATTGCTACTACCATTATTTCCAATGCCATACTCATCCTGGCCAACACCATCATATACTTAAACATCACCATTTATAACAGGTTCCTGTGTGGAGTTATTTCTAAACTATTTGCAGATATGCTTCCAAAAACAGCAGGAAGCTCTTGTGCTTTAGAGCAAAAAACTTTATCTGTTCTTCCAGTTTTTATATAGTCCACAAGTCAAGGATTGGTTTCTGGCCAGATATGGCCCTTTAGCTATAGTTTGCAAATCTCTGTTCTATAGGGAAAGGATTGTTTTTTTGAGGGATTCTGCTTTATCAGAGTCATTTCTGAGTTCATGTGCCACAGTGGTGACTTCAAATGTCATGGTGGCAAGTCCATCTACCTGGAGAAATTTGCTTCATTCTGAAGAACACTGATACTGACATATTGTCCCTGGTAGATACTGGACTCAACCCAAATGGCTCCCAGTTTTTCACCTATACTTCTAAGATCGATTTATTTGATGGCAAACATGTAGTCTGATCAGAGAAAATAAGTCATAAACACTGTAAAATTCTTGAGGGATTTCAGATCTTAGAATCTCAAGACCAGCAAGAAGGTCACCTTTGGTTGTGCACAACTGTTAAAGTTTTGGAGGCCTTTTTGTTTATATTTTTTGTTTCAGCTTCCTAATCATTATATTGTAGTTGGAAAGTCTACCCTGGCCCCCTCAAACATAGTGTGTTTTCATACTTAGTAATCCTTGTGCTTTCTCTTGCTGAAGTTCCTTTTGAATTTATTTCATTTTCCCTTTCACATGAAGAATTAATTTTATTAGAATGAAGAATGTTAGAATGTCAAGAATGAAGATCTAAATTTGCTATCATGAAATAAAACTAAAATACAAGAAAAGAATCTACCCCAACTAAATTGGTTATCTTATTTTGTCTCTCTCATGGCCTATCTGATTTCCTATCTTTTATTAAAATGCTTCAGGAACATGCAAAATCATTTAATTTAAGATATGTTACAACTCAAAGATATAAAATTATGATTATGGCTTCCAATTATATAATAAAATGATATAACCTTTTAGGAAAAAATGCATAATCATTGCCAACAAGCAAAACTCAATGTGCCATTCTTTGGTTTTGCAAGAGGGGGAATGGTTGTTATAACAATAGACTCAGTATGAGAATAAACCATTAAAATATGTTGTACACATTAGTCCAAGAGAGTTTTTTGATTGCTTTATATATATCACATAGTTCTAGTTACTGTTAGCAACTGTCCTCAAGTTGCTTATGATTGTAGGAAGGTAAGGTGATCATAGGTAACTAAAATAAAGTACAGAATTCAAGTACCACAAAAAGAAAAGTGATTACTGATGGATGGAATCATGGAAGGTCTTATAAAAAGAGCAGCAGGGCTACTAAGCTAAACAGGGCTTTTAATTATTACAAATATCCCAGAAACTGATGTGTCAAGAACTATTAACTGCTGGTGTCCAAAACATCAGAACATTAGCTCTGGGAAAGTAGGAAGGAAACAAGAATTTATTAAGATCCTACTATGTGTGACTGACTGTGCTAGTTATGTTACAAATGCTATCTCATTTGGTCTTTACAACAGCCTTGGGAGGTAGGTGCTGTTATTATCTCCATTTTATAGTTGAGGAAGCTGTGGCAGACAGAGGTTAAGTGACTTGCCCAGGGTCACATAGCTAGTAGTATCTGAGGCCAGGTTTGAACAGAGGTCTTTCTGATTCCAGGCCCAGTGATTTAGCCTACGAAACAATAATTTGTGATACTTAGAAATAGTAAAGTTTACTTTGTTTGTAACATCTCTGTTAACTTGACTTATCTGTATACCTGCTCTACTTTCCTTATTTTCCCTAGTAGAATAGGAGCTTCTTGAGGGTCAAGAACTGTTATTTAATTTTAAAACTTTTTACGTAGTATCTTTGTTAAATTGAATAACTAAAATAATTCAAAAACCATTTTGAAAAAAATTACACTTGTTTATTGAAGGAAAAATATAGGAAAATTTGTTATTTTTCCTTAAATAAAACAATTTGCTGTTTGTTGTTTTTGGCACCATTTATTGTCCTAAGAGAATATGCTAAGTGTCCTCATGACTAACTTGTTGAATTAGAGCTGCTTTCCTCCCAGTGACTTTTCAGACATTCAACTCATCCTGTGCCCTCTGTACATGTACACACATAAACACACATTCACATGTATATATTTATACTCACATATACCCTCCTATACATACATACACATACATATATACACACATACACACACACATATTCCCTTCAACTATCCTCATACTGAGAAAAGTCTCATGAGTTACAATGATCATATTTCCATGTAGGAATGTAAATAGTTCCATTTTAATAAGTTCCTTATGATTTCTTTTTCATGTTCACCTTCTAAATCTTCTCTTGCTTCTTATATTTGAAAGTCAAATTTTCTGTTCAGCTTTGCTTTTTTCATCAAGAATGCTTGAAAGTCCTCTATTTCATTAAATGACCATATTTTCTCCTGCAGCATTATACTCAGTTTTGCTGGGTAGGTGATTCTTGGTTTTAATCCTAGCTTCTTTGACCTCTGGAATATCATATTGCAAACCCTTTGATTCCATAATGTAGAAGCTGCTAGGTCCTGTGTTATCCTGATTGTGTTTCCACAATACTCAAATTGTTTCTTCCCGGCTGCTTGTAGTATTTTCTCTTTTACCTGGGAACTCTAGAGTTTGACTATAATATTCCTAGGAGTTTTCTTTTTGGGATCTTTTTCAAGAAGTGATCAGTGAATTCTTTCAATTTCTATCTTGCCCTCAGGTTCTAGAATATCAGGGCAATTTTCCTTGAGAATTTCTTGAAGGATCATGTTATGGGAATGTGAATTTAAGATCTTCCCTTCCCCTAGACCCTTTGATAGGCTTAAGTGCACCTGGAGCCTGTGGTGGGAAGCTTGGTTTTCAGGAATGCTTTTCCATTGGGTCATGGGTCAAGAGGGTTGTGACATTCTCTGAGCCAGGAGAAGGCTCTATAAACCCTGACGTGAGGCTTTGCTTTGGGGTTCACTTTGAGAAGAGTTGTGTGATTTGACCAGATAAGACTTTGGGCAGCCGTTGAGCCCCCTGGCTTTGAAAACCCAGATGTTGATGCTTCCTTCTCTGGTAACTGTGACTAGGTATGGATGTAATGGTTGGACAGTTGGAGGCCTGTCTGCTTGATCTGTTTCTCTGTTTTCTTGTAACTTTTTTGTATTCTCTGAAGTTCGGGGTGCTGACTTTTCCCCCTAAACTAGGTAAATGATGTTTTATTGATTAAAGCAAGATTGTTAACCCATTTTGAGTTGCTTTCCTTTAGAAAAGCAGATCTAAGAACCTATGTTGGCAGCCACCCTGGGGATGCTGGTGTGCTTTCTGTGACAGATGATTTCTAGGCGCTTTTCTTTTCATGACTTTCAGGTAGTCCAGTAATTTTAAAATTATCTCTCCTGGATCTATTTTCCAGGTCAATGGTTTTTCCAATGAGATATTTCACATTGTCTTCTATTTTTTCATTTGTTTGAATCTGTTATATAGTATCTTGATTTCTCATAAAGTCATTAGCTTCCATTTGCTCCAGTCAAATTTTCAAGGAATTATTCTCTTCAGTGAGTTTTTGAAATTCCTTTTCCATTTGGGCAACTCCAGACTCAAGATATCTGTTAGACATAGCCTCCCTGGTAGCAGGGATTACATGCACTAAACTCATATTGTTAAACTTCTTACTCAGGACATCATAAACCCTAACAATGCCCTTTAAGATTCCTTCTTGCAAAATTCTTTAGTCAGCATATATTTCTTAAGTGCTTACTATCTGCCAGGCACTGTACAGAGCACTATAGATGTGAAGAAAGTGTGTGATCACTTTCCTGAAAGAGCTCCCATTTGAATGGCCAAGTCAATATGCCAATAGCTATTTCAGTGCAATATATGCAACTTTTGAATGGAAGATCATCTAGGGAAAACTCTAGTAATAGGAAAGGGTGAGTATAGATTAGGAAAGGCCGCCTGCAGAAGGTAGGATTTGAGCTGAGTCTTGAAGAAAGCCAAGGGAATCAAGAGGCAGGTGTAAGAAGGAGATGCCTTAAAGGAATAGTGAATAACCACTTAAAAGTCACAGGTATTCTTCAGTATTGTATTGGAAATCCTAGCAATAGCAATAAGAGATGAAAAGAGGAGGAAATTAGAATAGGGAATGAGATAATAAAACTACCTCTTTTAACAGATGGTATGAGGATATATTTGAAAAATCCCAAAGACTCACCTAAACAGTTAGTTGAAACAAAAATTTTAGCAAAGTATCAAGATAAAAACTAAATTCACATAAATCATCAGCTCTCCTATATATCAAAGGAAAACCTTGCAGGAAGATACAGTAAAAGATACTCCATTTAAAGTAACTCTAGACAGTATAAAATTCCTGGGAGTACACCTGCCCAAAGTAACTCAGGAAGTATATAAACAAAGTTGTGAAACAAACCCTTTTACATAAATACAATCAGATTTAAATAATTGGAGAAATGTTAATTGTTTATAGGTAGGCAGGGCCAATATAATAAAAATGACAATTTTGCCAATTAAATTACCAAAAATATTTTACTGAATTAGAAAAAAATAATACTAGAATTCATTTGGAAGAACAAAAAGTCAAGTGTACTAAAGGAACTAATAAAAAATGTAAAGAGGTTTAGCAGTATTAGATCTTGAACTCTCTCTCTCTCTCTCTCTGTCTCTCTCTCTCTATATATATACATATATATATATGTATGTATGTATGTTTGTATGTATGTATTATAAGGCAACAATTATCAAAGCTATCTGGCACTGGCTAAGAAATAGAAAGGTACATCAATGGAATAGAGTAGATATACAGTTTACAGCAGCAAATTAATATAATCACTTTGTATTTGACAAATGTAAAAACCCAAGATTTGGGGATAAGTATTCATTATTTGGTAAAAATTGTTGGGAAAACTAGAAAGCAGTATGGCAGAAACTAGGCATAGACTAGTGTCTTATATCATTATACCAAGATAAGGTCAAAATGGGTACATGACCTAGATATAAAGAGAGATATTACAAGAAAATTAGAAGAACATGGAACATATTATTTGTCAGACTTATGGGTAGGCAAACAATTTTATGAATAAACAAGAAGGAGAAAGGAAAGTTAGGTGTAAAATGTATAATTTCAATTACATTAAACTAAAAAGGTTTTGTAGAAATAAAACAAATGTCACCAAGATCAAAATGAAAGCAGAAAATTGGGGGGGTATTTTATAGGCAGTTTCTTAGATAAAGGTTTCATATCTCAAATATATAAAGAACTTTGTCAAATCTGTAAGAATACAAGTCATTTCCCAATTGATAAAATTTGGTCAAAGGATATGAATAAGTAGTTTTCCAGTGAAGGAATCAAAACAATTTATAGTCATATAAAATGCTTTAAATCATTATTGATTAGAGAAATGCAAATTAAAACAACCTTGAGATATCATTTTCGCCTACCAGATTGACTAAAATGATTGAAGGGGAAAGTGATAAATGTTGGAGGGGATGTGGAAAAATTGGGACACTAATTCATTGTTGGTAGAATTGTGAACTGATCATACCATTTTGAAGAGCAGCCTGGAATTATGCTCAAAGAGTTATTATTACACTAACCATACCCTTTGACCCAGCAATATTGCTATTAGGATTATTTTCAAAGATAATTAGGGAAAAAGGAAAAGAATCCATATGTTCTAAAATGTTCATAGCAGCTCTCTTTGTGGTGTCAAAGAACTGGAAATTGGAGGGATGCCCATTAATTGGGGAGTAGCTGAAAAAGTGGTATATGATTATGATGGAATACTGCTGTGCCATAAAAATGATGAGCTCAATGATCTCAATAAAAATGGAAAGATTTGCATGAAATAATGAAGAGTGAAATGAACAGAACCAAGGGATCTTTGAATACAGTAAAAACAATGAAAAAATTGACTTATGGAATAATACAAACTTTCCATGACATGGTACAATAAAAAAAGATGATTGTACACGAAGCTGCAAATCTACTATTTACAACTTGGTATTCCTTTCAAATATACAACAAAATTAACATGTAAATTTTTTCCTTTTCTTTTTCTTCCCTTCCCTCTACCCATGATATAGAGATAGCTAGCATTAGATGCAAATAAATATATTGTAAAATTATTCTATAAATATTTTATTTATCATTACTTTCTATGGATGCAGATAGTGTCTTCTTATGTTCTTTATAGTTAATTTGGGTATCATAATAGACAAAAATAACTGATTTCCTCAAAGTCATTCTTAAAACAATATTGCTGTTACTGTATACAATGTCCTCTTGGTTCTGCTCATTTCTTTTGTCATTATTCTGTGTAAGTCTTTCAGTATTGTTTTAAGAATGACTTTGAGCAAATAAGCCATTATAAATACCCAGATTAACCATAAAGGACATATGAAAAAAGATACTATCTGCATCCAGAGAAAAAAATGATAAATAGAAGTATGTATAGAATAATTATACATATATATATATATATATATGAATGTATCTAATAGTAGCAATCTCTAGGGTGAGTGGGGAGGGAAGGCTAAAAAAGAAATTTACACAATAACTTTATTATATTTTTAAAAGGAATAGCAAGTTGTACATACTAGATTTGCAATTTCATGTACAATCATTTAAAAAAATTATACCATGATATGGAAATGCTTGTTTTATTCCATAAATTAATAAAAAAAATCAAAGAGATGGGAGATGGAGTGTTGTGTGTGGAACTGTGAGGAGACTTGGATCATAGATTGGAGGGGAGTATATATATGGAGGGGAGTAAGTTAATAAATCAACATACATGTTATGTGCCAGGCACCCTGTTAAGTATTGTGGCTATAAACAAAAGCAGCAACCCCTAACAAAACAAAACAGCTCCTCCTCTTATGGAACTCAGAGTCTAATAAGAAAGGCATGGAAACAATTATCTTGTAGGAATAAGATAGATAGAAGAAAATTGGAGATTATTTATGTAGTGAAGGCACTAGAATTAAAGGGGAAGTGGGAAAGATTTCTTGCATAAGGTGAAATTGTAGCTGAGTTTCACATTCCATGATCTGAGTCAGCTCTTGTTGTTCCTGCCATTTTTGTTCTGAGGGTGGGGGGGAAGATAGGATAAGGAGTAAAAATCTTCTTCCCTCCCTTTGCTGCAAAGTACAGAGGAAATATCGAAGAATAAATCTTAGAAAGTTGACTCCCAGAGTCTTTTTTATTGTATTTTTGTATTTATTATATTTTTATTGTTAACAGAAATGTTTGTATTATTCCATAAGTTAATTTTATATCAGTTTGTTTTTATAGGCCACGAAGGCATCTCCAACTGCCTATTGGACATTTAATAAGGAGTATCTCGGGGCGGCTGGGTGGCGCAGTGAATAGAGCGCCGGCCCTGGAATCAGAAGGACCTGAGTTCGGAGCCGGCCTCCCGACACTTAATCCACACAAACAAAAACCTAGCCGTGTAACCTTGGGCAAGTTACTTAACCTTGACCTAAAGGGGCGGCTAGGTGGCGCAGTGAGTAAGAGCACCGGCCTAGGAGTTGGGATGACCCGAGATCAGATCTGGCCTCAGAAAATGAGCACCCACGCATAAATCAAATGACTAGCCGTGTAACCTTGAGCAAGTTACTTAACCCCAATTGCTTTAAAAAAAAAAATAAGGAGTATCTCATAGACCTCTTAAATTCAACATATTCAAAACTGGACTCATTATTTTCCTCCGACCTCCCTCAAAGCCTCACCTCTTCCTAATTTGCCTGTGGAGTGAGTATATGCTTCCTTCTCTCCTCTGATGTTGCCACCACCCTGATTCAGGCACTTTATGATCTCATACCTGGACTATTGCAAGAGCACTGGTTGGTCTTCCTACCGCAAATCTCTTCCTAGTTCAATCCATTCTCTACTCAGTTGTAAAACTGATTTCTTTAAAACACAAGACTGCTCATGTTACATTTATCCTTCTTCTACCACCCCCTATTCCATTGACTCGACTGACTCTTTACTGCCTCTAGGATCAATCATAAAATTTTCTCCTTGTATTTTTAAACCCCTCTATAACCTGACACTTTCTTACCTTTCTGGTCTTCTTATATCCTCCTCCCACACCTGTCCCCTCACCATATACTTTGTGATGTAGCAACACAGGCCTCCTTGTTCTTCCTGGAATTCTCTCCCTCCTCATCTCTGCCTCCGGGATTCCCTGGCTTCCTCTAATTGCCATCTGAAGTTCTACCTTCTTAATAAAACTATCCTTACAAAGGTCAATCTCTCTATATACACTCTTAATCCCATCCTTACTATCCTGTCTCCTTCAGAAGATTTCCTCCTCTCATCCCCTCTCTCTCTAATATTCAAACTCTTTGTCTACATACCCATGTCTTCCTTATCCTTAAAAAAAAACTCCTGGGGAGGTGGAGCCAAGATTGCAGAGTAAAAGCAAAGACTTGCTTAAGCTCTCCCCCAAACCGCTCCACATACCTGTAAAAATGACTCCAAACAAATTCTAGAGTAGCAGAACCCACAAAATGACAGAGTGAAGCTAATTTCCAGGCCAAGAAAGCCTGAAAAAAAGGTCTGTTGCGCTGGGCTCAGAGAGGAGCACAGCCAGGGCCCTAGCAAATCTTGAGCAGGCTTGAGGGCACTGAATCACTGGCAGTTGTGGTGATTTCCAGACTTTTTAACCCACAAACACCACAGACAAGTTAGAACGTCAGTAGGAAAGGTGTATTGGATCTAGGTGAGACAGGAGAATGGTTCAGCCCCAGCCCTGGAGTGGTGGTGGCAGTGGCAGCAACAGCTGCATCCAGACCTCTCTGCCCACAGACTGGGGAGATAGAACAACTGATCAGAGGGGGATGGTGGGGAT
This sequence comes from Gymnobelideus leadbeateri, assembly GCA_011680675.1. Classification (NCBI taxonomy): domain Eukaryota; kingdom Metazoa; phylum Chordata; class Mammalia; order Diprotodontia; family Petauridae; genus Gymnobelideus; species Gymnobelideus leadbeateri. The sequence goes on from WOXC01002556.1 coordinate 37,697, forward strand.
CTCTTTGGTGGTGCTAAGGCAGGATTCTCCTGCTTTGCCATTGCTTAGATCTGGGTCTCAACCCTGGGTGGCAGTCCTGGGGCAAGGAGGAACACTGGTGTGGTAGAGCTTGTAGTGGTGCTGAAGAGGGAAACTTTCTCACAGTTTCAAGGCAGGAAAGGGTGCTTGTGGTTACTCATAGGCCAGAATAGTTGGCAGGAAAGGAGTAAACACCTCTCCTTTGATCATGTCTCCTTGAAAGAACTGAAAATTTACCTTTAGAAGCACTTTTGAAAACAACTGCACAAAACCCCTATAGCTTGGGACAGTACACCCTTCACAATGGAAGCAGAGTCCAATTTTAACAAAGAGTGAAAAAATCAAGTAATTGGTTTGGAAAGTGAGCAAACAGTGGGAGGAAAATCAGACTATAGAATCTTACTTTGGTGACAGAGAAGATCAAAACATACAACCCGAAGAGGACAAAAAAGTCAAAGTTCCTACATCCAAAGTCTCCAAGAAAAATATGAATTGATCATAGGCCATGGAAAAGCTCAAAAAGCATTTTGAAAATCAAGTAAGAGAAGTAGAAGAAAAATTGGGAAGAGAAATGAGAGTGATGCAAGAAAATCATGAAAAAGAAGTCAACAGCTTGCTAAAGGAGACCCAAAAAATACTGAAGAAAATAGCACCTTAAAAATTAGATTAACACAAATGGCAAAAGGGTTCCAAAAAACCAATGAAGAGAAGAATGCCTTAAAAAGCAGAAATGGCCAAATGGAAAATGAGATCCAAAAGATCACTGAAGAAAAAAATTCCTGATTGTATTTCCACAATACTAGAATTGTTTCTTTCTGGATGTTTGTAATAGTTTCTCCTTGACCTGAGAACTCTGAAATTTGGCTACAATATTCCTAGGAGTTTTCTTTTTGGGATTTCTTTTAAGAGGGGATCAGTGGATTCTTTAAATTTTTATTTTACCCTCAGGGCAGTTTTCCTTGATAATTTCTTTCCTTTTTTTTTTGAAAGGGGGAAGGCAAAACAGTTGGTGTTAAGTGATTTGCCAAAGTCACACAGCTAGTAAGTGTGTCAAGTGTCTGAGGCCAGATTTGAACTCGGGTCCTCCTGACTCCAGGACTGGTGCTCTATTCACTACGCTACCTAGCCACCCCCAATAATTTCTTGAAAGATGATGTCTTCGCTCTTTTTTTGATCATGGCTTTCAGGTAATCTAGTAATTTTAAAATTATCTCTCCTGGATTTATTTTCCAGATCAGTGGCTTTTCCAGTGAGATATTCACATTGTCTAATATTTTATCATTCTTTTGGTTCTGTTTTATAATTTCTGATTTCTCATAAAGTCATTAGTGTCCATCTGCTCCTTGTAATTTTGAAGGAATTATTTTCTTCTGTGAGCTTTTGAACCTCCTTTTCCCCATTTTGCTATTCTGCTTTTTAAGACATTCTTCTCTTCATTGGCTTTTTGGACCTTTTTTTTCATTTGGGTTAGTCTATTTTTTAAGGGGTTATTTTCTTCAGTATTTTGGGGGGTCTCCTTTAGCAAGCTGTTGACTAGTTTTTTTATGATTTTCTTGTATCACTCTCATTTCTCTTCCTAATTTTTCCTCTACTTCTCTTACTTGATTTTCAAAATCCTTTCTGAACTCTTCCATTGCTATAATGGTAATGGAATTTAAAGATCCCTTTGTACTATCTTGGTTTTCAGGTTAAGTGTTAAAACCCAGAGCTTGTGAATCCTATTTTGGGATGGACTTGTTGATGTGAAGAGGGTGGGGGGACTGAACTGGGAGGAACTGGTGCAGTGGATAAAGAGGCCCAAACAGAGAGAGGCCAGAAGAACTTTTGGGAGCAGCATCGTGGAGTTGGAGAAAGAAACAGGGAGAAAATTACCAGGGGCTAGAGTTGGGGAGAGAGAGAGAGAGAGAGAGAGAGAGAGAGAGAGAGAGAGAGAGAAACTGCTAGCCGAAGCCAACTAGGTTGCTGAGGGCATGTTGGAGCTGCTTTTGAGAACTTTGGAGGACTTTTGAGAACTGCTACCTGGAGCTGCTGAGAACTGAGGAGGCATGACTGTGGTGCCAGTATTTTTTCTGCCTGTTTTGATGTTACTTTGCCATATTCGTCTGCTGGTAAATGGCAGTGCTGTTTTTTGCAGAGGTCCTGGAACCTTCTGTTGGTTCAGAAGCCCTGAAGGAGGATTTTCTTGTATGTTTACAGAAATCCTGGAGGAGGGTCTTGCTGATGTTTTCAGGGGTCCTGAGACTGTTCTGCAGGCAGAGAGTGAATTGATGAGGACACTAGCAATGTATATTGTAGCTTTACTAAGCTTTGTCTTCCCAGGAACAGGGATTGCTGAGGGGAGTTGATAGGGTTGTGAACCTGTGTGAGGGGGTGAGTAGTCACGAGTGCCGACTCAGACGCTGCTGGTCATGTGAGTACGGACTCGACTATCATTTAAGGCCAGAGAGGGTGCACATGGCTTTCTGAGGGGCGTTATTGGGACAAGTTTGCCTGAGGTGTAACGACCCAGGAAAAGGAAGCCAGGAGCACTGACATGGGGGTATTGCTCTACATGGCAGTGCCCTGAGGATTTCCGGTAAGGACGGTGGTCCCTTGTCTCTTATGACGTACTCGGGAAAGAACATGATTGGCCCCCGCATGGCCCTCCTCCACAGGGTATATAGTAAGAGGTTTGGAGGAAGTTGCAGGAGTTCCAGTTCCTGCTTGCTTGCTGTGCACTTAAGATGTAGTTGAATAAACAGCTTTGCCTTGTTACTACCGTGTCCGTGGGTGCTCTGTGGGAGTAAAGTTCTTCTTGGTAACAAGAAGCTGGAGACGTCCGATGACCTGGTGATAAGGTAAGATAAGGCTGGGGTTGAGACCTTGATCTCAACAGAGAGTCAAGACAGGGAGGGGGGAAGGAGGAGACTGAGAAAGAGAGGGAGAGAGAGATTGAGGTTCTTAGGTGAGAGGCTAGGGGAAAAGGGGTACTATGGGAGGCTTGAGGAAAGATGAAAATATTTAGAATAGCTGTTGTGGTGAGTGATTAGAGAGGTATAAAAAGAGTTCCTTGCTTTAAGGCTTAGTTGACAGTGTGTAGTGGGCCAGGTTAGCGTGATTTCATGATTTTCTCCCTGTCCATTTTGCACAGGAGAAAAGATTGAGGGTAGAGCATAGTTCAAGTTTAGGGTTTTGTAAGGTGTGATTGGTGTCAAGACAAAGAGAAAGGCTTTGATTGTAGAGGATAATATTGGGTTGAGCTGATTTAACTCAGGGGTTGAGATGGGGAAGGGAGGAGAATGTAGCCAGTATAGGGGTGTAGTAAATGTAGGAGTGGTGACCAAAGAAAGTACTGAGGGATGCAGGGACTGAAGGTCACAGTAAGGACAAGAAGAGGGTTATGTGTCATAAGGTATAAAGAAAGATAAAATTATAAAACATTATCATTAAGCAAAGTAATTTCAGTGTTCATGAATGTGTCAGTATAACACTAACACTTATGGGTGGTGGTAAGAGTACCTTCTGTAGCTGAGGTAAAGTGGAGGAGCAAGTCATGGGAAGTACATGGATTCTGGAACAGGGAGGTTAGGGTATTTGAGGAAGCAAGAATAAGTATGTTGAAGGCTTCTAGTACAAGAGTATAAAAGCTGGGGAGGGGAGAGATGTTGGTCCAGGTACTGAAATGGTTGAGGAAGGAAAGAGAAAACCTGGAGTATTGATTAATAATGTCATTAAGATCAGGATTGGTTTACAATATTGCATAGAGTGAGCCTCAAAGGCACCAAGATTGCCTAGTGATCATGCAAATCACCAGAAGTGATCTAACAGTGACTGTTAGATTTCACCAGTTTCTGGACATTGTGTTACTTTTTGGAAACAGATGGCTGCATTAGAACTTCTCAGCAGGGATTCATCAACTGCAGTTGTTTATTTCTTCTACCTCTTTCAAATACTCAGGGTATCTTTGCATTCCCCTCATCTTGCCATTCCTTGGTTCCCATGCTCCTCTTCTTCTTGGGGAAGAACCTTGTGCCTATTACTTGGCTCCAAAGTTCCAGGGGTTCTTTTTCTTTTTCTTTTTCAAATGCTTCAACTTCTGTTTTACTTCATTCATTTCTGCCAGTTTTTTGTATTATAAATCGTCTCCCCGTTTTTCCCCTACCCACCTCCCCAGGATAGCAGTCCCCTAGGATATCCCTTCCTCTTATTTCCTAATTACATCTAAAATAGTATTAATAATAGTATATATGCATTTTTAAACATTTGGTTTTAAAACTTTGAATTCCAAATTCATTCCCTTCCTCCCTTGTCCCCGACCCTTACTGGGAAGATGAACAGTTCAATATAGGTTGTACATGTATAGCTAATGCAAAACATTACCATAGTAGATATATTGTAGAAGACTGATTATATTTCCCTCCCTCCCATCCCACCTCCCACTTGTTTTATTGTCTACTTTGGTCCTGCCCCTTTTCAAAAGTGTGTGCTTCCTACTTCCCTCCCTCCCAGCCTAACCTCCCTTCCATCATCCCCCCTCTCATCCCCTTCCCCCCTACTCTTCTATAGGGTGAGATACCCTATTTCATGTGTATATCATTCCCTCCCTGAGCCAAATTCAATGATTATAAGGTTGACCCATTCCCTTATGCCTTCCTGTTCTCCTCCATTGTACCCATTTTCCCTTGCCTCTTCTGTATGAGATAGTTTGCCCTATTCTATCTCTCCTCATCTCTTCTCATTATATTCCTCTCTCACCTCTTGATCTCACCTTTTAAGTATCATCCCTTCCTATTAAATTGGTCCTGTGCCCTCTATTTATGTATACCTGTAAACACACACACACACACACACACACACACACACACATATATACACACACCTTCACATATGTATTCTTACGCCTATATACCCTCCAATAAAGACTATATATACATACACACAGACACATATGTTTCTATTCCTTTCAACTATTTTCATACTGAGAAAAGTTTCATCAGTTACAATTATCGTTTTTCCATGTAGGAATGTAAATAGTTCAACTTTGATAAGTTCCTTATGATTTCTTTTCCTTGTTTACCTTCTCATGCTTCTCTTGCTTCTTGTATCTGAATGTCAAATTTTCTATTCAAGTCTCGTCTTTTCTTCAAGAATGCTTGAAAGTCCTCTAATCCACCGAATGACCATATTTTCCCCTGAAACATGATACTCAGTTTTTCTGGGCACGTAATTCTTGGTTTTAATCCCAGGTCCTTTGACCTGTGGAATATCATATTCCATGCCCTTTGATCCCTCAGTGTAGAAGCTGCCAGATCCTGTGTTATCCTGATTGTGTTTCCACAATATTCAAATTGCTTCTTCCTGGCTGCTTGTAATATTCTCTCCTTGATCTGGGAATTCTGGAACCTGGCTATAATATTCCTAGGAGTTTTCTTTTGGGGATCTTTTTCAGGAGGTGATCTTTGGATTCTTTCAATCTCTATTTTGCCTTCTGGTTCTAAAACATCAGGGCAGTTTTCCTAGAGAATTTCTTGAAGGATGATTTCTAGGTTCTTTCTTTGATCATGGCTTTCAGGTAGACCAATAATTTTTAAATTATCTCTCCTGGATCTATTTTCTAGGTCAGTGGTTTTTCCCATGAGATATTTCACATTGCCTTCTATTATTTCATTTGTTTGGATCTGTTTAACAGCTTCTTGATTTCTCACAAAGTCACTAGCTTCCCTTTGTTCCATTCTAAACCCAAAGGAAAGATACTCCTCAGTGAGCCTTTGAGATTCTTTTTCCATCTGGCAAATTTGGCTTTTTAAGGCATTCCTCTCCTCCTTGCCTTTTTGAGCCTCTTTTGTCATTTGAGTTAGTCTATTTTTTTAGGGCATTATTTTCCTCAGTCAGGCTGTTGACTCTCCTTTCATAATTTTCTTGTGTCATTTTCATTTCTCTTCCCAATTTTCCTTCCACTTCTCTTCTCTGCTTCTTAAGGTCCTCTGTGGCCTGTAACCCGCTTGTATTTTCATTTGGGGCTTTTGGTTCAGGAGTTCTGACTTCACTGTCTTCCTCCTGTTCCATGCTTTGATCCTTTTTCCCCCCAGTATAGGAGTCTAATGTTGAATTTTTCTGTTTATTTTGTTTCCTTTGCCTAGGCGTGTTGCCACTCAATTACTTGACTTTTGGGCTTGTTGCCACAGTAGGACTCTGCCACCAGCCAGGGGAGCTTCTGTCCCAAAAGCTGGGGTTTTCTCAGCTGCTGGAGGTATTAGTTGGGTGCCCTCTCTGAAGCCTCCACACGCTCTGGCAAGCTGGTCACACACCCCAGGACCTCCACCCCAGACTGCAATCCAGATCCATGAAGGTTAAAGTAAGATCACTTACTCCCCAGACTGATTGCTGGATCCTGCTACAGTTTGCAGGCCAGGAGCAGAAGCTGAAGGTGCAATGTAGCCTATGTGTCTCAGCAGCTTCTCTCCCTGGGGGCAAAAGCACGCACTTCCAACTACTGGTCCCAAAGTCCACACCACACTGACCTCTCACTTTGTCCTTGCCATCTATATGTTGGTTATTCTGGAAACGGCCATAGCTTCTAGTGTTCTGAGGTCCCTCCAGCTGGTGTTTGGTCAGGCCCGCCCTGGGGCTAAAACCTTGGCTCCACCTGGGATGGGTTCAGCTCCCAGAGAGCTGTGCTGGCCACTCCCTGTTGGGCTGCTGGGCTGTCCTCAGCAGGAGGTTAGCTAATCTGTGTCATTTTGTTGGTTATGTAGCTCCAAAGTTTGTTCAGAGTCCCCTTTTACATGGATTGATGAATATGGAAGCTGGAGCCACACTGAAGTCCTGTTTCTACTCCGTCATCTTGGCTCTGCCCCCCAGGGATTCTTTTTCTTCCCTTTTCGGACTATGTCACATTCAGAGACTGGATGGCTATTAGGGATTCTGTAGAAGATGATTCCTATATTAGTATATTGCCAATGCGAAACCCACAGTAGCTGCTATGAATGTGCAGGCGTATTTCCAGGTTTGAATCACAATATATAACAGACTCTCTTCTTCTAAGACAAAACCAAGACATTTATTCATATACCAGAAAGCCAGATCCACCATGATAATAAAGAAGTTGGTACACATTACCAACGTAGGGAGCACTTCCATCCCCAAGCCTTCCCTCTATCTGGCCTCCTCAGAAACAAGCTCCCTTAGGCAAAATGTCCTTCTCTCACTCACCCTAGTTGCTCTGCCTCCTCTCTCTCTCAGCTCCACCTCACTCTCTCAGTTCCTGTTCCACCCCTTCCTGCTCCAGACTCCATGTAACTTGGGCTCAAGTGATTCTGGCTTCCGTGTGACTCAGGCTCAAAGCAGGTCACATAGGCCTGTTAATGGGCAAGAAAGATCTTCCCATTCCATAAACAATACATTAACAATACAATTAGATGAAGGGTTAGACTATGAGAATCCCCAAGGTAATTTCTAATTCTGATTCAGTACTCTCTACCCTCTTCATCTTTCTCTCTCAGAAACCTTGTTTTTTTCTAGGTCAACTCAGGTCCACTGAAAATACTTCTAAGAAGATCTTTTTGGGTGAAATTATTAAGTCATGATGAAAGTGAAAAGCTCAGATAGCAAATTTAAAAATTTCTTTTAAAGATTAATATTATACAACGGAATTGGGCAAAACAAAGATTATAAACGAGGTAGACAAAATTACTGTTGCTACAGTGAAATAATTTGCCTCAAAATCTAAGTGCCTCAGAACTCATAATGAAAACTCCTAGCCACCTCTTGACAGAGAGATGATAGACTTTAGGTGCAGATGGAGGCATAGGTTTTTGGATATGGTTGTTGCAGTCATTTGTTTTGCTTGACTATATTACAAGGGTTTTCTTTTCTTTTCCCTTGATAGGGGAGGGAGATAGGAGGGAGAGAAAGGAATTTTTTTTAATTGAAAAAATAATTTAAAACATCTAAGCAATTTCTTAGTCTATGGATAACATTTTGAAATTTTTCTATTGCTCTTCATTGATTTCAATTAGGTTGTATGCTATTCTGTTACTAACTATTAACAGAACTCTCTGTCAGATAGCAAGAAAATGCCCTAAGGTTCCCATGGAGAAGTCAGTGTGTTTATGCCTAGAATAAATCATATAGCTGACAGTTGTTAAGAGAACAGAATTTTTATGTCCTTTAAAATCTCACAGTACCTCATAGCATCACAATATCTCAGTTGGAAAAAAAAACTCTGAGCCCCTCAAAGTCCGTCTTGTAGCTGAAAAGGAATCCCTTCATTACCATATCCAAATGGTCATTCAGTCTTTGTTTAAATCATTGATTTTAGTTAAAATCTACTATTACCCACTGTACATAGAGATAGATGGTTAGGAGGTTTTTCCTTACCAAGTCTAAACTTAACTCTTTGCAGCATCTGCTCATTATCCCTAATTCTGCCCTCTTGGGCCAATCAGAATAACTCTAATCAGTCTTCCACAGGATAGCCCTTAAGATTCTTGAAGACTGCTGTCACCTTCTAAGTCATCAGTTCTCCAAACTAAATATACTGCTTCCTTCAAATAATACTAATATGTCAGGATTTTGATGCCCTTCAGCACCCTACCTTCTTCTGACAGTTCTTCAGTTCATGAGTCAAAGTAATTCCTATAATGTGATGTCTTTGTAATGCACTGTTAGAATAGTTAGATCATTTTAAGCCCAGGGAGCAGTATGATGTCCTGTAAGGTCTTTTTGGTTCATTCCTGTTTGTCTTTTGGAAGTTTATTTTAGATGAAAAGTCTTCAGTTATAGTTACTTTGAGCCTGTAGTTAGGAAAATTCCTACCACCTGGGTATGGGCTGGGCTCTCTGCCTAACTTTATATAATGGACTGGTAGTTCCCAGAATTGAATAAGAGGAAGAGATAGGGATAGAGACTACAACTGTGCTTTAATTGGCATAGGGAACTCCCAGGTGAAGAACCTCTCCTATAATGCAGATCAGCACCTTCTCTGCCATTGTATAGTCTTAGGGAGGCTAAAACACTGAAAGGTTGGTAAATTCATACAGTATGTGTCAGAGGTAGGATTTAACCCAGCTCTTCTTGACTTTGAGGGTGGCTCTATCTCCATTCATGTATACCACCTGGTTCATTGGAGGACATAATGGCAAAATGCATAATAGAAGCAGAATAAAAAATCCAGGAAATTACCCAACTGGGAAATTATTTGGAGGCAATGCAGGTAAAAGTGATGGGTCCAGATGTGCTGGTTACTTAAAATCGACTGGGGAAAACAACCCATAAAAGGTAGCAGAAAAGGAGAAGGAGGAGGTGCCTGAATAGTAGAGAAAGTCAGGAGAGTCAAGAGCAGGGCTTGGAGAGTGCCTCATTTTGCCCCAAATAGAATCTGATCTAACAGAGTGCTGGCATTAGGCTTACCCCTAACTAACATGGCTGACGTGGCTATTTTCCTTCTCTGGAATCCAGAGATTTAGATAGTTGGCCAGAGCACTGAGAGCTTAAGTGATTTGCCCAGGGTCATGCATCTGGGAGGTGTTAGAGATGGTGCTTGGACCTATGTCTTCTGGCTAATCTTTAAAAATTTTTGAAAAATACAAGATAAGCCAGTAGAAATGTCAAATACATGGTATGGATACAGGATTCATAGCAGAGAGGGTTTATTGTGGGGAATCTGTTGTGTTTAGGAGGGACTTTGTGGAAAAGGACTATTGCCTCAGCTTTCTCACTTTCCACTTGCTTTTCATACCTTTGAAATCTGACCTCTGTACTCTTCTATCTCTAAGGTCATTTCTTTATTGCTTAATGTTATATGTTTTTCTCCATCCTCATCTTTCTTGACTTCTCATTTCCTGCATTTGGTACTATTGGTCACCCCTTCCATCTGCATAATCTTACTTTACTAGGTTTTCATGCCACGACTGGTGATTTTCTTCTTTCCTATCCATTTGACTCATCCTTCTCAGTTTTCTTTGCAAGGTCATCATTCATGTTCAACCCACTATGTGAGTGCAGATATGCCCTATATTTCTGTCCTAGACCCTCTACTCATCTTGTATACACTCAGGGATGTGCACAGCTCCAAGGGACTCAGTGGTCATCTCCATGTAGATTACTCCACATTTGTGTATCTCCCCCTCATCTCTCCTGAGTGCCAGTTGTGAATCTGTCTCCACCTGGGTTTTCAGTAGGGATATCAAATTCTCAACATGTCCCTACTGGAATGTCTCTTTTTCTTTCCTTCCTCTCCCTTTACTCCTCCTACCCCCATTTCTGTTATGGGCATCATTGCTTTTTTGGATGGTTTTGTTGTTGTTTTTCCTAACCTGAGAGTCATAGTTTACTCTTTAATCTCATTTATCTCTTGTACTCAGTCAGTGTCCAAACCTTGTTTTAGCGTTTTTCATCTCTTGTATCATCCCCTTGCTTCCAGTTATGCCAACTTTCCTTGTTCAGGCCCTCATCTCTTTTTGCGCAGATTATTGCAGTTACTTAATAATTTATTCTCCTTGCATTGTACCTTTTCCCCTCTCCAAATCTCTAATTTGCATAGATGCCAAATTGACATTCCTAAAGTGAAGGCCTGACCATATCTCCTGATCAAGAAATTTCAGAGGCTTCTTATGACCCCTACGATAAAATACAAAATCATCTTTATGATATTTAGAACCCTTTACAATCAGGTACCAGCATTTCTTTCTAGGCCAATTCCATGGATGGAGGCATCCCCCCTTGCTGTTCCCTTCACAGGGTCTCCCCTCCCTCTTCAACCTCTGGGTGCTCACACTGCAATCTGCCCCCTCTTCGCTGACCGCTTGTGGAATGATACAGCCCCTTCAAAGCTTAACTCAGTTGAAATTCCTCCAGGACACCTTTCCAGATCACAGCAGCTGCTAGTTTGATCCCCAAGAAATTACTTGGTATCCCACTTCTAACCTGGCTCAGCTCCTGACTTTCTGGACTTTGCTTCCTCCATGCCAGCTGCCTTTTTCACATGAGGTATTCCTCTACCCTGATTTCTCTCCAGAATCTCCATTTGAGGAAATGCTGGTGATAGACAATGCTTACTTCGGACACAGCTTAGCTCCTCACTGTGGACTTTTCCATCTTGTCTTCATGGATCCCCTCACCACCATTAATGTTGTTTTCCCTCATTAGAATGTAAATACCCTGAGGGCAAGGACTGTCTTTCTTTTTGCTTGTATTATGCCTAATAAACACTTTAATCGAATCTGTTTTGTCTATACTTACATAAAAGTATACTTACACTTTTATTTATAGAGACATAAATATAGCTATACATAGATATATCTATAGCAGATGTACCTATAATATCTCTATCTATAACATAGATGTCTATATATCTAGCTATAACATAGATACAACTATAATATCTGTATCTTTAACATAGATATCTATATCTTATCTTTATAGTTCTATAATATAGATATATCTATCATAAATATATATTTGGATATAATCACACCTATATTTACCTCTCTTTACATAGACATCTATATAGATGCACATTTATATTATATCTAGATATATAAAGAATGTTTTTACAGTATAGATATATCTATATAAATGTATTTATATTGATATGTTTATAGTATGGCTAAGCTATATACTATATATAGAATATTTTTATATGATATTATACATACATTTATAGATATCTTTATAATATTTATTATAAATACATTTACATAGATATTTTTATAGTATAGCTTATATCTATCTTTATATAAAATTACTTATAGAAGTTGTTTCCATTGATGGAATGTGAGCTCCTTGAGGTTAGGGGACTGTTTCATTTTGTTCTTATACCCCCAGCACCTAGCACAGTGATTGGTCTAATAGTAAATACTTGTTGATTGATTGATATCCAAAGTTCCTTTTAAGGATTAGTTTAAGTGTTACCTCCTTCATGAAGATTTTCATGATCCCTCTTGTTAATTAAGGCAAAACCCAGTTTGTTTCCTGCCCTAACAACTTTGTATTTACTTTTGTAGTATCATGATAATAATTAATAATAAAGATAGCATTTATGTAGCACATACTAAATGCTAGGCACTGAATTGAGTGATTTATAAATATCATATCATTTGATCCTTACAATAACCCTGCAAAGTAGATGCTATTATCATCCTCATTTTTGAGTAAACTGAGGCAAAAAGAGGACTTTGAATGATGACATTTATTACTTTTTTTGTAATAAATGATTACATTTATTACTTTTTTAGTTGTTTCTTCAAACTGAGAACAGAAACTCTCCAGAGTAACTGCTGATTTCATTTCACATATGGTCTACTAGAGGGTATAGTTCTATGAAGAAAAGACATGAGCTTGTATGCAAGAAGGGTCACCCTGCCTGCAAAGTGACTTGCTTAGCATCAAGAAACTAGTAAATATCTAAGACTGGATTTGACTCCAGCTGCCTCAAGTGGGGAGTATTTGGTTGGGTAAAGAGGAAGTGGGGGCAGAATAATCAATAATTCACCTATGGGAATACCCAAGAGATGGTGACTCAACTGGCCTGATTCAGCAAGAATGTGTGTAGATTTGATAGACTACAAGATTAGTTGGAGGCTATTTGTGTAAGAACTCGGATGCCTGGTTTAGTACCTTGGTACTGGATCCTGTTGGCATTGGGGAATCCTGATAATTTTTTAGTGAAAGAGTGACATGATTTGGTTGGCATGATGTTGGATGTATTGTGATCGTCAATGACTTATTTTTCTTCTTTCTTTTGATTTGATCATCTCAGTCATGCCACCTTTTCATTGTTTTTTTTTAAGTACATGATTTTTCAAAGACAGTTTCAAAAATAGTTCTCTTTCTTATAATGTTTAGTCAGGTAAACACCACATTTAACTTTGGAAAAAGTTCATTAAGAAGCTATAAACTTCGTTTTTCAAGTGTAGAGGGTATAACACATTTCACTCTGAAGTTAACTGCCAAATATTTATTTAGCTGCAAAAAGTAGGTTTATCACACTTGAATCAGAAAATCTAAATGTTATTTTGATTTTGAAGAATTTATCTGGAAGTTTGATAATAAAACACAGAATCATGCCCTAGCCTAGCTGCTATGGAGTCCAGATTTAAAATTTGAATTATGTCAGGATATATTTTTCTGTGGAATGTTAAAAACCTATATGAAACTTCAAGAATTCATTCAATCCAGTATTTATTATGTACCTACTGTGTGCAGAGTGATGATTTTAGGTGTTGGGAAACAAGGATGAAAATGAATACTGCCTCAGGCCTCAAGGAGCTTGCATTCTACTGATCACAAGCTACAAGAAGTATTGAAGTGAATTTTAGCACATGGTACTGGAGTTGATGTAGGTGCCCTCAAGAAAGAGTTTTGTTGCTTTGGTTTGCCAGGAAAATGATCCAAGTTTGTTAAAACTGAGTAAATTGTTTATGCCACGGGAAGAATGATTCTCCTTTCAACCTTTAAAATTCTTTTCTTCCCTTCCTTCCACCCCCACATTTAAAAGTTTTAGGGTAGTTGCATGTGCTTTTATTCTTTTTTTAAGCTCATGATTAAAGCTAATTCTGCAAGGATTAAATTCCTTCCCCCAAACCAGATCAATTTGATTTTACATTTGGTTTAGGAGCCATTGTCCTCCCCCTCCCCCTCCCTCTCCTTTCCCATAGTCAGAAACAACTTGTTTTGAAACAGCATAGGAAGCAGTTTGAGTTTTCATTTTATATTTTTTGATAAGGCTGCACTTGGCACACATAAGAAAAACAAATAAGTGTAAGACAATAAACTAAATCCTAATGGTACTTTAGTTGCGGAAATACCACCTCCTTCTTTTGCAGAGGATCTTTCATGTTACTAAAATAGTAATGTTATAATCTTGCAGTAATGTGGAGTATCTTTTACACTCAGCTTGTATCTGCTCTCAATTTATGGCTAAGCAAGAAAAGTATTAGGGTTAATAAAAAGATTTAAGGAATTGTTAGTTGGTGAATTTGTGATGGTGAAAACTCAGATTGCATTTAATATTTCAAAATGGTTTCTTATTTGATATTATTGAATGTTTGCTTTAACACCAGCTTACAGAGATTTCATTGAAAACTGACTGTTAGTGGATCCTATTTTCAGCCCTCTCCTCTAAAAGAAGTTCTTTTCATTTAGGAAAAAAAGAAAAAAAAAAGTTTAGGAGATTTGAGAACTAGATTAGTATTTTAAAGATTTCAACTCAAAATATATATGTTAATAATGTGAAATTCTGTGCTGCTTTTTAAAAATATAAACTTTGGAAATTAATTTATATTGTGTCTCAAAAAACCTCTGTATGCATTAATCTTGTTTGTTGAATTAATCTCTAAAGTGCTATTTGGCTACCTAGGACACTCTGAGTTTAACTCTAAATGTAGGACTTAACCATTTCCTAGGGTGTAGAATGTGTTTATATAAAATCCAACTTTCTTAATGGCATATACATATGAAGAGAGCTTTCATTTTAATCTGATTTGCAAAGTCCCCAAATTGACCCAATTACCCATTTTATGAGTAGCATAACTATTGAGTAAATTTTGTTCATCTCCCTATTTACATACTTTAAATAGACCAGTGTAAACAATCTCTTATCTGCCATATGTTAAACTGCTTTGGTAAAATAAGGATATAACTGTCTAATCAACAAAGATGGCATTGAATTACACTGTTTTGAGGAGAAAAAAAAAACCCAGCCCTAAGTGAGCTAAATGCCTGTTAATCTGGTTCTTTAAATATCATAAACAAAAGTATCAGAATGTGTTTCCAAGGACAAAAGAGGCGTTTTCAAGAATATGATTGGTTACTGCCTTGTCCTGTCCCATAGTCATCCTTAATTGGCTTTGGGTAGAGTTAGATTCACATAAACAGGATGACATTTATTACTTTTTTAGTTGTTTCTTCGAACTGAGAACAGAAACTCCCTGGAATAACTGCCGATTTCATTTCACATATGGTCTACTAGAGGGTATAGTTCTATGAAGAAAAGACATGAGCTTGTATGCAAGAAGGGTCACCCTGCCTGCAATAACTCCAATAGTTCTGCAGAAAAGGGTAGGATACAAATCCTCTCCTCTCTCTCCCCCCAACCCCCAACCCTTTTCTGTAAATGTCTGGGAACTTTCATTTTATATCCTGGGAGAATATTTGCTGAATTTACTGAAAGTATTACTTGACTTGAACTGATAAGAAATAGTTTATGTCAGAATGAAGGTATTGTAGAAGTTGGCCACCATGTGGAAACAGCAGTATCCATTTTAGATAACTGGGCAGCTTTTTAGGCAATGTATAGAAGCCTTTTTTCTTGTACTATGCATATTTACCCTTAGTCCTTTTTGCTTTCATTTTAATTGCCAATCCACACTTACTGTGGTGTTTTAGATTGGTTTAGAAGGAACAGTTTGCCTGTACTTCATAACATTTCTCTCTCTATTGCTGAAAGGAAATATGTGATTGTTTTCCTGTTCAATGTATATTTTCCAGTTTATAATCCTCATTTCTGTTTATTTCTATTGATTTTTATTTTAAATCTGTATGAATATTGTGATAATTCCAGATATTAAAATACATATTTTGGCAAATAGTTTTACATAAAGGCTTAGCATTCTGTATTATTTACATTATATTTAATATTTTAATGTTAACACTGTATTTTAGCGTGTAAATTAGAATGACAGCTATAATACATAATCTGAATATACTCTTCTAATGTTTAAGTGTGGTAACAATGCATAACTGAGTTCCTTCTTGATCAATTAAAAATTGAACTCATTATGGCCACTTAAAACACTGTAGTCCTATTGTAGCTCCTATATTTCATTTAAACTTGGATGTTCTAGCTAACTTTTTAATCTGATTATTCTTCTGGTGTCTCTACTTCCATTGAGGTATATAACTTATATAGGTTTCATTCTAAACTGCTTATTCCTAAGGCCATTTCCTTGTTTTATAAGTTATTAATTAAATTGCACATTGAAAATTATTGTGCAGGTTTCTTTTCCATTTAGAAAGCTAAAGCCCTGGATCTTTACTCTGCTTAACTTTTCTGTGTTTATTTTCTTACATGCAAAATGAGGGAGTGGCTCTAGCCCCTTCCACCTCCAAAATTACATAAATTTGACTGTGTTTTCTTTTAGAATGACGCAAATTTAAAATCATATCTTTTGTTTATTTCTTGTTTTAAAGTCTGATTGGAAAACATTAATAAAAGGTGCTATAATTTTAAGGACTTTTTAGAAACAGTATATAGGGGGAACAGTTGGATAGAACTTGAATAGAAAATCAATTCAATAATTGAAAGATAATCAGAAGAATAAGATTACTTTGGAAATAATGTTTATATTTACTGGGTGAGAACTGAGGTTTTAGTTGACAACTTTTTGGATTTTTCTCAGTTTTTGTAATGTTTCCTTAAGGTTTTCCACAATAGGTAGTAACTATATAAGGCACAAATATGACTTTCTTTTTCAATAAATAAAACATATAAAATTATGTCTAAACATTGGCACGTTGCATATGAAAGTACTCCTGGCCAACTTCCATGATATTATAACCCTCACAGGGCTTGTATGTCTCTTCAGCTATTCTGCCACAGCTAATGCCATTTACTTTAGGGATTGGAGTTTTTTTTTCCTCTTACTGTTTCTTTCACACATTGGATTATACCTTATTAGGTGAGAAAATGATTCTTTGGGCATGTCAGGAACTAACATAGCTATTTATTTAAACCAGCCTTGCAAATAAACACCCCAAATTACTATACACTATGTAATTTTTTTATTCCTAAAGTTTCCTTTCTTTCAAGAAGACACAGACTAGTTTCACAGTTCAGTATATGACTACTTTATTTACCTTAAACAGATAAGTGCTGGTTATAGTGGAGGTTTAATTATAGACATCCAGTTTCTTGACAAAGTGAGAACAGTACATCTCTAAAAGTATCTGGCATCAGTAGAAAGTCACTTCTATGCCTATTAGTGTCTGATCTATCAGGATTTAAGATCTATCAGGATTTAAGTCTGATCTATCATAGACTTAAGATCTATCTATTACTTTTGTCATTGTATTTCCCTAGTGCTTTGCCCAGTGCCTAGCAATAAATAGTAAATGTTTAATAAATGCTTGTTGATCAGTTGGTTCATTAAGGCTCTTTTATAATTTGTTCCCTTGTAGAAACTAGAATTTGTAGTGTTTCTTTTTCAGTGATGAGCTTTGCTATTTGATAATCATCAAGATAATTATGTAGAAGTCTTAGAGATACCTGGGGATGGGGGAAAAGGGAGGAAACTCTCTCACTAACTTCACCAGTCATATGTAGTTTTCATGATTTTGGAAACCTGACTTCTAAAATTTTCTTTCTTTTACAAATTAAATTTTATTTTTTTCAACAAATTAACTTTTATTTTTTCTTTCTTTCACCTCTCCTCATTTATATTTATGAGGGATGGAAGAAAACTTTGTAAGAAAGATGTAAGCAAAACAAATCCTCACATTAGCTGTGTCCAGAAATGTATGTGTCATCCTGTATATTGAATCAGCCTAAGACCTTTCAGACTGGTGGGTAGTGTTCTTAATGATCTCATCCTTGGTCCTCTAAAATCAAGGTGGGTTATTACATTGAATATGTTCTTAAGTTTATTAGAGTTCATTTTTATGGTGCTTTGATTATGTGAATTGTTCTCTGGGTTCTGTTCACTTCACTGAATCAGTTTATTTAAGTCTTCTCAAGTTTCTAACAAACCATCTCTTTCAGCATTTCTTACAGCACAGTGTATTTGTATACTAAAATTTCTTCAGTCATTCCCCAATTGATGAGCGCTCTTACTTTCAGTTTTTTTTGCCATCTCAAAGAGAGTTGCTAAAAATATTTCTGCATGCATAGGACCTTTTCAAAGCTCTTTGATTTCTTTTGGGGTATAGACCTAGTTCTACATTGCTTTCCAGAATGGTTAGACTATTTCACAGCTTGATAACAATGTATTAAATATTTCTGTCTTCTCACAATTCCTCCAGTCATTTTCCATTTTTTGTCAACTTTATCAGTCTGGTAAGTGTGAGGTAGAAACTCAAGAGTTGTATTAATTTAGATTTCCCTACTTATTGGTGATTTTTGAGCATTTTTTCTTCCCCCCCCACCTTTTTGTGGTCTTTGCTTTCAAGGAACTCAAATTCTTTCCCCCTATAACTTAATAGTATTTCATTTTTTCTAATTACATGTAAAGATTGTTTTCAACATTCACTTTTATAAGATTTTGAGTTCCAAATTCCCCACCCCCCTCACCAAGACGATAAGCAATCTGATAGAAGCTATACATGTACAATCATATTAAACATATTTCCACACCAGTCATGTTGTGAAAGAAGAATCAGAGCAAATGGGAATGACCATGAGAAAGAAAGAACAAAGAGAAAATAGTGTAATGGGAATGTAAATTTTTAAGATCTTCCCTGCTCCTAGGCTTAAGTGTACCTGGAATCTGTGGTAGGAGGCTTGTTTTTCAAGAGATACTTTGTGATTGGGCAGTGGGTCAAGAGGGTTGTTACATTCTCTGAGCCTGGAGAAGACTATATAATCCCTGATGTGAGGCTTTGCTTTGGGGCTCACTTTGAGAAATGTTGTTTGACTTGACCAGACGAGACTCTGGGCAGCTGTTGTCGAGCCCCCTGGCTTTGAAAACCCAGATGTTGATGCTTCCCTTTCTGGTAACTGACTAGGTATGGATGTAATAGTCAAGTCAGTTGGAGGCCTGTCTGCTTGATATGTTTTTGTTTTCTTATAACTTCTGTCTGTATACTCTGAAGTTTGGGGTGCTGACTTTTTCCCCTGAACAAGGTAAATGATATATTTGATTGATTAAAACAAGATTGTTAACCCATTTTGAGTTGCTTTCCTTTAGAAAAGCAGATCTAAGAACCTGTGTTGGCAGACACCCTGGGGATGCTGGGGTGCTTGCCACTACAAGTAATACTCTTCTATCTGCATTCAAACTGAATAGTTCTTTCTCTGGATATGGATAAAATTTTACATCATGAGTCTTTTGGAATTGTCTTAGATCATTGTATTGCTGAAAAGAGCTAAGTTTATCAAAATTGATCATTGCTCAATGTTGCTGTTAAAATATTGCTGTGCACAGTGTTCTCCTGGTTCTGATTACTTTATCAGCATCAGTTCATGTAGATCTTTCCAGGTTTTTCTGAAATCTCCCTGCCCATCATTTCTTATAGCATAGTACTATTCCATTGCATTCATATACCACAATTTGTTCAGCGAGTCCCCAGTTGATGGGCATCCCCTCAATTACCAATTCTTTGCCACCACAAAAAGAGCTGCTATAAATATTTTTATACATGTAGATCCTTTTCAATTTTTTATGATCTCTTTGGGATACAGACTTAGTAGTGGTATTGCTGGGTCAAAGGGTATGCACAGTTTTATAGCCCTTTGGGCATAGTTCCAAATTGTTGAATGATTTTTCACATGGCTATAGATGGCTTGGATTTCTTTCCTTATGCTTGTTCATATCCTATGACTTTATACATTGGGGATGAGTTCTAAGATTCTTGAGATATGGGATAGCATGACAGTGGTAAAAAGAATACTTTCTGGGGCAGCTAGGTGGCACAGTGAGTCAGAGCGCCAGCCCCGGAGTTGGGAGGACCCGGGATCAGTTCCGACCTCAGAAAATTGGCACCCACACGTAAAAATAACTAGCCGTGTAACCTTGAGCAAGTTACTTAACCCCAATTGCTTTAAAAAAAAACAAACAAAGAAAGAACACTTTCTGAAGTTAGAGGATATTGGTTTAAATCTCCATTCTGAAGTAATCTGATTGCTTGGGCAAGTTACTTACCTTAACTAGTCCTTACTTTCCTCATCTCTAAAACAAAGGAGTTAGACTTGATGACCTCTGAGGTTTTATTTAGCTCTAGTTCTATTATTCTATAATCTCACAACATCCATTAGTGATTTTTTCATTCCAATAATCCGTTCTTTGGAAATAATCTACTCCCTGCCCCACCCCTCTGATCTCTCGGCTGTTTTCCTATGAAGTGGCTCATTGGTTTGACCTTTTTAGGTAAAAAAACTGAGGCTCAAGGAAATATTTTGCTTAAGATAATACACAAAATAAGAGTTAAGCCAAAAAATATAATTTAGGCCTCCTGGTTCTTGTTTGTTTCCATGAAATATGTAGTGACTCCTAAAATTATGCTAATGAAAGTGCCTCCATTTATTATCTTCTGGTTCTTGCCAAAGCAAAATCTACCGCATGTTTTCCTCTAAGCTTTATAATGTAGAACATATAGTCATTATTCAGTTTTATATGGTAACTTATTTTTCCCCAAATAGTCTTGTGAATTTCTTAGTTGACCTATGGTCTCTAGACTAGCACTTTGAGGGAGTTGCGGGGAAGTGAACCAGCTTTTATTATACACCTCTTGTGTTCCAGTCACTGTGTTATGTGCTTTACAAATATTATTTTACATAGAACAAAAAATGTTTGAAGGCTCAGGTAAAGTGGTAAAAGAACCCTATAATAAAAATTTTTGGACAGTTTATGGGGAACATGAGCATATTTATCTCCCTTTATAGAATGGTTGATAATAATGAAGATTCAGTTTTAACTCTCAGTTCTTTCCATTTGCACAGTAAACTTTATTAGCCTGTGTTCAACTAGCCAATAGTATGACATCTGAAGTAATAGTAATGGTGGTGGTGATGGTGGTGATGGTGGTAGTAGTAGTAGTAGTAGCAGCTAACATTTACATGGCTTTTGCTGTATGCCAGGCCAAGCACATTACAATTATTACTTCATTTGATCCTCATAACAAACCTGGGAGGTAGCTGATTTTTTTATCACCATTTTACAGATGAGGAAACTGAGGCAAACAGGTTAAATGACTTGCCCCGAGTCCTACAGCTAGTTAGTGTCTGAGGCTGAAGTTAAACTTAGGTTACCCTGATTTCAGATCTGGAGCTTTATCTTACTGAGCTAATAATAGATATCAGTAAGGATCTGGAAAATTTTCAAGATATTTGTTTATCTTTGGAATTATCAGAGGAAATAATGTTCATAAGTTTTATTTAATACTAGATTGTGATATAAGGAATGCTTTTCATATATTCTGTCTTTTAAAATTAATAATCCATATAATAGATAAATGGACTCTGTAAGTTTACTACATGTGGCATTAAACTTGACAATATTTAGTAGATAAAGTGCTTAGATTCCTACTATTACCGGCCATTTGACTGTGACTAAGTCATTAACTGTGCCTTAGGAAACTCCCTAAGACTGTCATAGAGTTGAAGATAGATTTTTAGAGTTGAAAAGGACCTTCAGATCAACAAATCCCATTCCTTCAGTAATACAAATAAAAAAGGAGGCCTAGAGAGGTGTGATTTAGCCAGAAGTAATATAGGCTGGTATTTATCCATCCACATTCCCCACACCATTCTATTGGTGATAAACTCCATATATAATACACATCAACCATATCTTTGATATTGTCCACATAATGCCACAGGTTTTTTATTTGAGCAAAGCCTTCTAGGCTGTATTGGTAGAACATTTATGCCCCTGTCCTTATTAGTATTATTCTCCATCTTAGGGATTCTTAACCTTTTTTTTTGTATCTCAGACTCCTCTGTTGAAATATATAGACCCCTTCTCAGAGTTCTATTTCTGAATCAAAATGGAAGGAAATGCTAAATTTCAATCAGATATTAGTGAAAATAATGATATGTCCCCTTTACCCCCCTGCCTCCCATTTGAGTTTGTAGAACCTCTGAAATCTGTCCACAGAGCCTTTGGTTGTCCATGGACCCAAGTTAAGAACCATAGCTCTAGATCTACTTATTTATAAAATGGACATTGTTATACTAATCTGCTCTCAACAGAGAACATTCAAGGAGTGACAGATTATAGTCAAGGCAAAACAACAAGCATTTGTTGAGCAATTAATATGTGCCAAGCATGTAAATGCTAGGGATACAAATATGAACAAAAAAGAAAGCCAATTCCTGTGCTTAAGATGTTTACCTTCTAATGGAGAAAATAGCACATGAAAGGAAGCTAAAAAGCAGGGAGGATGTGATATAGGAACGGAAGCTACCTTTGGGGGTGGGGAGGGAACGTCATGCTATTGAACTGTGGGGAGTCATGGGCAAAGTCAAAAGGTGAATGAAGGATGTCTGGCCTGGTTTCCTTCCCAAAATGGAAGCCCTTGTAAGAACTCACCAATGAGAGAAGGGTTTGGTTATGAATGTTCCAAGGTGAAGACCTCAGGTGTTAAGGGATGGAGGGAAGTCCAGAGAATCAGAAGAAGAGCTAGGACTTTATTGTGTCCATCCCTTGCTCATAATTTTCAGTTGTATTCCATTGCCTGCAGGAAAAATCCAGATGATTTATTTGGACATTCAGGACTTCTGGAACTTGAACCCAAACTACATTTCTAGCTCCAGTTGGAAGGACTTTTTCCTCTTAATCTAAAACTTATGATTGGTTGATTGAGATGTATTCTTATGTGGCTAGGTGTATTGACAATGCAATATTCACAATGCCTACATATAAATATGCTAATATAATTATTAATCACAAAATATACCAGGCTCTCTACATGGGAAATAAAGCTAGAATATTTATTCAAATACCAGAAAACTGCATCCCAAAACCAGAAAGTCAAAGCCATCACAGTAGTTATGAAGTTGGCACACTAGTTAATGTAGTAAACACCCACATTCTCAAGCCTTTAGAACAGAACAGGCTTCCTCAGGCAAAGGTCCTCCTCTCCCCACTCATAGCAACTGCTCAGCGTCCATGAAGCATGCTCCCAGCAGCTCTCCCCACTCCCTCCCCTTCCCCCCTTCCCCTGGCAGTTCCCTGGCAGTCCTCGGCAGGAGTCCTTAGCAGAAGAAATTCTGGCTGGCTGGAAAACAGGAGTCCACTCCACTACCACCACCACACTGCTGCTCCACCACACTCCCAGTCACTGCATGAACTCTAGCTTGGCTTTGGCTTCCTCTTGCCCCACCCCTTCCTGCTACATCAGCAAATTCAAGGGGAATGGAAGATCTTTAAATCCCAGGACCCCTTACACTAGGGTGTCATGGCTAAAATATGACAGGGTGGTTTCATCTTATCATTCTATCTCTAGCAACATGTCTGTTGCTCCTTTTTAGTTCCCTTTACATGGTCTTTATCCCTTCACATGGGCACACTCATATCCACATATGTGTGTATGTATTTTCCACTGTGTATTATTTAATGTTTTATTTTTTATTATTTATTATTTATCTCATTTATTTATTTATCATTTATGTAATAATAATTATTTAATTATTTAGTGTTTTATATTAATTTTTTTAACCCAAGTTTTCAGTCTTGGTATTACGCCACATATTCAGTCAGTTCCCAAGTCTTCTAAACATCTCTTAGACACATTCCCTTCTAATAGCTTTTGCTTCAGTTCAGGGCTTCATCATCTATGCCATGGACTGTTGCAGTAGACTTCTGATTGGACTCCTGGACTCAAGTCTCCACTCCATCCATGCTTCACACAGTGGCCAAAATGATTTTCCTAAAATGTAGATCTGACAATCTTCCTCCTGTCTGTCCCCCTTACTAAACTCCTATCATTTTTTATTCCTCTACCATCAAATATACATTCTTCTGTTTGGCATTTAAAATTCTTAAGAAACTGAAACTTTGTATCTTTTGTCTTTTTTAAGCTGTATTCTCAACACTTTATAATTCAGATGTCCTATTGTTCTTTACACATGTGACACTTCCCACATCTCCATGTACTTGTATTAGCTATCCCTTGGATCTGAATGTTCTTCCTCTTAATTTTATTCTTAAAATCCCTGGCTTTTCTCCTCAGCTGCTGATACCTTCCCCTCTAAGGCAACTTCCATCTACTATGTATTCATCTTGTATGTTTTGGCTTCATATATATTGTGTCTTCCCTGTTAGAATGTATACTCCCTGAGGGCAGGTATTATTGCCTTTTCTTTTTTTGGTATCCTTAGTACCCTTGCTGGCACATAGTAAGTATTTAATCATGATTGTTGGTATTGCCTATTGATTGATTCTCATATTTTATTTTTATGCCCCATATTTGTTTTTAATTGTTTTTTATTATTACATTAAAATGATATGCCACAATTTATTTAGTCACTTGAGGTTTGGGTAGTATAGAAAAATGCTGGATTTGGAGTAAGGTGATTGGATTTAATTCCTCACTTTGTTGTTTACTATCTACATGACTTGGGTGAAGTATATTAACCTTTATGAACATCTAGGTTACAGTAGTTGATCCCTGGGTCTTTTCTAACTTCAGATCACTAGTGGAGTTTATGGTGTGTTAAGGGAGGACTTGCCCCTCTGGTGTGAGAGCTTGTAAAGCTCTTTTTCTTTTTTGGCGGGGGGTAGGGGGAAGGCAGGGCAATTGGGGTTGATTTGCCCAAGTGTCTGAGGACGGATTTGAACTCAGGTCCTTCTGACTCCAGGGCTGGTGCACTATTTACTGCGCCACCTAATTGCCCTGTAAAGCTTCTTATCCACCTTGAGTATCCAACTGGTCACTCAACTTTCACCTGTGGCTCCAAGAAGCTGTAGTATGCACAGCAGCCACTCTCTCGTAAACCATCTAAGCAAAGGGGCTAAAACCAGGTTGTGGATAGCTGATAGGCCTCTAACTCGTCAATGAGTTAGGAGGATGTCTACCCTGAGATGTGAAGACTTCCCCCAGTGGAATGGGTGGATGAGAACAATTTGTTCCAATGATCATGAAGGCTACTGAAGCAGGCACTGTTGGAGCACTTAGAATTTGATCACTCATTGAAGATGCCAAGGTAATCCACTGTATCCCATACCAGTGCAACTCTGCCTCACTTAAGTCTAACTCGTGCAAAAATCAAGACATTATGCCATGATACCATTGATCCTCTTCAAAATTAAAGGATAAACCATTGTCAACAATAGATTACTAGTTGCTCTGTTATAATTGTCTTTTGATAAATATCGTTTGGGGGATAATGTTTTTGTCATACTCCAGTATATAGGAGATTTCATTAATTTGGGTATTCCCTTCAGAGATGCAGCCTACAACCCGTTCATGTGACAACAACTAGCTTCGTGTGACTTGTTTGTGTCCCTCTTATAAATTTGTTCTTAGCATGTACTAATACTTCATTGGATCTATGATCTCATCAATGTATGTATTCCTTCCAGTGACACAAATTGCAAGCCAATTATGTCTATCAGTCTGTCTTGTCCTATAAGTTTACCACAAGGGGTTGGCTCTTTAAACTGGAGGACATCCTCCAGTTTTCTTTACATTGCATGGATACTTATTGCTATGTGATTGATCCTTATATTTTTCCTGTTATTTCTTTGACAACAAACTTAATATTAATTTACCTCCAAAATTTCTTATTTACCTCCTTAAGCCATATCTCTCAATTGTGTGTGTGTGTGTGTGTGTGTGTGTGTGTGTGTGTGTATGTGTTCATGATCTTTAGTTTTAGTTCTTTGGAAACTGTAGTGTTCCATAACTTGGAGCCTACATCAACCGTGGAAGAATATTGGTGATAAAAGATTATATTCCCAATTATGAGTATAATTATATCATAGGATCTGATTATTTTATTAACTTTTACTGTACACTGACAGATTCATCTTCAAAAATATCCTACCAATTTGCATTTGTGTCAGGAGTGTAAAAGTATGTTTATTTCCATATAATCCTACCAGCACTGAAATTTTGTGATCTCTTTGAATTGTTGGATTGTCTTATTATTAAATTCTTGTATGGTAGTTAGACTTTTCATGTATGTATATCCTGTTTGCCCTGTTAGAATGTACCCTTATTCAGGAAATGAAACCGTGTTTTATACATTTTTTGTTATTGTCCAATTATTTCAGTCATGTCTACCTCTTTGTAATGCCATTTGGGGTTTTCTGGCAAAGAAATTAGAGTGGTTAATTATATCTTCATATATCTATCATTTTATAAATAAAGAAACTGAGGCAAATAGGGTTAAGTGATTTGCCAAGGATCATGCAGCTAGAAGGTGTCTTGAGGCCAGATTTGAAATCAGAAAGACTTGTCTTCCTAATTGCTGTCCCAGTACACTATTCTCTGTGCCACCTAGCTGCCCCTTACACTTTTACTACCATATTTTTAAATACATTGTAGTGTTCAAAGCAGCTGGCATTGTGGGAAGTATACTAGACCATTCTTTATCACAAAGGTCTGCTCTTCCTAGAAAATACCTTCTGGTTTTGTCTGTCAAAGGCATATGGACATTGTGTTCCAACAAATGCTCATTGAGAGCTTAGTGCCTATTTGCATTAGACACTTAGTATTTTTTGTTTGATTTTAACATTGTTATACTCTAAAGAGTTGGACATTCAAGGTCTCAGTCTGCATTTTCAAATATCTTTCTGGCTTCTGTGAGGTTCGCTGTGAACCTTCTGTACTAGCAAGAGTGTTTTTTTCACTGCTTCTCCCACATAGCATTGCCTCTCCTGTGCCAGTGATGCCAGTCTTACTTTCTGGGATACTTTCTCCATTCCTTTCCACCTATCATAATTCTACCAGTTCTTTAAAGCCTAGCTTGAGTTCATATTCTTTTCTATGAAACCTCTTATGGCCACTACAGTCACAGTGGTCTTTCTCTTTGGTAGCCTTCTGGATTTTGCCACTCCCTTTTTATGAAAGTGTCCATGAGATACCACCTTATGATCTGGTTTAATTGCCTTTTTTTTTTTTATTTTTGGAGGGCAATTGGGGTTAAGCGACTTGCCCAAGGCCACACGGCTATTTTGTGTGTATGTGTGGTGTGTGTGTGTGGTGTGTGTGTGTGTGTGTGTGTGTGTGTGTGTGTGTGTTAAGTGTCTGAGGCTGGATTTGAACTCAGGTCCTCCTGACTCCAAGGCTGGTGCTCTATTCACTGTGCTGCCTAGCTGCCCCATATTTTGCATTTCTTATCTCTGTAACTGAATTGGAAATTTCTTGAATTGGGACCATGCCTTACCATGTCATCTCTGTAACATCCAGTGCAGTGGTTTCTGGGTAGATTGTCCAAAAAAAATTGCCTACTCATAACCTTGGTTTTAATGAATTATCCAGAACGAAAATTGTTGACCTGATTGGCAGATTCATGTATACATGGTAGCAATATATAGTGATACCTTAGTACCTTAAGCAGGTTCTAGAGCAGGAATTTTTTTTATATTTTGTTTCTTTTTAATCACTTCTTATGTATTAGCATTTTGGAACATTCTATTAAGGATTCCATAAGGCTACCAAAGAGTTCCATAGCAAACACATTAAAAAACAACACAATGATTAAGAACCTCTACTCTTAGAGGGAAGGAGCATGTTTTTAATACAGTAAACAAAGCTTTATAAATCTTTGGTAAGTTTCTTCTAGGGCAGCTAGGTGGTATGGTAGATAGAGAGCTGATCTGGGAATCGGGAAGACCTGAGTTCAGTTACAGCCTCAGGTATTTACTAGCTGCTGTGACCCTTGTCATGTGACTTAACTCTGCCTCAATTTCCTCAATTGAAAATGAGGATGATAATAGCACCTATTTCCCAGGGTTATTGTGAGGATCAAATAAGACAGTATTTGTAGAGTAGTTAACACAGTGCCTGGCCTATCATAGGTTCTTAATAAATGCCTGTTCTTGGGGGTGGCTAGGTGGTGCAGTGAGTAGAATGCTGGCCCTGGAGTCAGAAGGACCTGAGTTTGGATCTGGCCTCAGACACTTAACCCACACAAACAAAAACCTAGCTGTGTGACCTTGGGCAAGTTACTTAACCCCAATTGCCCTCCAAAAAAAAAAGCCAAAAAAAAAATAAATGCCTGTTCTTTTCCATCTTCCTTCTTCTCCTTTCTAGTATAGATGACAGTTGGAAAAGGTCATCTTGATTTCTGGTTTTAAATAAAATCAGGCTGGCTATGGAATGGGGCATATTATATATTTTGTCAGATATTTTTTTGAATTAGTTTGGATCTGGTAGTTTGACACACAGGTACTCTATTATTTGTACCTATCCTTCTGGCGTGATCCCTGATAACCTAAGCTTGCTTGTGTTCTGAAATGTGATTTAGGGGATGCAGTAATTGAATGGTACCTTAAATTAGACATGAAATGCATATAATGATGGCTAAAATATAAAACATCTAAGTGGGAAAGGGGTATAGGGACTCTTAAGGACTACGTGAAGGCTGCTAGGGCCCATGGTAGAAGGAGAGGAATTTGGAACAGTTGGGATACAGAGGAGAAATCTTCATAAAATATTTCTTTTCCTTCCCTTCATTAAGCAGCATAGTGGAAAGAACATTGGACTAGGAGTCACAAGTACTTGGGCTCTGGTGCTGGCATTGCCAATAATGAACTTTATAATTAGGGACTAGCCCTATTTAATCTCTGAAGGCTTCTGTTTATTCATCTATAAAATGATGGTATTGGCTTAGATGATGTCTAATCATGTATCTTCTAGCTCAATGACCTATATAACCCAGATAAACCATATTCTCAGACACTGAAAGAACTGGCAGATATGATTACAAAGTTATCCAATGATCTTTAAGAGATTATGGAAACTGACAAATGAATTGTAGAAGGGCAAATTGGAGAATTGGAGAATGACAGATCTCCTGGCTAAAACTAATAAATAACTAAATACATAAATAAATAATAGATGAGACCTGCAAACTAAAGGTTCTGAGTTTATTTTCAATTCCTAGAAAGATTCTAGAACACATCATTTAAAGGGATACTGAACATTTGAAAAAGAAAGTGGTAATCACTGAGAGCCAGCATGGCTACATTAAAAAGAGGTTATGGGGCAGACTAATCATACTTCCTTTACTGACAGGGTCATTAGATGACTTTTTCAGTGTCAGAGGAATGCTATAGATGTAGTTTGCCTAGGTTTCCGAAAAGCATCTCAGATTTGTCATTCTTTTATTGTAGAAAAAAATGAACATAAGTGGGACAGACAATAATACAGTCATATGCATGGGAAATTGGTTACCTGGACTCAAGGAATAATCATATCAATGTCTCCTCAGAAAGAGAGGACACTAGTGAAATGTCCAAGGGATCTATGTTTGACTCTGCAATTTTAATGTTGTTTTTTTTAAAATCAGTGATTTTGACAAAGGCGTAGGACTAAGTAGTATGTATATAACATTTGCAGATGATGTTAACCTGGGAAGGTAAACTTGGATGTTAGAGTAAGGATCCAAAAAGTTCTGGACAGGTTAGAACATTAGGCTTGGTTTGATATGGAAATGATTTAATAAAGATAAATATCAAATTGTGCTCTTAGATTAAAAAGTAAAAGTCGCTGGTTACAACAAGGGAAAGCCATGTTTAGAATAATAATAGCTATTAATAGCTAGTATTGATATTGTGCTTTAAGGTTTGCAAAATGCTGCTATGATATGTTATCTCATTTGATACAAGAACCCTGGGAAGTAGGTAGGTGGTGTTATTCTATTTTACAAATGAGGAAACTGAGGCTTAGAGAGCTTAAGGGACTTGCTCATCTAGTAAATGTTTGATTTGAATTCATGTTCTCCTGACTCCAGGTCCAGTGCTCTATCTACTCTACCACCTACCTGCAGTTTGTTGTTTAAAAAGAGATGGGAATTTTAGTGAACTGCAAACTAAATGTGACTGGGTGATCATGGTATGGCAACCAAGAAGGCTCATGTGGTCTTAATCTGAATTTGGAGAGTCATAATATCCAGGACTCAGGACATGATACTCCAGCTGGAGAATTTTGTTTAGTTCTGGGTGTTACATTTTAGGAATTCTGTTGATAAGGTAGAGAACTCCAAGAAGTAGATGACCAGTGTAATGAAGGGCTTAGAATTCATGCCACTGGAGAATTGAAGGAACTGGGATATTTCACCTGGAGAAGACTTGGGGTGGGGTGGGGGGGCTTCCTATGATAATTATTTTTAAGTACTTGAAGGATTGCCCTTTGGAAGCAGGATCAGACTTGTTCTGCTGGT
Organism: Gymnobelideus leadbeateri; assembly: GCA_011680675.1. Classification (NCBI taxonomy): domain Eukaryota; kingdom Metazoa; phylum Chordata; class Mammalia; order Diprotodontia; family Petauridae; genus Gymnobelideus; species Gymnobelideus leadbeateri. The sequence continues at coordinate 67,740 of WOXC01002556.1, forward strand.
CCCAGGGGCAGAACTAGGAACAAGGCACTGAAGTCGCAGAGAGGCATATTTAGGAGGAAGGGAAGAGGAGGGAAGGGAATAAGCATTTATATAGCACCTACTATATGACAAGTCTTGTGCCAAAAATTTCTTTTTTACTGATAAATAATTTTATTAAAGATAATGACAACAATAAGACAACATACCAACATTTTGGGGATGCAGACAAAACCATCCTTACAAGAAAAGTCATATCTCTAAACTCTTTCATTGACAAAAAGAGACAGAACAGATCAATGAATTGGGAATGCAAAAAAAAAATACCGGAAAGCCAAAATGAATGGAACGATATTTGGCCTTTATTTGTAGTTGTATTTAACAAGGTGCCTGGCACATAGTGAATGCTTCATAAATGCATACTGTAGTGCATATTTTGACCCCTTTTTCCATGTAGGAATGTAAATAGTCCAACTTTGATATGTTCCTTTTGATTTCTTTTCCTTGATTACCTTCTCAAGCATCTCTTGCTTCTTGTGTCTGAACGTCAAATTTTCTATTCAGCTCTGGTTTTTTCCTCAAGAATGCTTGAAAGTCCTCTATTCCACTGAATGACCATATTTTCCCCTGAAACAAGATACTCAGTTTTGCTGGGTAGGTAACCCTTGGCTTCAGTCCCAGCTCTTTTGGCCTCTGGAATATCATATTCCATGTCCTTCTATCCCTCAGTGTAGAAGCTGCCAGGTCCTGTGCTATTCTGATTGTGTTTCCACAATATTGAAATTGTTTCTTCCTGGCTGCTTGTAGTATTCTCCTTGGTCTGGGAGTTCTGGAACCTGGCTATAATATTCCTAGGAGTTTTCTTTTTGGGATCTTTTTCAGGAGGTGATTGGTGGATTCTTTCAACCTCTATTTTGCCCTCTGGGTCTAAAACATCAGGGCAATTTTCCTTGAGAATTTCTTGAAGGATGATTTCTAGGTTCTTTCTTTGATTGTGGCTTTCAGGTAGTCCAATAATTTTAAAATTATTTCTCCTGGATCTATTTTCCAGGTCAGTGGTTTTTCCCATGAGATATTTCACATTTCCTTCTATTCTTTCATTTGTTTGGATCTGTTTAACAGCATCTTGATTTCTCATAAAATCACTAGCTTCCATTTGCTCCAGTCTAACCCTGAAGGAATGAATCTCCTCAGTGAGCTTTTGAGATTCTTTTCCCATCTGGCAAATTTGGCTTTTTAAGGCATTCTTCTCCTCATTGCCTTTCTGAGCCTCTTTTGCCATTTGAGTTAGTCTATTTTTAAGGTGTTATTTTCCTCAGTCAGGCTGTTGACTGTCATTTCATACTTTTCTTGCATCTTTATCATTTTTCTTCCCAGTTTCCCCCCACTTCTCTTATCTGCTTCTTAAGGTCCTCTATGGCTTGTAGCCAGCTTGCATTTTCATTTGGGGCTTTTGGTGCAGGAGTTCTGACCTCACAGTCCTCCTCCATGCTTTGATCCTCTTTGCCCCTAAAGTAGGAGTCCAATGTTGAACTTTTCTGTTTATTTTGTTTCTTTTGCCTAGGCATGTTGCCACTTAATTACTTGATTTTTGGGGTTGTTGCCACAGTAGGACTCTGCCACCAGACAGGAGAGCTTCTGCCCAAATGTGGGGTCTTCACAACTTCTGCCAGTTGGGTGGCCTCTGTAAAGCCTCCACCCACTCTGGCAAATTGGATACCCACCCCAAACTTCCCCCCCAGACCACAATCCAGATCCAGGCAGTTTAAAGCAAGAGCAATTAACCCCCAGACTGATTGCTGGATCTCCCTACAGTTCGCAGACCAGGAGCTAGAGCCACTACTGAAACTGCAAAATATCTTCTGTGCTGTGTTTCTTCAGCAGCTTTTTGCTCCCAGGGGAGGAAGCTGATGTGTTCCCCAAATACTCGTCCCAAAGTCCATATGGCATTAACCTCTCACTTTGTCCTAGGCATATCTGTGCTGATAATTCTGGAATCTCCACAACTGCTTGTGTTCTGGGGTCCCTCCAGCTGACTGAAGGCCCGGCCGCCCTGGGGCTAAAGGCTCACGTGGGCCTGGCCTCAGCTCCCAGAGTGCTGTGCTGTTGGTTCCCAGCACGCTGTGCTGCCTGCTCTCAGAGCGCTGCGCTGGCTGCTCCCTGCAGGGCTGCTGGGTTCTCCTCAGTGGGAGGTTAGCTTCTCTGTGTAGTTCTGTGGGTGCTGGGGCTCCAGAAGTTGTTCGGAGTCCCCTTTCACATTGTTTGGAATTTGTGTGGGGCAGAGCACCTTGAAAGTGCTGTTTCTACTCAGCCATCTTGGCTCCGCCCCCACTTTTTTTTTTTTAAGCAATTGGAGTTAAGTAACTTGCTCAAGGTTACATGGCTAGTCATCATTTGTGTGTGGGTGCTCATTTTCTGAGGCTGGATTTGATCTCTGGTCATCCCAACTCTGAGGCCAGCGCTCTTACTCACTGTGCCACCTAGCCGCCCCTGTGCCAAATACTTTTTACAAATATCTCTTTTGATCCCAACAACCCTGGGAGGTGGGTACTATTATCCTTATTTTAAACGTGAGGGAATCTAGGCAGATACCATTTACAGTAACTTGCCTAGGGTTGCAGAGCTAGTTTTTGAGGTCAGATTTGAACTCATGCTTTCCTGATTCCAGGTTCAGTGTTTTTATCTGCTCCACCATCACCTATACTCTTTATTGTAAGGAAAGCTTGACTTAAAGAAAAACTTCCTAATAATTATAGCTATCCACAAGTGGGATGGGCTGTATGTGGTACTTGTATTTTTATAAATTTGAGTTAGTTCTCTATATATTTGAGAAATGAGAACTTTATCAGAGACACTGACTGTAAAAATTGATGACTGTATAGAGAAGTAACAGGTCCCCTCCTCACTGGAGGGCCATAAATAAAGGTTGGTTGACTGCTTGGGTTTATAGTAGAGGGAATTCTTCTTAAGGTATACAGTGAATTTGATCTAGGCCAGTCAGTCTAAGCCAATAAGATCTAGGCCAATTAATAAGTATTTATTCAGGAAAGAAATGAAAAACTTCCAATATATAACATATACAATAAACATAGGGTGATATTTTTGTGGGGAGGTGGTACAGGCATATTTGGAGGTCAGGAGAGGTCTCATATAGGAGCTGAGCAGTCAGCTGAGTTCTGAAGGAAGCTAAGAGTCCTAAGGTAGAAGTGCAGAGTGTATGTTCCAGAAGTGGAGCACAATTTGTGCAAAGGAAGAATCTTCTGTTGTGTGAAGAGCAGCAAGAAGCCTAGTTTGATCCCACTATTGCTACTGTGGAAGACACAGAAAAAACTGTGCCATGGACTTGAGAGGTGTGGTTCTCAAAGAGAAATTTTTCTGGTAGTCCAAATTTTTAAATGATCTCTCCTAGATCTATTTTCCAGGTCAGTGGTTTTTCCAATAAGATATTCCCTATTGTCTTCTATTTTTTCATTCTTTTGGTTCTGTTTTAGAATTTCTTGATTTCTCATAAAGTCATTGGCTTCCATTTGCTCCATCCTAATTTTGAAGGATTTATTTTCTTTGGTGAGCTTTTGGATCTCATTTTCCATTTGGACAATTTTGCTTTTTAGAGCATTCTTCTCATTGGCTTTTTGGACCTCTTTTGCCATTTGGGTTAGTCTAGTTTTTAAGGTGTTATTTTCTTCAGTTTTGGGGGGGATCTCCTTTAACAAGTTGTTGACTTGTTTTTCTTTTTTTTTTTTGGAGGGCATTTGGGGTTAAGTAACTTGCCCAAGATCACATGGCTAATTGTGTGTGGTGTGTGTGTGTGTGTGTGTGTGTGTGTGTGTGTGTGTGTGTGTTTAGTGTCTGAGGCTGGATCTGAAGTCAGGTCCTTCTGACTCCGGGGCCAACGCTCTACTCATTGCCACCTAGCCTCCCCTGTTGACTTGTTTTTCATAATTTTCTTGCGTTACTATTATTTCTCTTCCCAATTTTCCTCTACTTCTCTTACTTGATTTTCAAAATCCTTTTTGAAACCTTCCATGGCTTGTGACTGATTCATATTTTCTTCTTCTTCTTTTTTTTGGAGGCTTTTGTTGTAGGAACTTTTGACTTTGTTGTCTTCTTCTGGTTGTATGTTTTGATCTTCTTTGTCACCAAAGTAAGATTCTGTAGTCTGACTTTTTTTTTTCTGCTGTTTGCTTATCTTCCCAGCCAAATATTTGACTTTCTAACTCTTTGTCAAGGTAGGTCTCTGCTTCCACTGGGAGGGGTTTTGTATCAGCCACTTGATCCCCCACCATCCAGAGATCCGGAAGCAGCCACTGCTGCTCACACCACCATCACCATCTCTGCTGCCCTGGGGCTGAGACTGGACCACCCTTATCTTTCACCCAGGTCCCACAGAGTTCCCCCACTGATCTTCAACTCTCCTCAGAATTTGTGTGTTGAGAAGTCTGGAAACTGCCACAGCTGCCAATGATTCAATCCCCTGAGGTCTGTTCTGGTCCTATGTGCTTTGGGCATAGCCCACACTGGACTGTGCTCTGCTCCCAGCCTGGTGTGATATACCTTTCCTGTTGACATTCCAGGCTGTCTTGGACTGGAGATGTGTTTCAGTCTGTCATTTTGTGGGTTGTCCAGCTCAAGAATTTGTTTAGATTAATTTTTATAGGTATTTGGAGGGGTTTGGGGGAGAGCTTAAGGAAGTCCCTGCTTTTCCTCTGCCATCTTGGCTCTGCCTCTCAAATACAAATTTTTAAAACATTTTGAGCAATGGCAGAATTGTTGGGAAATAAAATGTCTACCCTCCCCAAACTGATTTGAAAGGCATCACTTGTTTTGGTGCCTGAAGTCCCAGAATCACACAGTCTTAGTTAGAAAGGACCTTGGAAACCATCTGGTCCACATTTTACCTGAAAAGTAGTCCTTTACAAGTGGTTACGCAATTCTGGCTTAAAGAATTCCAGTGGTGGAGAATGTGCTAATTTTTATTGTAGCCTGTCACATTAAAAAAATAACATTTTTTAATTTAAAGTTTTGAGTTCCAAATTCTATCCCTCCCACCACCTCCCTCCTTCCTGAGATGGAAAGTAATCAGATATAGGTTATACATGTGAAATTATGTCAAACATTTCATTTTGTACAAGAAGACATGAATAAAAGAAAATGAAAAATAACATTCTTCAGTCTGTATTAAAACAATATCAATTCTTTCTCTGGAAGCAGATAGTATAGCTCATCATAAGTTCTTTGGGATTGTCTTGGTTCATTTTATTCCTTAGAATAGCTAAGTCCCTCACAGTTCTTCAGTGAACAATATTGCTATTACTGTACAACATCCTGCTTTTATTCACTTTGCTATGCATTGGTTCATATAAGTCTTTCCAGGTTTTTCTGAAATCATCCTGCTTGTTATTTCCTATGGCACAATAATATTATATTACAATCATTTACCACAGCTTGTCTAGTCATTCTCCAATTAATGGGTATTCTTTAGATTTCCATTTCTTAGCCACCACAAAAAGAGCTGCTATAAATATTTTTGTACAACTAGGTTTTTTTTCCTATTTTTTTTGGCAGTTTTTGGCTGTCTATAGATCTAGCACTGGTATTGCTGGATCAAAGGGTATGCACAGTCTTATAGTTCCTTGGGCATAGTTCCAAATTGTTCTCCAAAATGGTTGGATCAGTTTACAACTCCACCAATAGTGCATTAGTGTCCCCTCCAACATCCAAAGTTTTCCTGGTTTGCCATATTAGCCTATCTAATAGGTGGGAGGTGGTACCTCAGAGTTGTTTCAGTTTGCATTTCTCTAATCAGTAGTGATTTAGAGCACTTTTCCAATATGAGTATAGATTTCTTTATCTGCAAACTGCCTATTTGTATCCTTTGACCATTTATCAATTGGGAAATGACTTGTAGTCTTATAAATTTGACTCAGTTTTCTATATATTTGAAAAATGAGACCTTTATTAGAGACATTGGCTGTAAAAATTATTTCCCAGCTTACTGATTTCCTTCTAATCTTGTCTGCATTGGCTTTGTGCAAAACCTTTTAAATTTAATGTAATTAATATTATCTATTTTAAATTTGTAATGCTATTTATATCTTCTTTGGTTCTAATTTCTTCCCTTATCCATAAATTTGACAGATAAACTATTCCTTGCTCTCTTAATTTGCTTATGGCATCACCATTTAGGTATAAATCATGTGCTTATTTTGACCTTATCTTGGTATATGATGTGAGATGTTGGTCTATACGTAGTTTTTGCCATGCTGTTTTCCCAGCAGTTTTTGTCAAGTGAGTTTTTGTTCCAAAAGCTTGGGTCTTTGAGTTTATCATATATAGATAACTATGGTCATTTACTATGCTATAATTTGTACCTAATCTATTCCACTGATCCATGACTATTTTTTAGCCAGTACATAATGTTTTGATAATTACTACTTTATAATACAGCTTGAGGTATGGTATAGCTAGATCACCTTCTTTTGCTTTTTTTTCATTGATTCCCTTGATATCCTTTACCATTTGTTCTTCCAGAGGAATTTTGTTATTATTTTTCCCATCTCTATAAAATATTTTTGATAGTTCATTGGTATAGCACTGAATAAGTAAATTAATTTAGGTAAAATTGTTATTTTTATTATATTGGCTCGGTCTACACACGAGCAATTAATGTTTTTCCAGTTGTTTAGATCTGACTTTATTTGTGTGAAAAGCATTTTATATTTGTGTCCATATAGTTCCTAGATTTTTCTTGGCAGGTAGATTCCCAACTATGTTATATTATCTACAGTTATATTAAATGGAATTTCTCTATTTCTTGCTGCTGGACTTTATTGGTAATATATAGAAATGCTGATAATTTATGTAGGTTTATTTTGTATCCTGCAGCTTTGCTAAAATTGTTAATAATTTCAAGTAGTTTTTTAGTTGATTCTCTGTGATTTTCTAAGTATAGCATGATATCATCTGCAAAGAATGATAGTTTTGTTTCCTCCTTGTCCATCCTAATTCCTTCAATTTCTTCCCCCCATTGCTAAAATTAACATTTTTAGTATAATATTAAATAATAGAGGTGATAATGAGTATCCTGACTTCACCCCTGATTATATTGGGAAGGCTTCAAAATTATCGCCATTACAGATAATGTTGTTGTTGATGGTTTTAGATAAATATTGCTTATCATTTTAAGGTAAACTCCATTTATTCCTATGCTCTCTTTGTTTTTAATAGGAATGGGTCCTGTATTTTGTCAAAAGCTTTTTCAGCATCTATTGAGATAATAATATGATTTACTGATATGGTCAATTATGTTGATAGTTTTCCTAATATTGAACCAACACTGCATTCATGATGTAAACCCTACCAAGTGGTAGTGTATAATCTTTGTGATATATTGCTTTAATCCCTTTGCTAGAATTTTATTTAAAAATTTTACATCAATTTTCATTAGGGAAATTGATCTATAATTTTCTTTTTCTATTTTGTCAGTTTAGGTATTAACATTAGGTATTAACATAATTAGGTATTTGCATTGTAAAAAGAATTCAGTAGGACTCCTTCACCTATTTTTCCAAATAGTTTATATAGTGTTGGATTAATTGTTCTGTAAATGTTTGGTATAATTTTCTTGTGAATCCATCTGTTACTGGGGTTTTTTCCTTAAGAAGTTCATTGATGACTTGTTCAATTTCTTTTTCTGAGATTGAGTTTTTTAAGTATTTTCTTCCTTCTGTCAATCTAGGTAATTTATATTTTTGTAAATATTCATCTGTTTTATTTAGATTGTCAAATTTATTGGCATATAATTGGGCAAAATAGCTTCTAATATTTGTCTTAATTTCCTTTTCGTTGATGGTGAATTCACCTCTTTCATTTTTGATACTAATAATTTGGCTTTCTTCTTTCTTTTCTCCTTCCTTCCTTCCTTCCTTCCTTCCTTCCTTCCTTCCTTCCTTCCTTCCTTCCTTCCTTCCTTCCTTCCTTTCTTTCTTTCTTTCTTTCTTTCTTTCTTTCTTTCTTTCCTTCTTTCCTTCCTTCCTACTTGTTTTTCAGGATTAGATTATTAAATTCCAATTACATTTTAGTCTCTCTTTCCATTGTCCATTATTGAACATAATTTTTATTGTTTTATGAGCTGAAAAGGATGAATTTATTATTTCTGTTTTTCTGCATTTGGTTGTGAGGTTTTTATGTCCTAATACATGGTCAGTTTTTGTGTCCATGCTATGTATGACTGAGAAAAAGATATTTTTTCTATTTCCATTCAGTTTTATCCAGAGATCTATCATATCTAACTTTTCCAGAGTTTTATTCACTTTTTGTTTATTTTATTTTATTTTTTTGGTTACATTCACTAGTTCTGAGAGGGGAAAGTTGAGGTCCTCCCCCTACTTTCTTTGCTTCAGCTGAAGCATAATAAATTCTACTCCAGCCTGTTTCAAATGTGGTTCTTGTAAACATCATATTTCAGGATTCTGGTTTCTAATCCCTTCTTCTGTCCACTTCCAATTTATGGGTCAGCCCATCTCATTCACATCTATAGTTGTGATAACTATTTCCCTTCATGCTATTTCCCCCCATTTATCTCACTCTCTCTCTTATCCACCACCTTTTCCCTCCTCACAAGTGTTTTACTTCTGATAATCACCTTTCTCAATTTATCCTCTATTCTCTCAGTCCTTCCTTTCCCTTCTATTATCCCCATCCCCTTCCTTATAGGTTAAGATAGGTTTCTATATCCACCTGAGTATGTATGTTATTCTTCCTTTGAGCTAATTTTGATGAGCATAAGGTTTAAGCTTTGCCTGTCACCCTGTCCTCCCTGTTTTCCCCTCCATTATAATAGCTCTTTCATGATTCTTTTTTGTGGGATAATTTACCCCATTCAGTCTCCCCTCTTCTACTTCTTCAGTTTTGTGTTCTTTTTGGTTATCATCCCATCGAAGTTTACTTCTATCCACACCCTCTGTCTGTACATCCTTCTAATGGTTCTTATAGTAAAACAGCTCTTCAGTTACAAATATGATCTTAGCCATATAGAAATATAAACAGTTTAACCTGATCAAATTTCTTATAATTTTCTCCTTTTTGTTTCTCATTTGCTTTTTAATGTTTCCCTTGAGTCTAGTATTTGGAGGACAATTTTCTTTTTAATTCAGCTTTTAATTAGGAATGCTTAAAAGTCTTCTGTTTTGTTAAATGTCCACTCCCCCCCGCCAAAACAAAAACAAAGATTACATTCAGTTTTTCTAGGTAGGTGATTCTTGGTTGTAATCCTAACTCCTTTGTAATCCTAACTTCTGGTATATTATATTTCCAAACTCTTTGGTTCTTTAATGTGGAAACTGCCAAATCCTGTGTAATCTTTTTTTTTTTTTTGCTTTTTGGTCAGAGTTCTTAAGTCTTTCAGAGATGTCCATTTTTGTAGTTTTGTTTTTAGTGTATAAATTGTTCTCATTTATATCCATTTATATAATTTCCCCCAATTTTCTCTGAAACCATTCCTTTTGTCATTTCTTAAGGCACAGTAGTATTCTCTTATGTTGATATAACATAATTTATTCAGCCATTCCCCCATTCATGGTCATTGCCTTAATCTTTAGTTCTTTGTCACTGCTAAAGAGCTCCTTTGAATGTGTTTTGTACATAGGTCTGTTCTTTATTTAATCTCTTTGTGTGTGTGTGTGTGGGGGGGTAGGCCTAGTAGTACTATTGCTGAGTCAAAGATCATGCACAATTTAGTAATTTTTTAGATATAGTTCCAAAATGTTTTCCAGAATGACTGGACCAATGTACAGGTCCATCAAAGATGAATTAATGTTCCTGTTTTTCCCCAACCTCTTTAACAGTTGTCATTTTCTATTTTTGTCTGATTTGTCAATCTAATGATTATATTTCTTTAATTATTAGTGATTTGGAGTATTTAAAAGATATGACTATATATAGCATGGGTTTCTTCCCTCATTCTACTTATTTATCAAATAGATCTCATTGTTAGTAACTTTCCCCTTACATTGACTCTAAATCTGTTTCTGCTATCTGGGCCAAGAAGTACTAGTTTAATAGCTCCTCTAGATGACAGACAGCTCATCAGATACTTGAATAATACTATTTGCATTCAGTCTTTTGTTTCACAGACTAAACAGTCTCGTTCCTTTAACTAATTTGCCCATCCTGATAGAGTTTTTAAAAAAATCAGTCATCCTATTTCAGGTCTTCTCCACTTTATTTTAAAAAGGAAAGTCTTAAAATTTTCTTGACTTGCTCAATGTTTTCTTGCCTATTCTTGTGAAGAACTACCAATATTATTTGAAGAACATTCAGAATGTTTATAGGAGCACTTTCTTGTTGCAGAACTCCGTTTGAATGGGATTCTCAGCATTTGTCTCCTGAAATAGGAATGAGGTTTAGCTTGAGTTCAAATGATTTTCAAGTTGTATGAATTATATGGAATAACTAGAAAAAAGGGAGAAGAGAAAAAAAAAAACTTCTTTATAATAGAAGATATATTCTTAAATATTTATTTTAAATCCAGAAGTCCTATGAATTTTTGGCTTTATTTAGACTTTGATCCTATGTGTCTACTTAATTTGAACTCTGCAACTTTTGCTCAATTCAAATTTAAGTTATTGGGAGCAAAAAAGGGCTTGTTGATATCTGTTGGTATGTGAAGGCTCCCTCTGGTGGCCATTTAGTATGTGAGTCTTGTCTGTCAAATTAAAAAAGCAAGACATTTTGGTACAGTAATTTGGCATTCGGTTCTTTAGACACTAACTTTATATTTTAAATTCAGTTGATGATATTTCTTATCAATGTAATATTGCAACATGAAAACTTAGGGATGTGTATATATACTACACATGTACTTTTTTTTTTTTAAGTAAGATGCAATATAAGAGCATTGGCATGATAGATATTGGGCTAGTTTTGAGTTCAAGGGAAGGCCTATGTTCAGGGCCAGCCACAGACACATCCTAGCTGTTTGACCATGTGCAGGTCACCTAACTTCTCAATGTTGCAGGTAACAAGCTAAGACTATATCTTACTGATAATTTCCTGATTAACATCAGTGGAGAGATTTCCCATCCATTGCTCTTTAAAAAAAAAAAAAATTCCTTCCCAAATATATTGAGTCACTATCATATTCAGTAAGGAAAAAGGAAGCATAGAGAAGTATAACAATTGTATGAAGGCTTTTGGAGATAGTGTGGGCAGACAATAGAATTAAGGCGTTTCCTTTGGTACAACTTTCTTTCTGAACCTCTTCTTCCTGATTCACATAGGTAAGTCAGTCTTTCTTCAACTTTCTTCTTATTTGTCCAGATACTGATCAGAGACTTTCTTAGAGTTTATGAATTAAGCAACTTAATATTTATACTCTAATTCCATGGGAAATAATATATCTAATATTGCTAACCTCAGTCATTAACCGTGCTTTTAATTGTGTCATAGCTTAATAACTAGAATGCCATAATTTAGAAACAAAGGCGGTCTTAATAGCTGCTAATGGAAGGGATCTAGGATGCCTTTTTATTTGATTTTTCCAAATTACACAACTTTTTTTATCATCAAATGTTCAACAAATACTACAGGTTGTCATTAAAATGGTAACTTCTCCCAGTACATTTAGAGGAATGAAAGATTTTATCTTGTGCATAAGTATTATAAGTATAATTAGCTCACTTACTAGTTTAAACCACAATCTTGGTTATCAAACACAGAATTAATGGAACTTATTCTGGTTACTTTTTTTTTAAAGCAATTGGGGTTAAGTAACTTGCTCAAGGTTACACAGCTAGTCATTATTTATGTGTGGGTGCTCATTTTCTGAGGCCGGATTTGATCTCGGGTCATCCCAATTCTGAGGCCGGCGCTCTTACTAACTGCGCCACCTAGCTGCCCCTTTTAGAGCAATTGGGGTTAAGTAACTTGCCCAAGGTCACACGGCTAGGTTTTTGTTTGTGTGGGTTAAGTGTCTGAGGCCGGATCCGAACTCAGGTCCTTCTGACTCCAGGGCCGGCGCTCTACTCACTTGCGCCACCTAGCCGCCCCTATTCTGGTTACTCTTAAAATCATTTTTCAAGGAACTTCTTAAGTGAGCCCACATATCTTCCATATGTGTATAAGCATTTAACAAGCACATGTTGAACATTTCTTTTGTACAAAGTATTATCCAATCACTATGAGGGATAGAAATGAGATTTTAGGCCTCATAGACCTGCACTACAGTTGGAGAGATCACTGTGAGAACTTACAAATGACTTGCCCAGAGACATACAACCAGTACATGTCAGAGGTCTGCCAAGGCTTGATGCCAGGTATAGAGGAAAGAACTATAGAACATAAAGCCAACTCCTCAATAACAAATCTTTTGCATGATGAAGGTACAAATCTTTTACACACACGAAGTACTGGAATTGGAAAAGAGAAGGTGGAACATTATTCTAGGCAAGTAAAAGAACAAGATCACCCTGACTGGAACAAAGAAATGATGTCGAGTAGTAAGTGAGGAGTTTGGACTTGGACAAGTAACCGATTCAATGGAATACCATAATTTATAAGATTTCAGCTAACAACTGACTTAAGATCTTTAGGTACGACATTCCTTATGTAGGGGAACTTTTTATTTGTTTAAATCTGGGTCACTGTGCCTTACTCTCATTGGATTTGGCTTAAGGAAGGAATAACATACACACTCAATGGGTATCTTACCCTATAGGAAAGTAGGGGGGAAGGAGATAAGAGGGGTATCATAGATGGGAGGGCAGATTGGGGGAAGGGGTAGTCAGAAACAATTACTTTTGAAAATGGACAGGGCTAAAGGAGAAAACAGTAAATGGGGGTGGGATAGGATGGAGAGAAATATAGTTAGTATTTCATAAGGTGACTCCTGTGGAAATGTTTTGCATAACTACACATGTATGACCTATATTGAATTGCGTGTCTTCCCAGTGGGAGTGGGTGAGGAGGGAAGAGGGGATGGAACTCGTACTTTTAAAGACAAATGTTAAAAAATTATTTTTACATGCAACTGGGAAATAAGATATATAGACAATGGGGCATAGAAATACATTTTGCCCTACAAGAAAGTGAAGGGGAAGGGGCTAAAGGAAAGGATGGGAGGGATATATGAGAGGGCAGACTAGAAGTAACTGGTATGCTTGCCATCCTGGGGTGGGGGGTAGGGAAGAGATGGGGGGAGCATTTGGAACTCAAAATCTTGTGGAAATGAATATTGAAAATTAAAAATAAACAAATAAACTCTAAAAAAAATCAGGGCCAGCTGTGGCTAGGTAGCACAGTGTAGGGGTGGCTAGGTGGACAGTGAATAGAACAACAGCCCTGGAGTCAGGAGGACCTGAGTTCAAAACTCAGACACTTAACACAAAACTAGCTGTGTGACCTTGGGCAAGTCACTTAACCCCAACTGCCCTACCTTCCCCCTTCCAAAAAGAAAAGAAAAAAGAAAGAAAGCAGGAACTGTTTGGGCTGCCTAGGTGGTGCAGTTAATAGAGCACCAGCCCTGGAGTGAGGAGGACCTGAGTTCAAATCTGGTCTCAGACACTTAACACACACACACACACACACACACACACACACACTCACACTCACACACACACTCACACACACAAACTAGCCGTGTGACCTTGGGCAAGTCACTTAACCCCAACTGCCCTTCCTTCCCCTCCAAAAACAAACAAAAAAATCAGGGCCACTGTGACCTCTTCAAAAACTCCTTAAAATGAGGTACATGGAGTATCTGTTAGAAATAATGAAGATCAATATTTGGAAGCATAAGAATAGGGTTAATTGAAGGCTGCCTCCTTATCCTGGAATTAAGATAGGGAATAAGAAAGAAACTGACTCTGTGATTTCATTGATAGAGGTTTGCCAGTGAGGAAATTTATTTTGCCAATGCAGGTCAGCACCATTGGACAGCTTTTAGAGAGTTTTAGAGTTACGTAGAACATTGAGAAGTTAAAATTGAATTGCCCAGAGACACACAATTGGTACACATCAGAAGTCTGTGGAGGCTTGAATGCCAGCACTGCTTTTTTTTTTCAAACTTTGCTCAAATTATTAAATTTTAAGAATCTGATTTATGGATGAGATGCAAAATCAAGATTCAGTATTAGGTAGCCTTATTTTGGGTAACTGTCAAAATAATCTTTATGTAAGTTTTTTTTTTTTTTTGCTTTTTGGAGGGCAATTGGGGTTAAGTAACTTGCCCAAGGTCACACGGCTAGGTTTTTGTTTGTATGTGCATTAAGTGTCTGAGGCCGGATCTGAACTCAGGTCCTTCTGACTCCAGGGCCGACGCTCTACTCACTGCGCCACCTAGCCGCCCCATGTAAGTTTTAAAAGAATATACTCTTGAGAATCTTTCCTTAAATACAAAATTTGTTGATTTAAACCATTGATGTGCAACCCTTTTTTTTAATATTGTCTTTCCACCCCCACCCTTTTTTGGCTCAGTAATACTTGTTAGTGCTTATTTTCTATGTAGATACTATATTTCTGTGGTTTCCTCATTCCGTAGAGAAAAAAGAATGATGGAACTGAGGAGGTAAGATCTTATTGCTGGCTAGAACAGGTGAGGGTTCTTTTATTTCATGGTATTGTATTACCACCGTTTGAAATGGTCAGACTACTGGAGAACAATTTTTGGAATAAATGGAGTTTTCTACTGCAAATCCAGATCAAAAAATGGCCTGAAATGTCACATTGCCCCATTTCATTTGAAGAAAACAAAACAAAACAAAAAAAGTAGGCCTACTTGGTACATGATTATATGCTTGGTCTATGCCCTGTTTTTCTTTGTTTCTTTAAAGGCTTCCTAAAATATTTTGCTCCCAGAAGATTTTCAGCCATACTTAATTCATTTTCCTTTGAACATATAGAGAATGACAAATAGCTATGTTATGTACATTAGCAACAAGACAATATGTGTTGGCTTGACTTTCATATGTTTATTTTTCTTTAATTTCCTTGTATTTACTGTTTCATTTCTTTGGCTAATTGCCATTAAAAATCTTAAGTGGAGTCCCATTAATTCTGTGTTTGTAAATATTTTCATTATGAATTGGAGTTTAAAGACCTTAAACTTTTCCTAAATAATTATTGTTAATTTTCCTTTTTTTTTACATTATTGTTTGTCAGTTATTTTTGAAACTAGTCTTCAGTAAAGTACCCTTTTCACTTTCTTTATTTGTGTTTTAATTTTTCCGTTTTTGGATATCCTGTTCTTCACAGCAGCTTAAAAGATATAAAAATATCTAGTAAAGTGTTACAAAGATCAAGGTTATTATGTCTATAATTACTGTGACTTTATGAGAAATACCAAACATAGTCAGTAGATAGTCTGGTGGCCTTTGGCAGTAATTTTATTTATACTGATAAGTTATTCTAGTCAGCCTCTTATCATGGCTCTGCCTCTCTTGAAAGACTAGTTTCACTGCATTGGTTGAAACAAGAAAAGTTTATTCTCCTTTAGGTGAAATTGGATTATTTACTGGGTAAGTTCCCTCTTGTTAGTTTACAGTCTCTGATGATTTAATGGAGAGATTAAAATGAATAATATTTTGTTATACTGTAGCATTTTATGGAGAGTCTTGGTTACTGTACTGGAAAGTATGTGATTGTTTTTTATCATATGATGTGATTGCCTAAAAAGTTTAAGCTTCTTTTCACTTTTTTGGTATATAGTGGAAATGGAACAGCAAAGTATAAAATGGGTTAAAAGTGTGACAAAACTACAGAGTGTTCTAATTATGAGTAGTCTTTGTGAAAGTTTGAACCTTTAAAAAAAGTTCTCAAGATTTAGGCCATTCCTGATTTCTCAGTGAATGTACTGTATTATAACCCCAAGGGTACAGTGGGTGTTTATTCACATTTTCTTTTATCTTTCTTTTTCTTCTGAGAAAGAGTGAGAAGCTTCAATAAATATTTTTCTATCAAAAGCACACTCTTAAGATGATAGTTAACCATTTATCTACGTAGAATTTAACTGGAATACAATTTTACTTGTAAAAGAATTATGTTTTAGAATAAGCATCAGGTATAAAGACAGCTCTACTTTATATAGAAGTTTTGATTTAGTGACATATATGTTCTAACTGTAATCCAAATAAAAGTTTTATTTTTCCTTAACATCTTTAGCTCCTGTTCTTGGCAATAATGGACAGAAATTTATCTTTCTTGTTTTCTGTCACTTTCTGTCTCTGTCACTCACCGTCTCTGTCATGCTGTCTTTGTCACTCTATGTCATTCTCTCTGACCCCTCTTTGTCTCTGTTGCTGTCTTTGTCACTCTTTTGTCTCTGTGATGCTGTCTTTTTTACTCTTTTGCTCTGTCCCTCTACCTTTTCCTCCCTTTCTCTTTGTTGCTTTCTCTTTCTGCCTCTCTGTCTCATCATGTCTCTGCTTTACATACATACATACATACATGCATATATACATGCATACACAAATATATATATATATATATATATATATATATATATATACACACACACACACACACACACATAGATGTCAATATGTGTGTATGTAGCCAAGATGGCTTCGAAAACATGGCTGGAGAGGTGCCAACTTGGAAATAGAACACTTGGGGAAAAAATTGCCCACCCAAAGGTAAAGTTGAAAGGGATCAGTTTACTTTAATGAATCTGTTGCTTCATTGATGTTAGAAATACTTCAGGTGGAGCAGATTGCAGCCATTTTATATATTCTCCTCCCTGCCCCATTCCTTATGGTTCTTGTCATGTCGTACCATAAATCCTGGGTTCTCTAAGGGTCTATCAATAAAGAATTATTGAGACTAGCAAGATGTCTTTGAGGATAGTTTCAGTGGCAGACTATGGTGTTGTCTGAGAATTGGACTTTCTAGGTAGGGAAAGACTCATCATCTGTGGATTGTCCAAGAGGTGATGAATTCTTTGGCCATGACAGTATATGAGAATGACCAGTCCAGCAGCAGAAAACTTATGGTAGGCTAACTTATGTTAGAGGTTATGGCGGGCCACAAATTGAATATATTATAGAATTTTATATTCTATTATTTAATATTGACATAAAGATAATATATAAATATTAGAGAGTATATTATATGTATAATTTTGTGTGATTTGTGATCATTTGCATGTAGGATAACATTCTGACATTATGAAAGATGAAAACATTTTTTGTTCAGTGAATTGAAAACCAATCTAGCAAAACATTAAAAAAAAAATTTTTTTTGTACTTAGTACTAAAGAAAAGTGTACTAAACCTAAGCAATTCAGGAAAAAATAGAGAAAGAATTCTGTTCCCTATCACTTGCTGCTACTTTTTGTATTAAAGAATATATACTACCCAGTTTCCCACAAAATCTATGCCCCTTAGATTATCTTGTTAATAGAACTAAATACCATTGTATTTATCCGGTAAGTGTATTCAAGTTCAAAAGACCAAAGTCTTGTTTTATTATTTCTTCAAGGTTATGCAAGGAGTATTTAACAAAAAGTAGAAGTACCTAAGTCAGTTTGAAGTATAACACTGAATATTATCTTATGTTTTAAAATACATATATACAATAATTATAATAGCTCACGCATGTGAAGCTTTCAAAGCTAAGAGGATGCTTTGCTCACAACATTGTGAAGTAGTGCAGATATTCTTTATTTTATAGATAAGTAAACAGACTGAGATGTGGAATAGCTCACTTAGTGAAGTGGCTAGGAAACAAAATTTTCCAGGAAACATAAAGTGTTAAGATTACATTGTTAGGGAAAAAGAATAATAAGATATCTCTTTGGAATCTAGCTGGATTGTTTAAATGTTTTTAGCTGTAGAGTTGTTTTCATGCATGTCCAACTCTTTGTGACCCCATTTGAGGTTTTCTTGGCAAAGGTACTGTAGTGGTTTACTGTTTCCTTTTCCAGATCATTTTACAGATGAAGAAACTGAGGTAAGTAGTGTTAAGTAACTTGCCCAGGGTCACACGGCTGAAGCCAGATTTGAACTCAGGAAGGGAGATGAGTATTCCTGACTCCAGGCTCATCACTTTTTTCACTGCTGCCACCTAGATATCCTATTTAAATATTGGGCAATTTAAGTTATTCATTTGTTCTTATGTGTTTGGTTTATTTTCTGGGCTACAAATGTAAAGTTCTCACTATATTGCTTTATATCACAAAACTGAATTTTATTAAAAATGATCATTATGATATCTACCCATTTGTGTTATTGTAAAGCTAAGCATGAATAGCTTTCCAGAGGACTACTGCTGTGAATAGCTTTAAGGTTCTAATTATATGGTATAGCAAACTCTTTATTTATTCAGCAGTAAACTAATGCAAAACATTGGCAGAAACCAACATACAGCATTCACAATGTTATGACATAACAACTTATCACTAGAGTGGCCACATAGTTTTAAACAAAAGATATCATTCAGTAAGTCCTTAACTCAATCATCCTTAAGGAGCAAGCTTTCTTAAGGGACACAAAGTACAAAGGTCAAAGTTCTCCACCCCCTAGGTCACAGTAAATCATGATCTTCTCAGTGAGCATCAAGTACCAAAGCAGAGGTCTTTTTCATCTTAGCTTGAGGCTGGCTCCCAAATTCCATGGTTCCTCTTCAGTGGGTCCAGCTCCTACCTAAATCTACCCAACTGTCACCTGGGTTCAAAGGTAGGCAGCTCTCAACTCCTTGTCCAGCTCCTTATCCAGTTCCTGTTCCATATCGAAGCTCACAGTGTTCAGTCCACCTCAGGCCTTTCACAGTTTCTGTTTCTGGGAAGACAAAACTTAACAGAGCCAAAGCAACATTCATGCACATTGCCAGCACCATCATCAATTCACTATCTGCCTGTGAAATCAACAGAGACCCACAAACAAGGTCCTAGAGGTCAACACAAATCATCAGTAAAATCCCAGGACCTCTGAAACCCTCCTCCAGGACTTCTGTCAACAAACAACAAGAAAATCCTCTTTCAGGGCTTCCAGTAAGGTCCCAGGGCTTCTGTACAAAGTATTACAAACACAAATCAACACAGACAGAACAGATAAACAGTGCCTGGCCACCACAAAGTTTCCCTTCTCAATTCCACCACCATAAGTGCTCTCTTCTCAGTTTTGCTATCTCCCAGCTTGGGCTTCTGCTTCTATGTGTGCATTAGCTCCTCCCTGTTCCACCCCTTCACAAGCTCTGGGGTTCATAAGATGTGGGGTTCACAAGTTCTATTTCTTAACCGAGACTTGATATGATCATGGACAAAGCTTAAAAGAAACTTGAACTGAAACAAGGTGCTAAATAATTAAATAGCTGAAACAAGGCGCTAAGCACTTTTTTGCTTACCATTACAGATATAAATCATAAAACTGAAAGCAATATAGATAGAAATCAAAATATTTATTTTGCATTTAAAGTTTTTAAAATTCTAATATTGTCTTTTTATTATTTTCTTTTAGGGAGAAGTAGAAAATAGAAGACTTAACCATAGGGTCAATTAATGTAGCTTTTCCTTGTTTTGTTGTGCATGGTTTTTTTTTTACCTATTTCATTGCTAACTAATAGTTTTATGTCTCTTCTTTAACTAATAGGGCAAAACAGCTTTCCTTAATTACATGTCTGGAATAGATAAATCTAAACATTATTTGATTGACATAGGGACTTTCCAGGGGAAGAAATTCTACCAATGCAGATAACCACCTTCTCTGTAATTTGTAGTCTTGGAGGGTTGTCTTGAGCACTGCTGGTCTTGGAAATATGGTCAGGGTCACACAGTCTATTTCTATCAGAGGCAGGACTTGATGCAGGTTTTCTTCACTTCAAGACACCCTTTAGATTAGCTTTTACAAGCTGCCTCTCTGGTTTACTAGCTGAAGGCATTTTGGCCATTCTACTTTTTGGGGTTGCTTCTACATAGAAATCTTTTATGTGGAGTATAATATTCCAGATGATGATAACAAGTATTATCTTTTAACCTTTTGTAGTAATCAGGCCTTTGAATAAATGAAATCCTGTGGTTAGATGAATGATCATTCTTGGAAAGTATATCTAAGAGTACACTTTTAAGTAAAGTCTTAATTATACAAAGAAATAAGTTAGATGAGCTCTTTCTTTGCAGCTCACTTTATGTAAGTCTTCTGGTGCCTTGGTCAGAATACACCAAGCAGCTACATGTCCCCTTTTCTGTTTGCACAGGTAATTAAAGTGTACAATGAAGATGGCACGAGCAGAGCACTGGAAGTACCAAGTGACATAACAGCTAGAGATGTTTGCCAGTTGTTAATCCTCAAGAATCATTACATCGATGACAACAGTTGGACTCTTATTGAACACCTTCCTCGCATAGGGTTAGGTAAGGAAAAGGCTGCATTTTCATTTAATTCAACAAATCTGATAATTTCTCAAGGATAATATTTTTTTTGAGGGAAATTGGGTTAAGTGTCTTGCCCAAAATCACACGGCTAGTTTTGTGTCAAGTGTCTGAGGCTGGATTTGAACTCAGATCCCCCTGACTCCAGGGCCAGTGCTCTATTCACTGTGCCACCTAGCTACCCCTCAAGGATAATATTATCTCAAAACACTCTTCCTTTTTAACATGGTGAAGATTCTTCTTCAGGTAAACACAATTTGTGGAAGATGTGACCGGAATCAGATAGAAATAGATGCTTGTCTTACTTTTCTTAAAAGCATTAACAAAAAATAGCCATCGGTTTCAGTAGAGGACTAATATGTTGTTAATTTATTTGCCATCTTTTTTTTAGATGAACATTTAGCAACTTGAATTACTTCCTTGAACCAAAACATGGACTTGTCCAGGGAAATTCTAGACTAATGTATGTTTGTTTCTAATATTCAAGTTCTCTGGGAAAAGAAATTTCACAACCTCATTTGGTGGCTTAATAAGAATGTGTAGGGATCTTGAGTTTATTGTAGTGGCAGATGCTGGGAAACCTGAAGTATACCCTCTAGTCAGGTTTAAATATATGAAATAGCTATCAGAGTCAAGTCTGCCCTTGAAGACATTTTTTTTGGTACTGTAAAGTGAGGCAACACAGTTTCCCCACTTGCTAGTTAAGTTTCCAGTGTAAATAGCTAAAGCGTGTATTTCCTTAACTTTTGCAAGTGGAGACTGTCAGTTAATCAACAGGTATTTATTAAGCCCTTACTATGTTCCAGACACTATATGTAGTTACTGGGGTAGATAGTTAGAAATAAAACCATCTACATTCAGCTGGGGAAGACATTATAATACAAGCTCTATGTGAGAGAACAGACTATGCAAAGTCATGGATCAGGGAAATAGTGTCATGTGTGAGGAATAGGCCTGTTTCATGGAATCTGTAATGTAGGTTAAGGGAGAATAATAAATTTTAATACAAAAAAGTTAGGTTTGGGGCCGTGTTGTGAATTCCAAACCAAAGGGCATGAATTTAATCCTAGATGATTACAAAACTCTTTTTAAAGGAGCCATTTGACTTTATTGGGTTGGGGGTGACATGGTCAGATTTGTGCTTTTGTATTTTCACTTTGAAAGCTATGTGGAATGTGCATCTGGAGAGAGGGGAAAATTGAGGCAGGAAGACCAATTGGGAGACTTTTGTAGTAGTCCAGTGGAAATGTGATGGGGGCCTGAGCTATGCTTGTGGGAGAGATGAGGGGAAGGAAAGGGAAGGGAAAAAGTATTTGCATCAGGCATTTTTCTAAGTAAGCATTTTTTACAAATATTATCTCATTTGATCCTCATGATAATCCTATGAGGTAGGTGCTAGTATTATCCCCATTTTATAGATAAGGAAAATGAGGCAAACAGAGGTTGGGTGACTTGCCCAGGATCACACAGCTAGTAAGTATCTGAGGTTAGATTTGAACTCAGGTCTTTCTGACTCCAGGTCCAGTATACTACTTACTGTGCCACTAGCTGCCTCTCTCGAAAAGATGGATCGAGGGATATTGTGTAAGAATTGACAAAGTTTGGCAGCTGATTGGTTACATGGAGTGAGAGAGAGTAAAAAGTCAAGGATGAAACCAAGGTTTCAGAGACTCGAGTGACTAGAAAGATAGTCATGACCTCATCTGTAATTGGATTGTTCACAAGAGGGATAGGTTTTTTTTAATGAGTTATGTTTTAGATTTACTGTGTTTGAGATGCCGACAGAAAATCTAGTTTGAAATAGCCAGTAGACAGTAGACGACATGAAGCTCAGAAGACAGGAAAGTAAGATTGAATATTTTAATTCTAGAATTATCTGCATAGAGATGAAAATTGAACTTATGTGAATTGATAAATTTAACGAGAGAGTGTAAAGAGAGAAGACAGGATAGAGATTGTGGTATACCCGTAGTTAGAAGTAGGCTTGCTGATTATGGTCCAGCAAGATACTGAAAAGGAGTGGTCAGGCAGGTAGGAGAAGAACCAAGAGAAAGTGATATAATGAAAACCCAGAGGAGAGAATCCATCAAGAGGAGGTTGTCAGTAGTTGCAAGGGCTGCAGAGAAATCAAGAAGACTGAAGATTGAGAAAAAGCAATATTGTAATATAGAGGTCACTGATAGCTTTGGAGAGGACAGCTGCAGTTGAGTAATAGAATTGGAAGCCAGATTTCAAGGGGTTGAGTAATGATTGAAAAGTTATGGCAATGAGCATTGACAGTTTTTTCTAGGAGTTTGTGAAAGGGAGAAGAGGAATGTAGAATGATGTATAGAAATATAGAATGATAGTTTGGGAGGATGGTAGGGTCAAATGAGGGTTTTTAAGGAGGAGTGAGACCTAGATATGTTTGTAGTTATAGGGGAATAAATCAGGAGATGGGGAGAGATGGAAGATTAGAGAGAAAGAGGAGGGGATGATTATATAGTTAGTACAATGGAAGAGACAAGATCTAGAGTACAGGTACAAGTAGGGGAGGTTGTCCAGGGTGGGTGGGGGGAGTGAATATTTATATCTATCTCCATATGTGTCTATGTCTGTATCTCATACACACACACACACACACACACACACACACACACACAAGCACACACACTCACTTTCTGGTGAGAACATCCCCCTTCCCCCTGCCAATACAGATCAAAACTTGGATTGCAATTTATAGTCTTGCAGAGTTGTCTGGGAATTGAGAAATTAAATAGCTTAGACAGTATGTGTCAGTTTTCTTGACTTAAAAGTTGGCACTCTACCACTATTCTAAATTGTTTCATATATATATAATTTTTTTAGGTAGACCATTTTCATGTGCTTTTGAGATTTTCATATAAGGTAAAGATTAAATTCTTCTTGTAGGTGTCAAGTTGGAAGACAAACATATTTAAACATTTTTGGTTTTTTTTTCCTGGAAACTGTTAAAATAGGATATGAACCAATAATCTTTTTCTAAAATGTCAGCTGATACAGGCCTTGGAACAGTACTTAAGTTTTAGTAGTCAATCTATCAGTAAATATCAAGTATCTACTATGTGCCAAGAACTGTGCTAAGTGCTGGATTTATAAACAGAGGCAAAAGACAGCCCCTGCCCTCAAGGAGCTTATAGTCTACTAGGGGAAACAACATGCAAACAAATATATACAAAGCAAGTATATTCAGCATGAATAGGAAACAGAGAAGAAGGCCCTAAAATTGAGAGAAGTTGGTAAAAGCTTTCTTTAAAAGATGAGATATTTTTTGGGATGTAAGGGAAGTCAGGAGGCACAGTTGAGGAGATAGAGTGTTCCAGGTATGGGGGACAGCCAGAGAAAATGCCTGGACACAAGACATGGAGTATCTTATTGCTGGAATAGCCAGGAGGCCAGTGTTGCCATGTTTATATTGATTTTTGATCAGGTTAAAACCTTTGAGAATAGAATTACAGATCTTTTTATTGTAATCAAATATGACTAGTGATAAAATATACAAATATTTCTTTTAAGTAGCCTGTACCAGCTTGTCACTAACTTTATTGCCAAATGTCAAATGTATATCCATTAGTTCCTATTCATGTCTTGCAAATAATTCAGAGATGTTCCAGGATGAATAGCAGCATCGAATGGTATTCTTTTCTTATTACTTTTTCTAGTGACCGAAGATAAATTATATATTTTTCATAGATGTAATTGTGAGTAAATAACAGCAAATGCCCTTGAACTAGATAATGAATTCTTGATTTGTTCACCTGTAAATAAAATTTATAATGGTAACAGCCTATTGAACTAAAAGCTGATTTAACAAAACTTCTCTGATTAAGTGCAATATGTTCTGCAGAATTTTTGGCTAAAATTTCTCAGTCAACAACGTGCTTATCCAGATACCAGCTTCTAATATTCAGGATCATTTTCCCTCAGATAGTCCACTGCCACATCCACTGGATACTACTTTGTCTCTTAGGTGCAACATGTACACAAACAAAAATGGAACTCAAAACTTGCAGGAGAGAGCACTTAAAATGGCAGGGTGGTAGTGATGACAGAGAATGAGAATTAGGGAATGCTTCATGGAGGAAATATCCTTGAAATGAACACAGCATTATATATATAGATAAAACAACTATTAAACTCTTACTATGCTCCAGGCAGGGATACAAATATAAGAAAGAAAGACAGGCCTTCTTGAAGCTTATATCCTAATGGGAGAAGATGGTATATAAAGGGGGAGTTGGAAAGGGGTGGCAATAGGGTTTGTGCTAGCTTGGTATGGAAATAAGCTAGAATTGTGGAAGACATGAGAATCTGGGCAAAATAAGACCAAATGTTGCCTTGTCTGAACCCAGGATAGTTTCAGTGATTGAGTCTAAGATTAAGATTCCAGTGGGGAAGAGGTGGACATGGCCCTAGTAGGTCATGACATGTAAAGGCCCTGGAAGTATAGTGGAAGCCTGATTCTGAAAGGAAGAAATGAGGATGGAATTACATTCCAGGCAAGTGGGACAGCTTGTACAAATGCAGGGAAGCAGAAATTAGAGTCTCAAGTTTAAGGAATAACTAGTATTCCAATTAGCCTGGCCTATAGAGTTCAGAGTAGTATGAAATAAAGTTTAAAAAAATGGGTTGGAACCAGATTATGGAGAACCTTAAATGCTAACCTAAGAAATTTGCATTTTATCCTATAGGAAACAGGAAATAATTGAAGTTGTTTCAGTAGGGTTGGGTAGTAAAGTAGACAGAATTTTTATAAACTGCTATTTGAAAATCCTGCCAGTCTGGCATTGTTCCAAATTGCTTTCCAGAATGGCTGGATCAATTCCCAGCTCCACCAGCAGGGCATTAATATGCCTGTTTTCCCATAGTTCCTCCAATATTTGTCATTTTACTTTTTCTTCCTTAACTTCACCAATCTGCTGAGAGTGATAATTTGCATCTCTAATTATTAGAGATTTGGAGCATTTTTTCCATATGACTATTGATAGATTAGATTTCTTCCCTTGAGCTCTGACTATTCATATCCTTTGAGCATTTATTAATTTTGGAATTATAAAATTGATTCAATTCTTTATATATCTTGTAAATGAGACTCTCATCTGGTTGGAGTGTTTCTCTTTTGGACAGTGCCCAAGGTGGACCTACCATATACCTTTTCTTACTTAGCTGATACATTCTTCACTGTGATAGGTTCAAAGTGAGGTTCTAATCTATCTGGTACTTTAGCCTTTGAATGAAGAAACTGCTTATATATATATACACACATATATGTGTGTGTGTATACACATACTGGTTATATATATAAATATAAAATGTATGTTACTATAAATAGATATGCAGTTTCTTCATTCTAAGGCTAAAGTGTATAGACATATTTGTATATATTTGTGTATATTTCAGAAGTTCAAATTCCTGTTGTGTCTAATTCAATTCCTGCTCTAATAATCTAGGTTTGAAACAGGCCTGTGTTATTTCATATCCACTGGATGTCACTGTAGTTCCCTGGATGCACATTCATGCTCTTACTTAGCAATACACAAGGAAGAACTTCAATCTCAAAGAAGTCATCTGGAACTTAATGAGATCCATATTTGCCTCCCTTTAGTTTTGTTTCCTAATTGAAGCTACGGTGTGAAACAGAGGCAATTAGCCCAAGTTATCACGCACATATATTCAAACTGCTCAGGAGTTACTTCAGGAGGAATTCATTGTTAACACAGGGACACTGTGAACTTAGCTTAGTGATTCTAACAGCCAAAATGAATTACCGAATGCTTTTTCTTTAATAGTTTTTGTTTGTGTAGTTGTCTGTGTACCACCTCTTTAAGACAGAAGAAATTCACTGACATGATAAAGAGATAGACCTGTAATCTTCTACTGAAATTATGATGTTATTTTTTATATTATATATTTATATTAAGTCCATACATGTACAAATAATGTAGAATTTTATCTTGTGTTTCTTGAAATGGTTTTGTAGCTTTCTATACCACCCATGTTTCTGATTGCATGATCATTGGTAGCAAAAAAATAATTATTAAAAGCCTACTTATTCATGGAACTGTGCTTATGTAAAAAGACAGTTATGTACACCTGGTACCACTTTTCTAATTTTTATCCTCTTAAAAATGTCCTTACGGATATATAATCCAGAAAATTTCAGACAAAAGATGAGAAAATATTAATTTAGTACTTGAATGGAGGGGAGGGAAAGGGAAATATTTATCATGTCAAATATAAATAAATTAGTATCAAAAATAGTAAGTATTTAATTGAAGGTGCCAAAGAGTAAAGCCTGTCCAGACTAGACAGCAGTCAGCTATTAACAGCCAAGAAAGAAAGGATTCAAGAAGGAGGTAGGATTTATAGTACACTTTTTTAAGTAAGGCTCTCATGTTGTGAAACTGCTTACAATGCCTAAGTTGAGAGAAGGCTGGAGACAATTTGCTGAAGAATAAACTATAGTTTTTTTATACATAGTAGTTCCCAGCATCAAGATTTCCCGACCACAGCAGATATTCAGCTAAATTTGACAGTGGCAGTTTTCCTGGTGATATTGCCTCTATTAGAAAGTACTGTTGGGTTAAGAATCCCTTCAGAAATCGAGCCCTTTTTTGTCCATGGCTTCTCTCATTTTTGTTTTGTTTGGTAGGTGACTGTTCATTTTTATCTGAAAATGAGACTGAAAAAAAAATTTATGTAGTTTCCACCTAACATATGGGAGTACAAGGACCATTTGTCTCCTGGAGTTTCCTATAACAAAGGTGTAAGAAGAATTGTTTTCTGGGGGAATTAGAGGTAAAAAGCCACTTTTGTTTCTTCTCTTATCAAGTGAGGAGAAGAGTGGGGACTCAGATTTCTATTTGAGCTCCATGCTGTACTTTCAGTAGATTCAGTGAAGAAACCCAGGCAGAAGGTCACAGGTGAGCACTTTCTATTCCTGGAGGATTGAGGTTTTAAAAAAAAGACTTTGAAGCTAAATCAACAGCTTCAGAAGGAGCAGGTTTTTGTTTTTAAAGAAAAACTCTGTTCAGAAATTAAATAAAAACCAGAATTACATGTAGTTACTTCCATTTGGTAGTATTTCCTTTGGTTGCCATAAAACTACAGTAAATTGTGAAACATCAAAGTAAATTTGTTAGTGCTCTAGAAATAGAAACTTTTCAAATTTTTATACTATTGTTAAATTGGTTAGAGATGTCTATAGATGACAAAGAAGACAAAAATCTATATATACATATATATTACAAATACAGTTTTATTTTCAGTGTATATTGAAATAAAACATTTATAGGTGTTTTTCTTTCTTTTTTTTCCAAGTGCTTAGCATTTTAGGATGACTTTGTAAAATTATCAGAATACATTTCAATATGTATCAAATATTAAATTTCTATATTGTATTTAAACCTGAAGTGAGAGAATTTTTTAAAATAAGAAATCACAAAATAATGATAAATTTAAATGAGATATTCTTGAGTTCATTTTTTTTTCAGTGACTGGTCAAGATATTTATTTTGAACTGTCATGATCTAAAACAATATATTTTATGGATGCTTTTTGTCTTTATGTCATATTCACTTCACATCATAACTCTTTCTAGACTGAACTATACCTTGTGACAAAAGCAATTTAACATAAACATCTGACCCCCTTTTGACAATGCCATGAAGCAGGAAGTATGTTTTAGTATCTCACATATAGGACACTCTTCATTGGTTTTCCAGTACTCAAGGTTAAACTTCCTCTTAGTAATCTTTTCATTAGGCTTGTTTTAATCAAACCCATATCTTGTTCTTTTGGTACTACTTATTTAATTCTGTATCAGTTTATACAAATTTATACCGTAATTATGGACCTTGCTATAATATAGTGTTGAAGTAAATAGGAATCTAATTATGATATTTAATTTGTGCTCATACATAGGAAGTATTTGCCATGTTTGTTTTTTAATTTTATAAGTATTTTGAAGCTTTTTAGCTGATTAAAATTTACTTGAAGTTTCAATAGAATCTAAGGAGGAAAAAATGAAAGGAGGGAGGATTGTTCTAGGTAGTCCTGATTATTTACTCTACCTACCCTCAGGTATAGACCTAGGTAAAACTTAGAAGCAAATTTTGCTCAGCTTTGCCCTTTGTCTCTCGTTTCAAGGCTCTTCTACTTTGTCTGATTCCCTGTATCATCATGTTCAGTTGTAGATAATAATTATAATTTAATTATGAGAAAGTATAAATGACTATATGTATAAATGTATCTACATAGACACACACATATACATATATACATATATATATGTATATATATATATATATATTGTGAAGGTAAATTGAAATGTTTACCTAGCCTCTTAAATGTTCAATATAATCTCTAGTTGCTGTTGCTCCTTATATCACTGGAAGCCAGCTGGCACATTTCTGCCCCACTAACACAGATTCCCATGAAACATAACAAAAAGGCACTGAAGGCAGACTGCTTGCTTTCTTTTAGACATGCTGCCTGATCACATATAGTATTGATGCTGATTACCAAGAATAGTGCCTAATGGACATTCATATAGCATTGTGAGGATTTCAGAGCCCTTTACAGTATTGGCTGATTTGATCCTTACAACCATCTGGGGAGTTAGGGACTTTAAGGTCTGTTTTACAGATGAGGACACTGAGGCTTTTAGAGATTATGTTATTTGCCCAAGATCTAGTAAGTGACAGAGTTTGAAGATAAGTCAAAAGATTTCAGATAAGCTTAGCCTAAGTCATTCCATTTTTCACTTTAACCCACAGCAATACTTTATCTGGTATTATTGATAAAATATTTTAGAAAGTGAAAATTTCTAGATAATTAGAGCTTACTCATGAGCCTTCAAACCATATTTTACAGAAATGTTTTTAAAATGTATTCTGTAACAATCTGCTTTATTTGCAGTATGTTGGATGTAATTGAAATTGCCTTGGTGCATCAGAGTCATTAAGGATATTTTTTTGGGGGGGGTGTTAGCAGTATGGCCTGTGGTAGAACGAAACCCTGGGAAGCTTTTGCTTCCAGATTAAGTTGCACAGTAGGGTAATTCATGTACATCGACTTGTCTCTCTTAGCCACTTTTTCAGTGTGAGAAGATGAAAAGTTAGAAGATCTGTGTCGGAACACTAACTTTGTGCTTCTTATAAAGCTTCCATATATATAAATTCACAGACAAAGTTATCTCACCTTTCTGAGCAGTTTTCCTCATCTGAAAAATGGCAAGATGAATATTTATATTAACTGTCTATGTTATAGGGTTGTTGTGGGGAATATGGTCTGTAAGCCTTAAAGCACTCTATCATTGTGAGTAGTTACTATTCTCAGTGTGCTTTGTTTTACGAGACCTTTCATGAGATCATAAGAGTTAGTATTGGAAAAGGACATTAGAGAGACCGTTTAATTTAAACATCTCATTTTTCAGATGAGGAAAACTGAGGCCCATGGAGTAGCCTGTCTGAGATCATGCACTCAGTAAGCAGTAGAATTAGGACTGAAGTTAGGACTTCTAATTCTAAATCTAGCACTGGTTTTTATGGATTCAAGTGTACATTTCTTTTTTTTTTTTAAACAAATACTTTATTAACTTCTGTTTTACATCATTCATTTCCGCCAGATTTTGAGTCACAATCATTTTCCCCCCATTATTCCCCTACCCAACCTCCCAGAATAGGAGTCCCACAAGATATCGCTTCCTCCAATCTGCTCTCTCCCATACCTTCTCCCATACCCCCATCGACTTTTGCATTAGAGGAAGATGAATCTTTGTGTCCCAATGCCTGCACATCTTATCTCCCAATTATAGGCAAAAGAGTATTAATAATAGTTTTTATATATATATATTTGAAACATTTAATGTTACGACCTCGAATTTCAGATCCATTTCCTTCCTCCCTTGTCACCCATTCCTTCTTGGGATATAAGTAATTCAGTATATGTTGTACATGTCTAGCTATGCAAAACATTATCATAGTAGATATATTGTACAAGGCTGCTTATAATTCCCTCCCACTCATCCCACCCCCCACCTGGTCCATTCCCTACATGATCCTGTCCCTCTTCTATAGTGGGTACTTCCAACCTCCCCTCCCCCCAAGGATGCCCTCCCATCCATCATCCCTCCTCTCATCCCCCTTCCCCCTATCCTGCTGCAGGTTGAGATATCCCATTTAGTATGTATGTCATTTTCTCCCTGAACCAAATTCAATGTGAATGTGGTTTTGCCTTTTTAGCCTTCCTATTCTCCCCCCCTTGCAACCACTTCCCCTTGCTTCTTCTACATGAGATAGTTTACCCTACCCTGTCTCTCCCCATCTCCTCTTGCCACTTTCCTCTCTCACCTCATAATTTCATCCCTTGAGTATTCTCCCTTCCCAACAAATTCAACCTATGCCCTCTATCCATATATAACTGTAACCATATACACACACATTCACATATGTATTCATATGACCACACCCCCTTCTTCCATTATTTTCATAGTGAGAAAGATATCATCAGTCACAGATATTGCTTTTCCATATAGGAATGTAAATAGTTCAACTTTGATAAGTTCCTTTTGATTTCTTTTCCCTGATTACCTTCTCAGGCATCTCTTACTTCTTGCGTCTGGATGTCAAATTTTCTATTCAACTCTGGTTTTTTCCTCAAGAATGCTTGAAAGTCCTCTATTCCACTGAATGACCATATTTTCCCCTGAAACAAAATACTCAGTTTTGCTGGGTAGGTGACCCTTGGGTTCATTCCCAGTTCTTTTGCCTTCTGGAATATCATATTCCATGCCCTTCGATCCCTCAGTGTAGAAGCTGCCAGGTCCTGGGCTATTCTGATTGTGTTTCCACAATATTGAAATTGTTTCTTCCTGGCTGCTTGTAGTATTTTCTCCTTGATCTGGGGATTCTGGAACCTGGCTATAATATTCCTGGGAGTTTTCTTTTTGGGATCTTTTTCAGGAGGTGATCTGTGGATTCTTTCAACCTCTATTTTGCCCTCTGGATCTAAAACATCAGGGCAGTTTTCCTTGAGAATTTCTTGAAGGGTGATTTCTAGGTTCTTTCTTTGATCATGGCTTTCAGGTAGTCCAATAATTTTTAAATTGTCTCTCCTGGATCTATTTTCCAGGTCAGTGGTTTTTCCCATGAGATATTTCACATTGCCTTCTAATCTTTCGTTTGTTTGGATCTGCTTAACAGCATCTTGATTTCTCATAAAGTCATTAGCTTCCATTTGCTCCAGTCTAACTCTGAAGGAATGAATCTCCTCAGTGAACTTTTGAGATTCTTTTTCCATCTGGCAAATTCGACTTTTTAAGGCATTCTTCTCCTCATTGCCCTTTTGGGCCTCCTTTGCCATTTGAGTTAGTCTATTTTTTAAGGTGTTGTTTTCCTCAGTCAGGCTGTTGACCCTCATTTCATACTTTTCCTGCATCCTTCTCATTTCTCTTTCTAATTTTTCCTCCACTTCTCTTATTTGATTTTTAAAGTCCTTCTTAAGGTCCTCTATGGCCTGCAACCCGCTCATGTTTTCCCCTGGGGCTTTTGGAGCAGGACTTCTGACCTCACAGTCCTTTTCCCGCTCTATGCCCCCAAAATAGGAGTCTAGGGTTGCATTTTTCTGTTTCCTTTGCCTTGGCATGTTGCCACTTAATTGCTTGACTTTTGGGCTTGTTGCCACACTATGGCTTTAAGGCCAGATAGAGGAATTTTCGTCCCGAACGTGTGGGGGGCAACTTCCGTTTCTGGCAAGCTGTAAACCCACCCACAACTTCCACCCTAGATCACAATCCAGATCCAGGGAGGTTAAAGCAAGAGCGATTACCCCCCAAGACTGATCGCTGGATCTCCCCACGATTTGTAGGCTGGGAGCCGGAGCTGCCTCTGAAAACTACAAAATGGCGTGTCTCCTCAGCGGCTTCTAGCCCCCAGGGGAGGGAGCTGACGCATTCCCCAAATACAGGTCCCAAAGTCCATAGGACACTAACCTCTTACTTTGTCCTAGGCAAGTCTATGTTGATAATTCTGGAGTCTCCACAGTTCCTGGTGTTCTGGGGTTCCTCCAGCCGGCTGCTGGCCCTGCCGCCCTGGGGCTAAAACCTCAGCTCATGTGGACCTGGGCTCGGCTCGGCTCGGCTCCTGCGCTCTGCGCTCTGCCCGCTGCCGGCTCCCAGACCGCTGCGCTGGTCCTTCCTGCAGGGTGCTGGGCTGTCCTCAGCGGGAGGTTAGCTTCTCTGTGTCGTTCTGTGGGTGCTGGGGCTCCAGAAGTTTTTCAGAGTCCTTTTTTACATAGTTTGTGGAGAATCTGGGGGCAGAGAGGCTTGGAGGAGCTGTTTCTACTCCGCCATCTTGGCTCCGCCCCCAAGTGTACATTTCTTGAGATTTTTTTTTGCAGTACCTTTTCTTTCATATATAAGTATATATATAATGTATAATATGTGTGTGTGTGTGTGTGTGTATATATATATATATACATATACATATATATATATATATATATATATATATATACATATACACACATACTTGTTTGGGGCTTTAATTTAGAACATAAATATTAACTTCTGTTCGTTACGAATGCCTCTTGGAATTTTGGGCCCTTAGGGTAATTATAGATCATAGATTTAGAGCTGAAAGGGTCTTTAGAGGTTGAGTCCAGCATCCTCATTTTACAGATGACAGAATTGAAGAGAGATTGTCAATTGCCCAGGCTCACACAAATAGAAAATGTTTTAGGCAGAATCTGATGTTGTAATGTTGACATCACCAATGTAGGTTGAACTTGTGATGTATAAGCCCTAGTGCCTTGTTTGTACTCTATGGACTATGTATCTAGAATTGAGTAGTCATTAATAGATGCATCTTGTTAGGTAGCATTGCAGGTTTCTTGAGCAAAAGTTTTTTTTCCAGTCACTGATTGCCAATGGCTAGAGAAATATGAATTCATTTTTCTTCTTTTTTTTTCTGGGTACCTTAAGCTCCTTAAGTAACTGTATAAATATTACTAAGCATGTAATTTCTATAAAGGTTTTAGGAAATGAGAAATTAATTTGGAGCAAGATTCTAGACATTTTTGGAATATCTGATGCTTTTCTACATTTTCTCTCATAAATTGTTACTTCTATTATTTAGAGATTCCAGTTTAGTTTTCCCATACTGTACACAATAAAGCATGGCCCTGATTAATTTTCTCTGCCCACATATTGTTGTATTTTCTTGAGGCCTGTAGGTTCAGGGGTAAGTGCGAAGAATGTTAACATGTCAAAGTCTTTTAACTAAACAAGCTGCAAAACTCTGTCTTTTTTCTCTATGGGGTTGTTATTTTTCCTGATGTTCACAATACAATTAAACATTTACCTTTGTAGCCTCCATGTTTAATATATGATGGAAATTTATGGATTTATTATGGAACCATCCAGTCATCTAACACCTTCTGTTTCTACCATATAAGTTTATTTGAATCATAGTGAGAATTGCTTACCATTTAGCTGAAATTGGTAGACAAACTTCCCGACAGCCAGATTTTTTATTATTTTCTTTTAACTAACAAAAAATGTGACTGAAATTCTTATGAATAGTTTTAAAATTAGCTTGAATGTAGAATATAAACTATGACTATAAAATAATGAGTGATTTTATAAGTGGCACATTAAAGTCACTCTTTTCTTTATGAATAGCTAAATAGTTGTTTACCCATAGCATTGAGGGGTATAATCTTTCATGCTTATAAAACTGTAAACATCAGTCTTTCCCCCTTCTTTTAGATCCAAATTGACCCCTATAAATTTACACCTACCATGCCACACCTGGAAAGAAAGATTAATTCTGACCTTCCCAATAACTCCATGTAAAGTTTCCTTTTGTATGTTTTTTACCTCATGAATTAGGCTAGATAAATTTCAAATCATTGCCATTTGACCTGAATTCCCTCTTTATTTACTATTTTCATATACTTTACTAATTCTCTTGATAGACCCTAAAATCTAGCTGTATAATTTTCATCTCTGATACAATAAAGTTTTAGATGTTTGCTAATCTGGCAGTCTTTGTTCCCTTTTCTTTTCTTATTTCCTCATCCTAATAGACTGGCCACAAGCAATTTTTTATCTTGGGACTACTGGAAAATTGTTCTAATTATCAATAATATTACTTGAACATTTTGTGCAATAATTGCTTTGAAGCCTACAAATATCTTCCCTTCTTCCCCCACTGATTTCTACTTTATGGACCATTATACTGACTTTTTATGTACACAGTAACCAGTACTCATTAATGCAAGTTTCTCTGGTGTTCCCTTAAGGTTTCTTCTCACAGTAATTCTCATTTTGAAATACATTGTGACGCCTACAAAATGTAGCTCATTAAAAATGCTTTTGTTTTATTTCTCCTTTGATTGAATTTGAAATATAGTGAATTATATAAAATTTACATAAGATTATGGTTTACATATTTTATCATCTTGCCTAGTTTCAGTTGGAATCCAAATTCCTTCATTTTTCTTTTTCTGTACTTTCAGATCCTTGCTAGTTTTCTTGCTAACAGTTTGTGGAGTTTTTCCCACATTTGTTGCACAGCCATGAAGTTCTATGTCAGTGTGACATGGTCTTTGCTTTCAAGGAGGTTACAGCCTACCTGGGATACAAGACATTCAAATATAGTAATTGTAATGAGTTATATAAGGTGGCATATAAGTACCAGATGACTAAACAATATAAGTGCTGTTGGAGTTCAGGAACATGATAATCATTTCTGGCTGGATAGGATGACCACACATAGCTCTATGGGAGAAATTAGATTTAAGGCTGGTGAGGTTAGGTAGAAAAAGAGAAGGGGAAATTTTACCATTCCAGTTGAGGGAATAGATAGAAACCGCCCCCCCCCCCACATACACAGGCTAAAAAGATACAGTGTCTTTGTGAATGAGTAAAAATGAATGAATAAATGCTTGGCTAGGGCTGAAAATTGCAAAGGAAAGAGATGGGACTAGAAAAGTTGATACTGTTAGGTTCTGTAGAACCTTAGATCCCAGAATGAGAAATTTGGATGTGTTCCTCCTCCTTTTGTTGACCTTTTTTTGCAGCTTCCTAACTGTGTTCTTCTGGATATTTTCTCCTCTCTGGGTTTTTGTGACATCTATATCTTGGTTTACCTACCTGTAGGACTTTCTTTTTTTAGGTCTCTTTTATTGAATCATAATTCGTGTCCTTTCCTCTAACTGAGGTTATACCCCAAGTCTCTGTCTCTTGTCTTTTATTTTTGCACTCTCATAGTAAGCTCATGTAGTCAGTTTTCATTTCTGTACAGATGACTGCAAGATTTATATGTTTTCTTCTAATCTCCTTTCTGAGCTCCATTCTCACATTCCCAACTACCTGTCAGATACTTCAAATGAAATGTCTTTTAGGCATCTCAAATTCAACATGTCCAAAACCAGAACCCATTAACTTCCCCATAAATCCCACCCCTCTTCCTAACCTATTATTGTCCATGAAACTACCATCCTTCCAGTCACCCAGATTCACAACCTTGGTGTCCTTCTTGATTCCTCTAAAAATTACAAACTCTTATACTTTTTTCTCAAAGAAATATTTCTTGTAATATGTTTCTTTCTTTTCACAGCCACCACTGGTTCAGGCTCTTATCACCTCTCCTCTAGACTATTGCGATAGCTGGTCTCTCTGCCCCAATTTTCTCCCATCCAGTCTGTTTTCTACTTAGCTTCCAGAGCAATTTTTCATAAGTGTAGGTCTGGCCATGTTATCTGCCCTGCTCTATAAACTCCACTGACTCCCTTTTGCCTTCAATTGCAAGTAGAAAATCCCAACTGGGATGTTTCAAACTTTCTTACATTTTGCTCCCCAGCCTACCTGCCTTTCCTTCTATTACATCTGTTGTTTCTGCCTTTGCATTATCTGTTTGCTTTTGCCTGGAATACTGTCCCTCACAACCTCTAACTCTTGAAATTTGTGGCTTCCTTAAGTCTCAGCTTAAGTGCTCCTTCCTTCAGGGAACCTTACTTGGTTGTCCCTAGCTTGTAGTTCTATCCCCTCCATCTTGTGTGGTCTTATTGTTATATACAATCTCTCACTAGAATGTAAACTTCTTGAGGGCAGGTTGTTTTTTTTTTTTGGTATCCAAAGTACTTAGTGTATTAGCTGATACATTGTAAGTGATTGCTGAAACAGGTTTTCACAGGGATTAATCTGATGATGTGTAACAGATTAGAGAATGAAGTGAACAATGACAGGGTCTAGAAAGCTAGTGTAGTCATCTAAGTTTGAAGCAATCAAGGCCTGAACTAGCATGGTGAAAGTGGAATGTAAAGGAGAAGAACGTAAGAGATATTTGGAAGGAAGGACTGACAGAATTGGTTGATTAGATATGTCTGCATTATGTGGGGTGAGGAAAGAACATATCAAGCATGACTTTCAAGAGTCGATAGATGATTGAGAAAAAGGTGGTGCCATTGACAGAAATTAACAAACCTGAAAGGGAACTATTTTGTCAGAGAAATAGACCGAATTTAGTTTCATGCACGTTGAGGTAGACGTGACAGTGGAACTTGGAATTGAACACGTGTGGTAGGACATTAGAGATAAAGCACTGGAACTCAGGAAAAAGATGACCTCTGCAGACGGAGAGGGGAGAACCATTTGCAGGCAGCTTGGTAGTTGAAGCCATGAAAGGAGACTAAAGTCCAAAGGGACATTATAGACAAAGAACAAAGGGTTAAGGAGGGTTAAAGCCTTAGGAGGGAGCATTGATACTTGGGGAAAGAGGAAGAAGACAAGTAAATGAAGACAGAACAGAAATTGGAAGTTAAAAAAAACACCAGTGTTATCAGTATTTGTTCATTTCAGACTTATCAGTGTGCGTGACTCATTCTCCTGAGAAGTTCTTTTTAAATGAATAAGCTTTTAAAGAATTGAGTGCTCTAGGTGAAAGATTACTTTTGGAATGCCCAAATCCTAGTACTCAGATGCTTTTCAAATATGTCTTAGGAACAACTCAGTAGTAGATTAAGGCACCAAGATCTGGTCTCCCCTCCATTTCCTATAGTTCTACCAGCAATGCCAATGTTTGTTTTACAAGTAGAAATTTAACCTCTTATGTCTGTTTATTTGAAGTGCCCTCTTCTTGACTCTGACAGTACTTCTGTTTACATCTTGCCATTTTTTACTCTTTCCCCTCTCTCTTTATCCTCTATCATTCTTTATTTATTTTAGCATTAAAATTATATTATCATATTTATATTTTAATAATGTATTTACCTAGATTGAATCTGTTTATTTTACTTAAAGTATCTACACATTGTGAGTACAGATCAACAAATATCATTTTGCTCACATTTTCATTTCTGTCAAACAATTCATTGGCTCATCTCACTAAGTCTGGAGGCCTTTTTAGTTGTGCAAGTATGGAGTAGCATAACAGCTTATAGTCTTATGAACCATTGGTTAATAAATTATGCATCATGATGATTTTGAAGGTTTCTTATAGTACTTAATTTTTCTCAGGGTTTAAATTATGTTTCTTGGACTTGGTGCTGTGGATAGAATGTTGAGCCCAGAGTCAAGGAGACCCGAGTTCATATCTGACCTCAAACACTTTCTAGTTGTGTGACTCTGGGCAAGCCAATTAAACTTTGCCTCAGTTTCTTCAGTTGTAAAATGGGGATGATAAAAGCACCAATATTGCAGGGTTGTTGTGATAATCAAATGAATTTGTATTTGTAAAGCATTTAGCTCATATAACCTTGTAAAAGTTATCATCTCTCATGATTTGAATTATTAAAGTATAATATGTTTATTTTATAAGAAGCAACATTTATATTCTGAGATGACAAAGAGACAAAGAGAATTATATGATGTTTCCTATACATTTAGTTACATTTGTAATCAGATTTATTTTATAACCGACATAGTAATAAAGTTAAAACATAACTGATAACAAAAGGTGTGTTAATTTTTATTCTCCCACCTCAGTTATATTTTATGTTGATGTGAAGATTAATATGACTATTTTAGAATTGAATTAAAGTCTTAATACTTCTATAGTTAGAATGAAGGAGTACAGTGAAGGCTATATATTTATTCTTGATCTTTACAGAGAGAACAATAGAAGACCATGAATTGGTGATTGATGTTCAGTCAAACTGGGGAATGGAGGAAGAAAATAAGCTATACTTTAGAAAAAATTATGCCAAATATGAATTCTTTAAAAACCCAGTGGTAAGTAATATCTACAAGTAGTACAAAATACTGCAATGGAAAATAAGTGCTTCATTTTAATTATCGTTTAATGTCATTTTAGAAAGAGTACATTTTAGTACATATCCCCCCAAAATTAATGTATTATTTCTAAATTATAGACATCTTAGCTTTGTGAAAGCAGACTAATGATTTTAGTATGCTTTAAAAGTATTTGGTTGTCCTTGTATTATAGACAATAGGAAATTGTTATAATGGATAGTGCATGGGGCAAAGAGTCATAAACCTGTGTTTTTGTTTCAGCTCATACAGCACTAATGCAATATTCACAGAGCCAACATTTACTATAAATATGCCTGCATATTTCTTGATTGCAAAATATAACAGACTTTCCATATAGAAGTTAGAAGCAAAACATTTATTCAGACACCAGAAAACCGAATCCCCAAACCAGTAGGCTGATTACATCATAATAGCAGAGAATTTAATAAGTCATAAGAACACAGAGAACCACAACATCCTTTAGCCTTCCCACAAACCAACATAAGCCTAGCCATCACAACAGGTGGCAAACAACCAGCATTTACTCCTAAGCCTAACTGTCTCCCTCAGATGCACTCTCTCCTCCCACCATCCAGCTTCTCTGACTCCCAGCTTCCTGTGGGCTCTGTTCCACCCTTCAGCAAACTCTTCCCACCACAGGCTCTATGTGATTACATTCAGCCTATTAGGGGGGACGGTATATCTTCAAAGCAGGGAAGGTCTTCTCATTCTCTTAGGCTTATTAAGGGGCAGAGAAGATCTTCAAATTCCCATTACCATTACAGTTCTGCTACTAATTAGTGTGTGGCCTTAGATAAAACACTTGAATTTTGAGCCTCAATTACTTTGTCTGGTAAATGGGAAGGGGTTGTGGTGATATTCTGCATTTTAAAATTATTTACTGGAGTTTTTCCATTTGGATATTCTAATACAAACTCAATGTGGCAGAAACAGAACTCATCATTATAGCAAGAATTAAAAAAATAAAAAGAAGAATATAAAGGACTAAGGAATATCACTTAGAGAAAGTATGGATTCCAGGGTGAATTTCACAATGACATACAGAGAGTACACTTGACTTTGGTAAGGTAATTCTTATCTATACTGAAAGCACAGGCTGAGCTCCCTTGTTGAAAAAAGGTAAATGGATCTTGAAGAACGTCTCTTTAATTGGGAGAATGAAATATTCCTTAATTAATAGAAAGAATGGCTTTAACATAAAAACAATAAATAAAAAGAAGATATAGGAAGTGCAGCATTTATTAGGAGCCATTTGCTAAGCTAAGTACTTCACAAATATTATCCCATTTAATCTTCATAAGAACCCTGAATAGTAGGTGCTATTGTTAGCATATTTCACAGACGAGGGAACTGAGGCAGAGAGAGGTTAAGTGACTTCTCCAGGGTCAAACAGCTCATAAACTTCTGAGGCTGTTTTTGAGCTCATATCTTCCAGACTCCAGGGCCAGTTCTCTATCCACTGAACCACCTGTCTGTCTAGGGAAATACTGACCTATGTGAGGAGGTCAGAGGATGGGAAGTTGTGACACAGAGGAGAAAGGGGAGAAGGATCATTGAATATTGGGAGCTAAAGAACATAGGTAGCTATATCTTATCTTGAGAATAGTCAACTGTACCCTCTAAGGAGGAAGCAGCTCCTCCTCCTCCTCCAAGGAATGATGATGTGAATCTGTTGGCGCTGTCAGGTGGGCATCCAGTAAGTGCCAGAGGAAGAGATGAGGAATGATGGCTGGTGGCTTCCTTTTGAGGAATAACAAAGTCTTTATTTATCTCCCTGCTGATACATTACAAAAATCTATTGTCTCCTAGAGCAGGTATCCAGAATGTCACAGAAAACCTCCTAAGACCCTTCAATCCAAATGAATGCCATTTGTTTCTTTTTTTTGTGCCATTCACTTCTGATAAACTGTGTAGTTGCAATCAGTACTACCAAAAGAGTCTAGAAAGATTTCTAAGTATTATAAAACCTTAGGCAAGAAACTGAGATTCTTAGGGAGCATTGGTGATATTTTCATCCCTGTTGCTTTCACGATCAGGATTTGGGATGAAAAAACTAGATAAGATGTTATCAAAAAATGAATTGTAGACTTCTGAAGTGTTGTGCCAAATACATCACTACATAGGGATGGAGTAAACATAACAAAGGATAGCAAAAATACATTTGGTTAGAGTCTTACAAATCTAAGCCAAAAGGGCTTTGAATAGGAGGGAAGAAAATCATCTGTACTAAGTTAAATACAGTAAAAAGTAGCTACAATGTATGAAGAATAGCAGTAGACTCACAGAAATTCATAGGAGAAAAAATGCTAGAAAAAGAATCAGCAGTAAGACTCAGCCTCAAATTTGTTGTTGTTTCAATCATGTCTGACTCTTTGTGGCCCCATTTGAGGTTTTCTTGGCAGAAATACCAGTTCCTTCTCTAGCTCATTTTACAGATGAGGAAACTGAGGGAAACAGGATTAAGTGACTTGCCCAGGATCACTTGACGACCCTAAGAAGTGTCTGAAGCTGGATTTGAACTCGGGAAGATGAGTCTTCCTGACTCCAGGCCCTGTGTGCTACCCTTTCAAATGCCTATATATAAATGTGTAAAGTATTGGTAATAAGCAAGAAATCCTAGTTCAGGAATCAAATTTGATTTTTAAAAAAAAAAGAAGAGTTCTCTTTAGGTAAACAGGAGCCACTGGAATCTCAATAGATCAATTACCTTTTACACATAAACCTTTTACATATTGGCTTCTACCTCTTAAAGTTAGCTTGGTATAGTGGATAGGGCACTGGATTTCAAGTTATGGCAACCTGGGGTAAAATTCTGCCTCAGAAATTAACTGTGACCCTGGACAAAATCACTTGATCTCCCCATGCCTCATTTTCTTCTCCTGTAAAATGAGGGGGTTATAGTAGATAGCTGTTAAATCAATGATCCTATGATTCTTGCTTTACAGCTTGAATACATGTTACTCTGTGGTGAAGTCAGGCCCCCTTTTTATTTTTTAAACCATTCTTTATACATAGGAACTCGGATACAAACTTAACTATTTTTATTGATATCAACTTTAATATAGGAAAAGGAAATCTATACCACATAACATACAAATTATTTGGCAAATTAGGAATGTTTAGTGTATTTTTAATTGGTTTATTTCTGGAACTGGACATATTTCTGCTATAAGTTTTTCATTGTTAGAATCATTCTTCAGGAAATATTCATAGTATATATCATATAATTGAGTATTATTCAAATCCTGAAAGACCCTTTTTATATTCTATTTTCTTTTACTCTATCATTTTAGTCACTCACCAACCATTTTATGTGCCTGCTATATGTAAAATCCTGTGCTAGGCAGTGGTGGAAATATAAAGATAATTAAGATATGGTCCCAACTCCCTTGATGTTTGGATTCTAGCAGCATGCTAGAATTGGCAGTTGAAAAATAATGGGGTGATTCTTAATAAAGAAAATAATAGTTGCAGTAAAAATTAAATGGGAGCATAATTTTAGTAGAAAGCATTTCCTTGGTGTGCATCTTTATTAAAAACAAGAAATTAAAACTCACATCTAAAGAGATATGCCACAGTGATGATCCTAATGCGAAATGCATGCTTTAGATATGTAGTCTTTTATTCCTTAACTAGCTAGCATATTTGATTTTATATAACTAGAAGAGAAAAGCCAAAATCACTTAGTTATGTTTCTATGTAGGCAGGCCAGAGTGTTGACGTTTAGGATATTACCTTAGAATAGGATTTCCCAGTTGGTTTGATGGTGAGCCTCCTGCCTGCTCTTTCTTTGGAATTTTTAGCATTTACCCCTTATTTGACTTATGCAGAAACTTGAGCATCCTGAATAGCCAATTCAGTTCAGCAAACATTTATTAAGTGCCTGCTGTGTTTAAGATGCTATTGTAAATGCAGAAAAGAAACAGTCCCTACCATCTAGGAGTTAGTTGGCCAAGAGTAGGAGAGACTTTGCATTATAATGTTCATGGAAGAAGTATAAGAAGCAGCATCAAATCTGATTTAGTTCAGGTCAAGAAATATTAAGTTCCCACTGTGTACAGAGGTAAGCATGGGATTAGAAACGAACCTGTGAATTCATTGCAATTGAGGTTACCCCAATGAGGGAACTCCCTCTACCAATGCAGGTAGGTACCTTCTTTTAAAGTGATGGGCTTACAGGGTTGCTTAGAGCACTTGAGAGGTTAAAAAGTCTCAAGGTCACAAGTCAGTATGTCATAGGCAGCCCTCAACTCAAGTTTTCTTGATTCTGAGATTGTTACTATCCACTGTACTATAAGGACTTCTCTGAGCACTTGGGAAGATTAAAAATTTAAATAAGCCATGTTCTTTGTCTTTGGGAACATTCATTTAAAGAGAGATAGAAGACACAAATAGACAACATTATAATACAGAATATTATGCAACATCAACATCAGAGTAGTATGATGTCTCATCTTGGTTCAGAAATGACCCTAGGTTCTCACAGGGCGTATCAGTTGAGAACAAAGGCTGACAAATCCTACCAAGTTGGTAAGGTTCTTTGAATACAGACTAGAAAACTGACTTTGGGTTAACCAGGGGTTAACCTAGTTAAATTTTTCAGTGTCATATGTCAAATACATTCAGCTACATAAGTAGACAATCCAATGGCCATAAATTACTGGAAGATAGATTGTGATATCTCTTTTTTTCTCTTTCCATTCTTGCTACTGAAAGTGATTTCATTTTCAACATATTCCCCTTCCCCATGACAATAACAAGTATGTTGTTGTCCAGTCATTGTGGACTCTTTGTGACCCCGTGGATCATATTGTCAGTGAGGTTTCTTTGCAAAAATACTGGAGTGGTGAACAGAGGTTGAGTGACTTGCCCAGGGTCAAACAACTAGTAAATATCTGAGGCAAGATTTGAACACTGGTCTTCCTGACTCCAGGCTCCTTCCATTGAGCCATGTAGCTGTCTTGATAAAGACTACAGGGAAATGCTGAATCTCCTTTAGAAAGGTTAGGGGCCCTTACCTCAGAATGTATGATCTTCCTTATTTCAAGCATATATATTTTCTTAGAGAAAACCTAAATTCCTTTTTAATGGAAGTAGCCGATGTTTTTAGTAAGTACTTGAAATCAACTTATTTTTATAAAAAATTGCATTTGGTAGTCTTAGAGAAAGATTGAGGCAAAAGGAAAAGA
The DNA here is from genome assembly GCA_011680675.1 of Gymnobelideus leadbeateri. Lineage (NCBI taxonomy): Eukaryota > Metazoa > Chordata > Mammalia > Diprotodontia > Petauridae > Gymnobelideus > Gymnobelideus leadbeateri. The sequence goes on from WOXC01002556.1 coordinate 111,559, forward strand.
GAACAGCAGAGGATGAGATGAATATATAGTATCATGGAAACAGTGAGTGTGAACTTGGACAGACTTTGAGAGATGGTGGGGGATCCAAGGACCTGGTGTTCTATGGTACATGGGATCATGAAGAATCAGACATGACTGAATGACTTTATAACAAAAGTCTTACTTTTCGTGACCTACCTTCCTAGGGACTTTCTTTTTAACCCTTTATTTTTCTGATTCCTCTGAATGCTCCTCAGGAATTTTTCATACTATTCTAATTAGTTATAAAGCTAGAGCGCTTTTTAGAACAAATAGACTGGAATCAAGTATGGTATAAGGTTTTCCTCATGATTTTTGGTGTGTTATTTCCACTAAAATAAGTCACTATCATATTTCCTTTCCCCCCACTACTACTGTATTACTACATGCTGTTCACAGGCCCCTCTGACCAGGGTCTAGTCACTCAGCTTCTTTGGGATGTAGACTAAACGGCTTTCTAAAGTCCTATTCACCTCTGAGTTGGGTATCACTGGTTTGTTGGGGGTCATTTTTTTAAAACTAATTATATCCTTTAAAGCTACCATATAGTCTGACATTTGTCTTTTTTAAACAGAATTTTTTTCCAGAACATATGGTGTCTTTTGCAACTGAAACCAATGGAAAACTCTCTCAAGCTCTTATTTTACAGGTATTGCATATTTACATTGAACTAGGTCGGCAACAATTTGTTTAAGCTGTTGGTTTGAAACCTTTGCTTGAAAATGCTTGTTTAAAAAACTTTTTTCATGGGTGATTTGTTTTTCAAGAAATGAAAAATAAAAACCAAACAAAAATAACAATTAATAGATTATAAAAAGCCAATGGGTCGATTTGTTTTGTTTGACTATTTTTATTTACCAAAGAAGTCTTTGTTCCTGGGTATTGAAATGATTTTGATATTAAGAGGAAGGGAGAGAAGGAAAGCTGAGGAGGGAGATAAGTTGGGGAGAAAGACTGAAACAGAGTATCAGAAAGAGACAGACAAGAGGGACAGAATATTTAAAAAATAAATAACTTTGGACATTCCATGTATTACTATTAGTACTACTGCTGCCAGGTAATATAACCTCCTGGTTTGTCAGTTGCATAAGATATTAAGGTGCAATATTATTATCAATAGTGATAATACCATCATAGGACTACAATTTTGATGATGACAACCACCACTGCCAACACAACTAGTTTTTATTGTTAGTGGAGATTGCAAAGTGTTACCATGTGATGTATGTTGGAGGTTTATCTAAGTTTATTGTACTACTTTCTTGATGGAAAACAAAAAATAAGATTAAGAAAGTGAAAAATTCTTCAGTAAAGAAATACTAAGAGATAGATTTTAGAAATAGTCCAAATACAATGAATCCTGTTTCCTAATAAAAAAATAAATAAAATGAAAGAATTGTAAAAAAGCATAAAAAGCCTGTAGAATATTTTCCCCAGTATTCTTCTTCTTAACTAAATCTGGAGAACTTTAATGAGAATAAGAGAAGATTATTTGATTAAGAACAATATAGAGATATGTGTCATGAATTTTGTGTATCTGTTTATGTTCATTTCTTCTTCATGAAGTGGCTTATGATGTTCATTCCCCAGAAACTTGACTTGAAGGAAAAGTGATTTGAATTATTTTTCAGATAGATTAGTTGATTATAATGCTATAGATCTGCCATAACTTCTAACAAGCAATTTCTCTGTAACTGTTGGAGTTTCCACTGGGTGAGCTACATACAGCTGAGAGACATTTTGTAATATTACTTTCTTTCACTTTGAAATGTTAGTTTCTTTTAAGAACAGAAAACGTTCTTTTTTCTGATCTTTTTGTTTTTAGAACAAAGATCAGATGTATAACATTTATATTTTAACAGTATTTTGGAATAGTATTAGTAGTGTATTTCAGTTTGTGGTAAATCCGAAATCTTTTGGAAATGTGGTTTGTTATCAACAAATACTTAACAAGCATGGTGCATTTGCAGACATAAGGAAATGTGTGCCCTGCACTCAGGGAGCATATAGTCTAGCCAGTGGAAAGACTTGTACTTTTCTCTAGAAAAAAATAATTAATATAAGAAAATAAATAATCCTACTTATTCTGAATCATCTATAGGGCTATCCATTCCAATAGAATATTTCACAATTTCTACCTTCATTCTTTTAAAATTATATTCATAGACCAAAATTCTACTTTCCTTTTAATTAAATTTATATGCTACATTTTTGTTTTCTCATTGAATTTCAAAAATAAATTCTGCTGTAATGTTTTATTCGATGGCCACAATTTAAGTGATCTTATTTATTATTGGTGGATAATACCACCTCCTCTGCTCTTGTTATTATCACTTCTATTGTCACCCAGAGAGTCTAAGATATGAGGTTAACTAAAACCATAAGATACCTCTTGAGGGAAATCTGTGGCAACTGAGGAACATGAGGAGAATTCCTTACTCCCTTGAGTAATATAGAAATTTTATGTCCCTTACTGTTCATGGGAAAAGGAAGAAGTTCAGAACATCACACCTGGGGTGAGATGATTGACACACATTGACTTCTACAGCTACTTTTGGCTTGATTGATTCCCTATATCTGGCCAAATTGAGAAACTTCCAGAAGATAGTGACAGTGGAGGCCACAGTGCTTAGCAAAGAATCAGAAATACTTTCTGACTGATTTGGAATTTTGACAGGTGGTCTAGATATCTAGGTTATTCCTCTTCTTTTCCATGCTTCTTATTCTGTAGGGAAGCATCAAATTTTCTTGGCTTCTCTCCTTCTTTCCTTGTTTTAAAAGCACTTTGGGGAGATGTAAACGCAATGGACTCTCACACCTTTATGTGTGATTTCCTTCCATGATGTTATTGAAATTTGCCATTTCCTGGAAAAGCCTGTGAACTTGGTTTGGAAACCTGGTAACCACCACTCCCTCCCCTCTCCCCACATACTCACACTAACCCCAACCCAAGTAAATAATAACGGAGAGTAGCAAGCCAGAGTACCATGCCAAGAATAACTATGCCTGCTAGTCCTTAGGATTGGAGGAGGATGTTGAGGAAATGCAGGGAGGGGGGAGAGACAGGGGAGGAGGGAAGGAGAGGGAGAGATATTGGGTCAAATCATCTCTAACCTTCTTTCAAATCTAATATTTTATGATACCATGGCAAGAGGAAGTCATTACTACCTAGACAGGGAAAGGGTAGGGTTAAAGTATGGACTGCTGTAGCAACTAGGACTCACTTAGGCTTCCTAAGGGCACTGGTGGTATCACCACCATCAGTAATTCTACAACACAGTAGCAGTGGTAGAGAATGTTTGGAAGTGACAGTATGTCTCCCCTATTCCCACAATTTATTGTGAATATTGATAATACTCATTTCTATTGATATTATATTGATATAATATTTTGTCATTTAGAAATTATTTTTCTTGTAACAGAATTATACTGTAGTACTGTAAGCCTGATCTCTGTTTAATGGATGAGGGGACTGCAGATTAGAAAGGTTAAGTAATTTTTTAATCCATGGTTGCTTAACCTTGTCAGTGGCAGGCCCAGAAGTTGAACCACATTCTTTTGGCTCTAAGTTCACTGCTCTTCCTACAGTATCATACTGCCTCTTGTCGCTCATCTAATCTCATACTGGTTTTAAAATAGCCTTTGCAGTAGAGCCTTGTCAAAGGCTTTTTCAAAGTCTAAATAAATTATATTTCCATCTACCTCCAGAAGCAAAACTCGATTTTTCAAATGGATTTGGTGGGGACAACAGGTATGTTAAATGGCTGTCACTATTTAATTACTATCTTAGGTTACAGATGTTTAAATTTGAAAGTTCTCCCTGAGCTCATCTATGTGGCAATATACTTGGAGATTTTTGAGAGGATTATATTTTTCTTATTAAAGTAAATTGCCGTTTCAGTGACTTCATGAGGGTAGTCAGCATCTTGCTCGGTATTTGAAATAGATACAGAAGCTCAGATTTGCATTTGCTATAAAAAATGGTCAGCCTGATCTTCAGTTGGGAATAAGTATCTTTAATGTTTTCTTCCAGAATTTTCTGAGTTCTAGCACATATCCTGAAATACATGGTTTTTTACATGCAAAAGAGCAGGGGAAAAAGTCCTGGAAGAAGATTTACTTTCTTCTAAGAAGATCAGGTTTATATTATTCTACCAAAGGGACATCAAAGGTAGGTAGAAACAGAAGTGGTATGTGTCGTGTGCTCATTATAAGGTGAGGTGTATCCTTGTTAGATCTTTTAATTTGATCACTTGAAGTTAAAATAACTCATGTTTATGCATTTAGAACCATTTGTAATTTTTGAAAGAAAAATTTGGCAAGATAGAAGTTTATTCATTAGTAAAGAAATAAGGAGAAATAAAAAACTAGACCATGTGCTCTTGGGAAATTGATGGTAAGAAGGAAATAATGACTTAAGATTAAGGACAAGAGGAATGCCTATCTTGAAAAAGATAGCTATTTATACCAGATCATATACACAGATCATCCACTCATTATCAGGTATTTTTCTTTTGACCCTACATAGTCTAGATTGGGGTTGGCAAACTATGGTATGTAGACCACATCAGTAATCTCTGCTGCTTGAATCAGTAGGCTTCATGTAATCACTTGTATTTAAATTTCTTTGGGAGTTTTAGAACATAATTGATTCAGCCCCATTGTGGAAAAAATTTTTTTAAAAACCCCTTTTCTTGTAAGAAATAAGCATTAATTAGCCAAACAAATCCACGCACTAGCCATATTAAAAAATGTGTGTCTCTTTCTGTCCCTCAGGTTCTCCACCTGTTTCCCCACTTCCTAAAAATGGTGGTTGGTCATTGCACTGAGTTCTCAAGTATTTAAAGTTATTTTTCCATGTAATGTAGTAGCTGTTGTATAAAATATTCTGTGTTCTGGTCAGTTCACTTTGCATTAATTCACATGAATCTTTACAAATTTTCTTGAATCTATCCCTTTCATCATTTCTTTTTTGGAACTTTTTTCTAAAACTTTTATGTTTTCATATAACATATATTTTTATTCATACATCCCTCCCACTAGCTCACCTTGCCACAAAAACCCTAACCTTAAGCAAATGCATCATTTTATATTTATGTAGACTGGCAAAAAAAATCCCCATTAGCCATGTCTGAACATGTATTCCTATATATTTTAAGTTCATCACTTCTTTGTCAGAAAAGTGAGTTGCGTTTTTCATCTTCATTCTTTTGGACTCATTGTTTATTATTGCATTGGTCAGAGTGCCAAAGTCTCTCAGAGTTGTTATTCTCTGTATTGTTACCGTTTTATACATTGTTCTCCTGATTCTACTTGCTTCATTCTGAATTAATTTATAAAATTCTTCACAGTTTCAACGGAAATTGTCCATTTCTTTCTTTCTTTCTTTCTTTCTCTTTCTTTCTTTCTTTCTTTCTTTCTTTCTTTCTTTCTTTCTTTCTTTCTTTCTTTCTTTCTTTCTTTCTTTCTCTCTCTCTCTCTCTCTCTCTCTCTCTCTCTCTCTCTCTCTCTCTCTCCCTTTCTCTCTCTTTCTTTCTTAAGCAATTGGAGTTAAGTAGCTTGATCAAGGTTACAGGCCAGTTATTTTTGTGTGGGTGTTAAGTATCTGAGGCCGGAACCAATCTGCAATCCTCCTGACTCTGGGACCAGAACTCTTACTCATTGCACCACCTAGCCGCCCCTCCATTTAATTATTTCTTATAGCACAGTAATGTTCTATTGAATTGATATACTGCATTTTGTTTAACTATTCCCAATAGTTGGATACCCTGTAGTTTCCAGTTTGGGGTTACCATGAAAAGAACTCCTATAAACATCTTTGTACATATTGATGATTGTCTTCCTTCTTTAAATTCTTTTTTTTTTTGCTGGGGGTGGGGGTGGGGTATCATCCTGGTAGTGGTATAACTTGAGTAAAAATGCTAATGCTTTGTAATTGGAGTAAACTGCTTCGGTTGCACTGACCCTTCTTTCTTCTCTTCTCCCAGATCCTGATCATTGGTTCTTTCTTACCCAGTCTTTTTTCCCCTTTAAAACCTTCTTCACAATCAGAACTCAAAAGTTGAAATTTGTCTTGTTTGCAGCTGTTCCCTCCCTGATACTAACCTCCTTCTTAAAGCTCCCTTTCCCTGTTCTCTCTTTTCTCTGTCAAGTTTAATGTATTTCTATACCAAACACTTTGTGTGTGTCTAAAACCTGGTTCAGACAAGTATGACATTCGTTTGGTGATGATGCCTACCCTTTCTCCATGGCTGTGCTCTCCTTTTCTCAAGCACTTAGTTATGAGGATCGTAAATACTTCCTCTTCTTCCTTTTTTGCTTTCCTAATATATTTCTTTTCCCTTCTTTTTTCCCTGAGATTTTGAAGGTTTGCTTGATTGTTCTTCCCCATTCGATTATTAGCCAGTTATTATCAGGTATATATTACAGGAGGCATTTGGCTTTTTTTAAAGGTAAATACCTCAGATGTATTTACCTTTTATTTTTCTCTTGACTCTTGTACTTGAATTTTGGACTTTCCATTCACCTTTGGTCTTTTCATTAGAACGTTGAAAGACAAATACATACACACAGAGTTTTTTTCACATACTAAATTAATCCAGAGGTAACCTGAAATTTTAATTCTTTAAAGGTTGCCTCATTCCTCTCTCCACAGGCATACATTATCATTATTAGAAGAATATTTACATTTTAAAAATGGTCTTTCCTTCAGAGAAAAGCTTGGATATCATTAATAGTGCCACACAATTTTCCAAATACAATCCTGCCTACTGCCCTCCAACTTTTCAGTTTTAGGCCCAGTTCATTGAATATCATGTGTACACACGTGCATGCGTGCATGCACACACACACACACACACACACACAATCTCAAAAGGAGGCTTGGGATAGTTTTAAGCTTTAACAGCTTAAATCTATCTCTGCACTTAAAATACAAGCAGACTTTTAGAACACCCTATATCTCTTTCTTTGTCTCTCTTCACATACATATGTACTACTGAAGGACCAAATCCATGGTTGGTTAGTTGAACTATGTATCACTCAGTCAACAAGCATTTATTAAATGCTTAATCTGTGCCAGTCACAATGCTAAGTGCTGAGGAATACACATACAAGCAGAAAGAAAGATATTCCTGCTTTTAATGAGGTCACATTCTAATGGAGGAATATAATACATAAAATGAAGAAGAAAGTGGATGGTGTGGACAGTGGAGACAATGTATATGACTGTCCTGAATACAGCTTAGGTAGGAATGAAGCTATGCCTGGCCTAAATGTTCTCCTTAAATGCTTACTCTTGGAGGAACCTTCCTTCAGAGGGAAAGGTCATAGGGAAGGTGTAATAGTAATGGAATTTAAAGATCCCCCTGTATTGGCTTGGTTTATGGGTTGAGTGTTAAAACCCAGAGCCTGTGAATCCCACTTGTGGGATGGACTTGTTGACGTGAAAAGAGAAGGCTGAACTGGGAGGAGCTGGTGCTGTGGATTGAGAGAGGCAGAAGAATTTTTGGAAGCAGCATCATGGAGGCAGAGAGAGAGAGAGGGAGGATTGCTGAGGACCAGTTTGAGCTGCTCAGGACTTTTGAGAGCTGCCACCTGGAGCTGCCAAGGACTGAGGAGACACGGCTGTGATGCTGGTACTTACTACAAAGATTATCCTCTCATTCTTCTCTATCTACTTTCCTCCCTTGTGGGATTATTCTCTACAATCTAAAAATGAGGAGATTTTTCATGTCTCTACCTAGATAAGTTGAAAAACAATAGTACCAAATATTTAAATTCTCTGGTGTAATCAGTATCCCCAAAATCTTTTTTCTTTTTTTTTAAGAAAACTGTATTTCTCTTCTGCTTTCAGGTTGTCAGATTTTTTCAGCTCTAAAGTTACTGCCAATTTCATAAGGATCTTATTCCTCAAGTTTGCACCTTTTGCCACATGCTTGTTCCCCATCCTTCCAAAAAGCACCTATTTGAATTTAATTTACTGCTGAGAATTGCAATTCCATTTTCAAGTCCTACAACAGCTTGACTTCATCATTTACCTCTTAGTAATCTAGTTCCATGGTGACTTATAGTATCATCAGAGAAGATTTCATTCCATCTTTCAAGAAATCCAAGTTATTTCCCAGTAATTATACTTATTTCTTTTTCTCAGAAGACTGATAGCTTCTGATATCAGGTAGAGCTTTTTTTCTCTTTTTCTCACTGAAAAGTGCTAGGATAGGCCATGTCAAAGAGTTTTAGGCATTGTCAGGTTTTTAATCAAGATATAGATTGTGGATATCTATGGGGACAAAAAGTTTTTTCAAAAAATTATTTTAAATATCCTTTTCTTTTTGAATTTTGATTTCCAAATTCTCTCCCTTCCTCAATCCCACCAACTAAGAAGGGAAGCAATATATCAATTATACATGTGAAATCATGTAAAACATTTACATATTAACCATATTGCAAAAGAAGAAAAATAAAATAAGAAAGATATGAAGCATACACTCAAAATTCATCAATTCTCTCTCTGGAGGTAGATAGCATTTTTTCATTATGAGTTCTTTGGATCATTGTATTGATCAGAGTAGCCAAGTCTTTCACAGTTCAGTGATATCCCAGTTCTTTTCACTTCACTGAATCATTTCATATAGGTAGTGCCATGTTTTTCTGACTGCCCTCCATCATTTTAGCATAGTAGTACTTCATACAATTACATGCCACAACTTGTTCAGCTATTTGCCAATTGATGAGCATCCCCGTTATTTCAAATTCTTTGCCACCACAAAACAATCTGCTATAACTATTTTGTTTTTAAGCACTTGGGGTTAAGTAACTTGCTCAAGGTTACATGGCCAGTCATTATTTATGTGTGGGTGCTCATTTTCTGAGGCCAGGACCTATCCCAGGTCATCCCAACTCTGGGGCCAGCGCTCTTACTCACTGTGCCACCTAGCTGCCCCTATAAATATTTTTTTTGTAGATAGATGTTCTTTCCCCTTTTATGTGATCTCTTTGGGATACAGGGCTAGTAGTAGTATTCTGAATATCTTACAATTTTATTACACTTTGAGCATAAATCCAAACTGTTTTCTGGTTTGACTACTTCACTACTCCATTAGCAGTTCATCAGTGTACTTATATTTCCACTCCATCACTGGTCATTTCTGATAGGTGTGAGTATTTTCATTTCTCTGATCAATAGTGATTTAGAGCATTTTCTCATATGACTACAGATAGTTTCTATTTCTTCTTCTGAAAACTGCCTGATCATATCCTTTGACCATTTATTAATTGGGAAATGGTTCTTTTTATTTTTAATAAATTTGACTCTTTTCTCTACACAGTATATATTTGAGAAATAAGGTCTTTATCAGAGAAACTTGCTGTAAAATTTTTTAATATTACTTCATTGTCTGTGACCATTTAGCAAATTGTGGTTTTCCTGATTATTTCTTTTAATTAGGTATATTTTTGCTTTTGTTTTGTTTTGTTTAAGACCATGATTGCTACCCTTGCCATTTTTTTCCTCAGCTGAAGCCTATTAGGTTTTGCTCCAGCCCTTTATTTTAACTCTAGGTAAGTTTCTTTCTATTTCAAGTGTGTCTCTTGTAATCATTATTGTAGGAGTCTGATTTCTAATCCATTCTATCTGCTTCTGTTTTATGATCTTATCCCATTCACATTCACAGTTACAATTACTAACTGTATTTCCTTACATTCCATAATCTTTTGTTTCTCTTCCTTGTTTTATCCTGTTCCTCCTCAAAAGTCAATTTTGCGGGGCGGCTAGGTGGTGCAGTGAGTAGAGCGTCAGCCCTGGAGTCAGAAGGACCTCAGATTCTTAAGACACAAACAAAAACCTAGCCGCGTGACCTTGGGCAAGTTACTTAACCCCAATTGCCCTCCAAAAAGCAAAAAAAAAAGTCGATTTTTGCCAGCCTTTATCATCTTCCCTACTTCTCTTATCCCCATTTCCCTCCTATTTCCCTGGTGGGTAAGTTATATTTTGATCCACAACTGACTGTGCATATTTATTCCTCTTTGAACCACTTTCACTGAGAGTAAGGTTCAAACATTGTCTACCCACATTTTCCCCTCCATTGTAAAAACTCCTCCTTGCCTGCTTCTTTTATGTGAAAAAAAAATTCCCCATTGTGCCTCTTCCTTCTCCTTTCTCCCAGTGCATCTCTCTCTCTCTCTCTCTCTCTCTCTCTCTCTCTCTCTCTCTCTCTCTCTCTCTCTCTCTCTCTCTCTTGCTATTTGGAGGGCAATTGGGGTTAGGTAACTTGCCCAAGGTCACACGGCTAGGTTTTTTTTTGTTTGTGTGTGTTAAGTGTCTGAGGCCAGATCCTCAGGTCCTTCTGACTCCAGGGCCAGTGTTCTACTCACTGCGCCACCTAGCTGCCCCGAATCTCTCTTTCTTACCCCTTCTTATTTTTGGAGGTCATTCCACCATAATTGATGCATAACCATACCCTCTATCTATGTAAACTCTTTTTAACTGCCCTAATAATAATAAAGTAACATGTATCATCTTCCTATATAATGGAATATAAGCAGTTTAACTTTATTAAGTCCTTATGGTTGCTTTTTCATGTTTACCTTTTTATCTTCTCTTGAGTCTTTTGTTTGAATGTCAGATTTTCTCTTTAGCTCAGGTCTTTTCATCAGGAGTGCTTGAAAGTCTTTTGTTTCATTAAATTTCCACTTTTTCCCCTGAAGGATTACTCTGAGTTTCTTGGTAAGTGATTCTTGGTTGTAAGCCTACTTCCTTTGCTTCTGGGATATAATATTCCAAGTCTTTCACTCCTGTAATGTGGAAGTGCTAAATTTTGTGTGATACTGACTGTGGCTCCATGATATTTGAATAATTTCTTTCTGGCTGCATGAAGTATTTTCTCCTTGATGTGGGAGTTCTCAAATTGACTATAATATTCATGGGAATGTTCATCTTGGGATCTCTATCAGGAGGTGATTAGTGGATTCTTTTGATTTCTATTTTATCCTCTGGATCTAAAATATTGGGGCAGTTTTTCTTAATTATTTCCTGAAATAGAACATCTAGGCTCTTTTTCTAATCATGACTTTTGGGTAATCTAGCCTTCTTACATTATCTCTCCTTGATCTGTTTTCCAGATCAGTCATTTTTCTAAAGAGATATTTCATAATTTCTTTTATTTTTTTCATCCTTTTGAGTTTGTTTTATTGTTTCTTGATGTCTCATGGAATCATTAGCTTTCAGTTGCCCAATTCTGCTTTTTGAAAATTTCTTTTCTTAGTGAATTTTTGTGCTTCTTTTACTGTTAGACCAATTCTGTTTTTTTAAGGTTTTTTCTACAGTATTTCTGTGTCTCTTTTATGAAGCCATTGATTCTCTTTTCCTAAGTTTTTTGTGTCTCTCTCATTTTTTTTTCTACCACTCTTAATCTCTTTAATGCTCCAAGGAATTCTTGTCAGGTTTGGGTCCAATTAGCATTTTTCTTTGAGGCTTCTTTGAGGATCCTCACTGTTTTCACATTATTGCTTCCTTCTGAATTCATGTCTTGGTCTTCCCTGTCACCAAAGTAGCTTTTTATGGACAAGTTCTTTTTTGTTGTTCACTCGTTTTCCCAGTATATTTCTTATCTTGTTATGTTGAAGTTGGGCTCTGTTTCTCTTGGGGTTGGAGGATGCACTGTCCCAAACTTCAGCCTTTTTTGTTCTACTGTTTTCAAAGCTAGTTCTGGAGGACTGCAAATTTTCGGTGCTTCCAGGGCATTATGATACGGGGAGAGATATGGTCACTGCTCTCCTGGTCTATACTATCATCTTTACCTTGTTCTCCTGCAGCTGCAAGTGTTAACACTCCTCTTGACCTTAGAATTGTCACCAGAGCTCCTGCTCTTCTGTAGCCACAAGTGCTGGTGTTCTTCTCTATCTTGGAACTCCTTTGTGAGAGACCACAAGCACCCCTTTCTGCCCATGAACTATGACCGAGAACTGTGTATTGGCAATAGAGTTGTTAATTAGTACCAGTTGCATCCTGTGCCAGTAAAGGATCTCCCATAATTTTTTACTAACCAGTTGTCAACCACCTTACCATCCCTCTGGGCTCAGAGCCCCCAAATTTGTTGCTGCTGTTGTCATAGCCACCCACGAGACCCATGTATGATGCTACTGCTATGCTCTGGGCTGATTCCCACCACAATGTTACAGACCTGTCTTGTTGATGTCCTAAAGTGTCTTAACCTACAGAAATGTCTCACTCTGACCTTTTCTTCTCTTTTCTGCTCCTAAATGTGATTTGAGCAATTAGCTTAAAGTTGTGTGGGGGAGTTCAGCTGGTAACTGCCTCTAATCCACCATCTTGCTTCCGTCCTCTCAATGATAGGATGTTTGAGTTAGATGAGACCATAGAGATTGTTAAGTTCAATACATACCTTTAATAGATGAAAGATTAAATGACCTCTAGGGTCCTTTCTAGTTCTAAAGTTCTAAACTGGGAGGAATAGCTAATAAAGTTTGTTGACAGGATCCAAAAAGACCACATTGAGTCTAACCTAATAAGATGAAATTAATAAGAAAACATATTAAGCCCCATACTTGGATTTAAAAACTTAGCTGCACAGATAGTAACTGGGGAGGATTCGGCTTACTCAGCAGTTAGTTTGAAAAAGGATTGTAGGTTTCAGTGGACTAAACTTTGTGTTTTTAATAATATGTAATGACAGTCAAAAATAGCAAATGTAATCTTATGCTGTATCAAGAGAAGTACAGCATCCAGAACATGACAAGTATTAGCTTTACTATATTGTATTTTGGTCAGACCACCACTGTAATATTATGTTCAGTTCTATGCCGGATAATGCCTGGAGGAAGAAAACCAGCAGGGAGAAGGACCTTGCAATCATGCCATTGCACAATTAATTTAAGAAATTTTGAGGAGAGGAGATTTAGAGAAAACATCATTGCCTTCAAAGATTTAAATGACTGTAACTCAGAATAGGGGTTAGGATTTTCTGTTTTATCCTTAAAGGGCAGAGCTTGGAGCAGTGGATGGAAGTTAGAGAGACAGAGGCAGATTAAAACTCCACAGTAAGAAAAACTTCCTAGTAATTGGAGCTGTCCAAAAGTACATTAGGCTGCCTCAGAAGGGAGTACATTCTTTTTCATTTTAGAGTTCATCAAACAGAAGTTGGATGATCACTCATTTGGGAAAGTTGTATAGAATATTCTAGGAGGGACTTGGGCATTCTCATAACTTTATGATTCTACAATACTCTTCTAAGAAATCAAGAACCAGAGATAACCAATGACATGATCAAGGTCATATAGTTCAGTGGCAAAGCTGAGACTGACACTTTTATATCCTGACTCCTATTCCAGTCTTGTTACCACTCTTCTCTGCAAAGTTTCCTTGCTTATATTACCCTAGGTGTAGCCTCTTAAGAAGTAGGTAAGTTTGGACCATCCTGATTAAACTTTCAGGCCCAAACTTCAGCAGTACTCTGTGTTATTAACCTATCAGAGAACCAAAATGACCTAGTAATTTTCCATGACCACATCCTAAATATCATTGATTTCCTAGGGAAGAAATAATCATTCAAGATTCTGCTTTGCCTTTAAATTTAGAAATAGTTCCTTATCCACTAATTTCATTACATTTACCTATGCAATATATCTATTCCATGTAAAGGAATATATAGTTATATACATCACATTGATGTTGTGTACAGTGTATTATTTTATAGCTGAATGTGAGAGGTATTAAATCTTAAAGGAAGCAGGAGTCATTATCTTTTTCCTCTCATGAAGGTTTCTGTTTTATTTTTTTTAGTTGTTTGATTATTTAGCTGCTATTTAAGATCATCAACCATCTGAGTTGCCATTTTTATGTAAAAATATTAGAAAAACTGGTTAAGGAAAAAAGTGAGTCCAATTTGATTTTCTTTTTTCCCTTACAGAAAATGTAAGGTAGATGGTTACCACAAAATTGGCAAAGCTGTATTTTGCATGATGGGGAAACTTTTTTCCAAGTGTGAATAATAGATTACCACTTTACTAATGAAAAGTATCATTTCCCTGGTATATTCTTAGGCTTTTGAAATAGGGCAGAGGTGAAAGGATTATTTAATATATGAAGTCTTAGCTTTTTTTGTATGCCAGGAACTCCTTGGGCAAGTCTGGCAAAAACTACGGATCCATTCTCAAATGAATGTTTTTTAAATGCATAAAATAAAATGTGCAGGATTACAAAGGAAACCAGTTCTGTGAAGTAATTTTTTTTTCCTTATGCCAGTTCATGGACCCCCAAAATTGTCTATGGACCCCCACAAAAAGTCTCTATATCTTATTTAAGAAGCCTTGATTAAATGATGCAATGACCTAGTTTTATCTGTGTTTTTTTTTTAATTTTGCTTTGGGGGCATTAGGGTTAGATTTTGTCCTTAATCTCCTGATATTTTAAAATTCTGCTTCCATAGTACAAATTAGACATATTAGGAAAAAAAAGTTTCCTGTAAGCTGAGGGTGGTAAAAATGTGTCCATTTTCTTTCCTTTCAGGAACCACGACATTTGCAGTTTTTCAGTGAATTTGGCAGTAGTAATATTTACATGGCATTGGCAGGCAAAAAGACCCATGGAGCCCCAGCAAACTATGGATTCTGTTTAAAGGTACAGGCTTACTATTTTGATAGATGCATAAAAGCAGGCCACAGCTTTTTTAGGTAAGCTTTAGTTTCTTTTAAATTTTTCTTAAGATAAAAAAAGAAGCAGCTTTCTCATAAATAGGAGAATTTTAGTGGCTTTTATTTCAACAGGTGTTACCTTCAAGATATGCATTAATGCTAAACAATGTGCTGTGGCCTTCTAGCCTAACAAAGCAGGAGGGAGCCGAGACCTGAAACTGCTCTATGCAGATGAAGAGCAGAGTAGGACGTGCTGGGTGACTGCCATTAGATTGCTTAAGGTACTCTTTCTTGTGGAGCTAATTCTTGTCAAATACTTTTACCATATAAAGTAGAGAAATTTTCCAACCTACATTAAATGTTACCAAAAGTTAGAGGTGCACTCTGTCTGTCTGTCTTTCTTTCTCCCCTTCTCAGAGATTATCTTTACATTTTTTTAAAATTGTAGAGTTTAAAAGTTTCTTGTTAATTAGAATGTAATAACTTCAGGTTTATCCTTTCTTTAAGACTATTACATTTAAGGACAGTTTGATTTATTTCTGCCTGAAATTAATATAACAGAAATAAGGGTAGTCATTGGCATTGTAATATTTCCATGATAAAAATATATTCTTTAATCATCTCTCTTTAACAATGCTTCCTCTGCATTTATAAAAATGTTACCAATGTTACAAATGATGATAATCTATTTAGAAAAATGTACCCAGCTAGTATAATGTAATGCAATTATTTTAGATTTCCTAATTATTAGGTTATATTCATGAGCTCCAAGTTCCTTTCCACTACTAAAATTTTTTAAATTTCAATTTTTGATTAATTTTGCTTTGAATATAATTTCTTAGATCTGTATTTGTACTACATAGAGATCACTACTGCAAGGAAGACAATTCATCAACTTTTTAGTTTCTGTATTCACTCCTTTTGAGGTCATGAAGAGTTCTTTTAGTTGAATGTACACACCAAAGAAAGGGATAGAAAAAAGGAATGAGTGTTTTAAAAATTAACAATAAAGGACATATGAAGAAACATGCTATCTGTATCCAGGGAGAGAACTGATAAATAGAAGTATGTATAGAATAATACACCTGTTTGTGTCTAATGTTAATCATTGGGGGGAGGGAAGAAAAAAGAAGAGGGGAAAAAAAGAGAAATTTTTAGACTATTTGAAAGGAATAGCAAGTTGTGCATAGCAGGTTTACAGTTTTATATGCAATCTTTTTTATTGTATTGTTATGGAAATGCTTGTTTTATTTCATAAATTAAAAATAAAATGAATTAAAAATATTCAAATGATGATTATACCATCACTTGGATACAAATCAGTTTAATGCCCCTTTGAGCTCCTTCACCAGTTCTTAATAAAGATCCCCACTTTGGAGGCAATTACACAGATGGCTTAAAACTGATATTTTTAATAACTATGGTCTTACACTGATTGAAAAAGAGTCATCTGAGGAATGCCGTATTAATATCCAACAAAAGCACCTCTTAGGATCATGGATTATTTAGATCTAGAAGGGACTTTAGAGGTCATCTAATCCAACCCCTTCATTTTGCACCTGAGGAAACTGAGCACAAAGGAGGTTGAATAACTTGCCCAAGGTCAGCTAGGTAGTAAGTGACAACAGGACTTGAACCCAGATTCTCTGTCATAAAATTTAATGCTTTTTCTACAGGATAAAACATGGCACCATCCCATCAATATTGTTGCTCTTAAGATATGACATTTACATAAGCAAAAATGTAATTTATCACTTTAAATTAATATGTTGAAGTTTTTATTCTTAAAAATCCAATGTTTTTCCGAATACTTAATTTCCACACTACCTGCAGTTAGGCTTCTTCTATTGATATTGCTTTGTTCTAAACCTAGTCTAGTAATTTGAACTCATCCAAACTTTATTGGTGAAGACTTAACATTGGTAATGTGTGTGCATTTAAAAATTTCTATTTAATATATTTATAGTAAAACAAAAATTGGCCCACCAATTTAATTTATAAAGTGGACTAATAAGTCTGGAAGGGGCTTTGTGATCATTTGGTATTGTCTTCAGTTACAAATACTATACATATATATATATATATATATCACATTTTTTTCTTTATAAAGTTGTTTGGGGTACAATAAATACTCAGTGGAGTTTAGTGAATGGACAGTTAAGGATTTGTACTTCTTTTTGCATTCTTCTGGTTGATTAAAAAAACTTCTTATTAACACCTCTGATTCTATGAGCCTGACAAGTAACTTAATCCTTCTGTGCCCCTGGCATCACTAAATTCTAAACATTGCAAAATAGGTGCGTATTTGCATTGGTAGGGGGTGCATATTATACAGCTCAATCATGAGCTATATATTATTGCACTTAGTAAGTCCACCTGAAGTGGTTGCACTATTAGAATTCACGCCACTTTCCATTGGGCTGGAATAAATTACCATATTTTACATAATTATGACTTCCAATTGCACGAATTTGAATACCTGCAACCACTAAAGGAAATTAGTTTCAAATATTCCAATGATATTTAATAGGGTTAACACTAAAATTTTTAATTTAAATTTATAAAACCTGAAAAAAATATAAGATAGAGAGTGTATGGCTAAGCAACAGTTCATGTGGAAAAGAACTAGGAACCTTAAGAAACCGTAACCTCAAGATGAGTCCCATGGCACGAAAGCCCAAAACAAACAAACCAAACCTAAGGCCATTTGTGGCTGTAATAGTAGAAGCATATAGTCCTAAAAAGAGAAATGATGGTTCCACAGTGTCCAGTCTGGCTGCCACCATATTGACAATGTGCATCATGTCCAGTGGAGGATAATCATGATGGTCAAGTGGCTGGAAATAGTGGGAGTAGTTAGGAAGATGCCTGAAACATTCTATCACATTCTGGGCCAATCAGGTATCATTTCTAAATTGTAGCAATTTATATTATAGCAATATCATTTATGGGGGATTTCTTTTACATTTAGATTTTGTGCAGGATATTCTGAGACCCTGGACAGCACCAATGTCTCCTTGTTTTATTCCTAACTTCATACTGATAAGCACAACATCACTGAACAGTAGAGGGGTGCTACCAAGAAATCTTCTACCATCTTAACATAGTCATGAAGAGAAGCTTTCTAGGATATTGCCTAGCAGTCTACACAGGAAAAGAAAAATCAAGTTAATGACAAATACCTATTATCCAGAACATGACATACTTTTTAATGGTTTTTTTTTTTTTTGGAGGGGGAAGGCAAGGCAGTTAGGGTTAAATGACTTGCCCAAGGTCACATAGCTAGTAAGTCTGTCAAGTGTCTGAGGCTAGATTTGAACTCAGGTCCTCTTGACTCCAGGGCTGGTGCTCTATTCATTGCACCACCTAGCTGCCCCCATGACATGCTTTTTTTCATGATCCACCTGTTGAGTTAGTTTATAAGTACATACGTCTTAGGCACTACAAATGGACAATCATCTAAGCTCTAGAACTGAATAGAAAGAGGCTAGTGGGTTGGATTGAATTTGGGTTGTACTTTAAGTGTTTCCAAGGGCATGAAAAGACATATTTAAGAGCTATTCAAAACATACTTAAAGCACATATTTAAAAATTAGCATTCTAATATTATCACGTGGAATACACATTTTGGAATGTTACAATCTTAGAATACAAATTACAGATGACCCAAATGGTAATGACAAGACATATAATGAATATAAGTAGACTGTATCCTAATACAAAGGATATTTTTTTTGACTTATGAGTAAGGAATCTTAACTCTGTCCCCTTCCAGTTCCACAATTAAAACATCATGAGGAGAAATGCATGAATACAAAAGTAAATGTGTTGTTCACACAATGAGAACAAGGGATAACATGGATAGTGGATTAGCCTGCCTGTGTATTGTATTGGTGCCCACAAAATATTAAAAGAAATAGCAGGGGTGGGGAACCTGAAGCCTTGAGGCCACATCTGGTCTTCTAAATCCTTGGGTATGACCTTTTGACTAAGTACCAAGTTTTACAGAACAAGTCCTTTTATTAAGAGGATTTACTCTATGAATTTTGGATTCAGTAAAAAGGGCCATACTTGAGGACCTGAGGGCCACATATGACCTTGAGGTCATAGGTTCCCCACCCCTGACTAGAGGATGCCCTCCAGGGCATTGGGTAGATCCTTAATCCATGTGTAAGAATCTTCATGAATGAAAAGGCATGGATAGATTAAGATCTGCACTTTTGGAGAATATACCCACAAAAATGAGCTCCAATGATCATTTTCTTCAAATAATAAAAGAAAAATATCAGAGAACTTAAGATTGAAAAAGGAATTTAATGTAGATTTATAGATGAAGGTATTTATCTGTATTTGGTAAAAATAAAACCTTAAGAAATTATCCTTCTTCTTTGACTTAAAAATAAGTTGATGCATGCAACACAGGTTGGTTTACATATATCTAGGAGAGAACTAGTTCTTCTGAATAGTTTCAAATATTTCCAACAATATACATCCTGAGGGTGAGATTTTCATTCCACTGCTTACCCTAAATTTCTCTTTTAAGTAAACCATAGCTCTTTGCAAAGAAGAGAATTTAGCATGGAGCAGAAAAAAGTCTTGTCCTATTGATGTTTTATGTAGAAAGTAGAATAAGCCTGAAGGAGTATCTCCCAGTTTCAGGAGACAGCTACTCAAGGACAAATTTGTGAAAAGGAATTGCATTTTTCACTTATCTCCAACCCCAATAGCAATTATATCAGGGATTTTTAACCCCCTTTTTGGTGTGTGTCATGGATTCCATTACTATTCTGGTGAAGCTTGTGAATCCCTTCTCAGAATTTCTGTTTTAAATGCACAAAATGAAGTATGTAGTATTACAAAGGAAACCAATTATGTTGAAAAATAATTATTTAAAAATACATAAAACACATGGAGATACATATATACACATATATACATATGTGGGTGTGTTCATATACATATATGGATATGTGTATATGCTTACATATGTGTATGCATATGATACATATATAAAGTTCCCAGACTCCAGGTTAAGAACTTCTGCTCTAGATTAACTTTCCAGATATTTTCTTTTTGCTTGACTATCTATTATATTAATACCTACAACATGGATAATGTAAAAATTAATGTTGAAAGTAAGCATTTTTGCTCAGTCACATAGTTCCTGTGTTCGTTCGTTCTCATGCTTGAATGTGGTATTCTTTTGCCTGTTCCCCACTATGAATTCCTGTAACTTCAAGCAAAAAAAATGAAAGAAGTGACTTAGTACTGTTGACATTACCAAAGTATTTGATTTTTCTAAAACATTTCCTGTGACACATAAAGACATAACCTCAGGGGTCTTAGCTATGTGAGAATTTGTGAAATCATCTATAGATCTTGATTCACTTTCTAAATCCAGTGGTTCTCTGTCTGAAGGAATGAATCCTGTGAAATGGTCACATTTGAATTTGCATTGCACATTTCCATTGGACTGGAACCAGTTACCATATTTTACATAATTATAACTTTAGTGCTGATTCAATTATCTGCAGCCACTTCACAGTACTCATTTTTAGGAAAACGAATCTCCTGTGTGTTTTGTAAAAATGGACTCTTTTAAGAGATTTGAGACCAAATAGTACAGCAAATTTTAAGCAAAAACTTGATTATCCAGTAATTTGTTTAAATAAGATTCCTAACTGTCAAACAGTATGCTTCACTAAATAGCAGCCTATTTGATGTTTAAGTAAAATAATATAGAAATGGTGTCCTATTTTCTTTAGAAATGTGAATTTTGGAGAGAAACAATCACCTCCATTAGGTAGCATTCTAAGGTGGTGTTTTATTTTTTTTAAACCACTGTTCACTTCTAATTTTTTCTTTAGCAAAACCTTTTTTTTTTTTTTTTTGCTTTTTGCTTTTTGGAGGGGGGAAAGCAGGACAATTGGAGTTAAGTGACTTGCCCAGAGTCACATGGCTAGTAAGTGTTAAGTGTCTGAGGCCGGATTTGAACCCAGGTCCTCCTAACTCCAGAGCTGGTGCTCTATTTACTGTGCCACTTAGCTGCCCCAGAGCCTCTGATTTTTTAAAAATATTTCAGAACTCATTTTAAATGAGTTTTAAACCAAATTTTAATTTTTTAAAATCAAAAGTATACAGTTTCAAAGTATTTTGATAAAGTAAGAAGTAAACTATGAAGACCATATTTTTGCAGGAGGGAGACATTTCTTGTCTGTAATTAATGAAAGTGATGAAAATATTCATTTCTCTTTGTAGAATGGTATGCAGCTATATCAGAATTATATGCATCCATATCCAGGGAGAAGTGGCTGCAGCTCTCAGAACATGTCGCCTATGGTAAGTACTGTACCAGTGTACTGAATTTGTACCTTACTTTAACATGATGCTCCTCACTTTGGTATTCTAAGCTATATTGCTTCACTAGGAAGAAATAATGAACTGACATATTTTGTTTTCTTTTCTCTAGACTTATCACAGAAATCTTATGTAATGAAGTCCCTTCATTATCTGTTTTATTTTACTTTTGTCATGCTTGCCTTTTGTTTTTTCATGGTATTTCTTGATATTTCTCCTTTCCAGTTAAGCCTGTAAGTTCCTTACAAGTTTGTTGAAATTGTAGTTATGATTTTGAATTGTTGCGTTGTTATATTATTGACTTAAAGTATTTGAGAAAAGTTATTTTAAGAATCAGTCTTAGTAGAGAAATTGCAGAACTTTTCCCTCAGCAATGTAGATCATATTAATTTCATGAATGAATTTGTGTAATTGTGAAAGGTTTGCTTTTTAATTTAGCCAGTAGTTTGGACCTGGGAAGAGTAATACATAATATTCTTTCAGCTCTTGGCTCATGACCTAACACTACAATATATTTATAATAAAAAATGAATGCAGATCTCTTTAAGTGCCACCTTCCAGAAAAAAGTTGGATGGTACTAATTAATCATATATGAACGAGGGCATTTGTTGTTGCATGCATTATGGCGTGGGATCCTTTAAAATGTGCTATAATACAAACACCTATTTCCCTTCCTCAGGATCTGACTTTAATTTCCTGTATATTAATCCAAGAAACACATTCCTGTACTTTAAATATATAGCATGCTATCTTGGAGGTACCCTGTGATGATAAATATATTTAGAATTTAGATTTCCCTGCCAGTGTTACAAGTAGGTTAACTTGTATTTTTGAAACCTGCATTTGCACTTGAATTTAAAATATTCTCTTCATGGCTGTGCCCAAGGAAAGAACATTTACCCTACGTGTAATGTAGCAGGTGAAATGCTCAGTTCTAGGAATGAGGCATGAAATAATGTTGATTAGAAAACTTGATAGACTATATAGGAAAAGAGCTCCAAAGCAGTTAGTGATGTTACTTTAAGTTACAGAAGAGTGAGTTTCCATCATTGTATTGTTCTGCCTACAAACCACAAACTAAGAGCTATATATCTCATTGAATTTTCTGAAAGTGACCACTTTGAAATGAGCATTTTGCAAATAACTTGACCACTTATCCTTATATTTGAATTTATGCACAATGAAAAATAGATTTGTGAGTTTGAAGGTTGTTATATTCTTGTGATGTCTAGAGAATAAAGAGAATCATGTTGGCTAAACCCCTTTGGTGAACATAGGTGTGAGTCTGGGTGGTGGTCTCATGGGGTGGGAAGTCATTAGTGAATTAATGTATATCGTTGGGAAGGAATACTCAGTAAGCCCTCATATCCATTGGAGAGCAATAGTTATCGCATACCTCATCCTCAGAGGGGTGTGTGTATGTGTGTGTGTGTGTATGTGGTGTGTGTGTGTGTGTGTGTGGTATGTGTGTGTTTGTGTGTGAATGTGTGTGACACACAAAGAAAACCCAGCATCTTCCTTTGTTAGTTGCACATTCTTTTTTAAAGAACTAAAATTTTACTGTTCAAGATAACAACTTGATTTTTTTTTGGTGGGCAATTGTTTAATTTGTAGAAAATATATTACTATCCATCTGTCCTGATCACTCATGTACCAAAAGTAAAAGTATGCAGGTATGATATTATCACTCTTCTTATTTGTGGAGGTAGTACAACTGTTGGCCATCTTCTGAGTTTATTTGTGAATGAAAAGACTGGTGTGTGATTAGTCCTTTCTGCCTTGGGTCCTTTCATCTATTAGTGCCTGGTTCATCACTTAACACTACGATATATTTATAAAACAATGAATGCAGATCCTTTAAAATGCAGATTGCCTTCCAGAAATAAACTTGAATGGAAATGTAAGAAACTATTGGGCCCTGACTCCCTGATTCATCATAAATGCAGCAAGGGCATTTATTTGTGCATACACTGTCAGTGGGACAACTGTTTTGATAAATACAGTCACATTTGTGAAGGCCTGATTTTAGTTGTAACACTGCAATCCTCCACTATTTTAAAATTGTGCTTAAGAATAACTTTTTACATCAAGGTACAGTTTGTGATTACTTTTGCTCACACAGGATCCTAATGTCATATTTAAATGAATGTTTTGTTCATTCCCTTTCAAAATGCTCTTTAGGGATTTTTAAATAACAATAACACCACCACCAATAGTAAAGAAAGCTAGCATTATATAACTCTTTAAAGTTTGCATGGTGCTTTACAAATGTCTGATTTCTATACTCAGAACAACTCCGGGAGGTGAGTGCAATGATATTATATATAATTATCATATATAGTATTGTAATCCCCATTTTACAGATGAGGAAAATGAGGCATGGAGCCTTTAAATAACTTTCCCAGAGTCACACAGCTTGTAAGTGACTGCAGTAGGATTTGAACTCAGCTCTTTCTCACTTCAGGTCCTTCACTTTCTTCATTCTGCCACCTAAGTGCCTAATGAGACATATCAACAGCTTATAAAACACGTGTGAGAATTTCAGCTGAGGAATGAACATTAAGAATCTCTATGTTTTGCTATCAACTGAACTGCTGACCCTGCCTAACCAGCTGTATCACAATAATGGTAAAAGTAGGAATAGGTGATAATGAATATTTTTGGCCTTTACTAGTCCTAGAAAAGACAAGAGATGCAAATCTTATTGATAGTGGGATATTCCAGTGCAAAAATCATATCTTAATGGCTTAGGATATTAACTTGATGGGTCCTAGTGAAGCAACAGAGCCTTCAGAAACATTCAGACTTCTTTATAGGAAGCACGTTCATCAGAGGAAAGTGCTAGAAAAAGGAGATTTTTAACTCAACTTCGCAGATTCTTATAATGCTTTTACTGTTGCTTTCCTGTGTAGTAGAATGAAGAAGCTGAAAGCAGCTCTTTAAGTCAGGTTCTTCTTCACATCTTTGTGTTGGAGTTAAATTCTTCTGCTTTTTATTTTCATTATGTCAAGAGAAATAGATACTCCCTGTATTCCTGCACTTGTTTTCTCCCCACTTAGAGTCAGGTAATTAGAGTATAGTATCTTATTTTTTTCATTGCTTACTTATGTACTCCAGGAAAAGAAGAAACACCTGGTTGTGTTTATTTTTCTTTCCTAACAGTATTTCTATGTTATCAGGAACCTTAGATTACATAGCCCATCTTGGCATGTGAAGATAGAGATATTCTAAGGATAAAGCTATCATTATGATGGAGGCTAGATACTCAGTTCAGACCTACGTGTTTGAGGCAGGTGGAGGCGTTTCATTAATGTCAGCAAAGCAGAAGTACATCTGGCTGGTCGACAGCCGTGCCCATAAGATCACGGGGTGAAAAGGGCAAACTAAGGTGTGACAGCAAATAGAGATTACAGAGACAGCATCTGTCTGGAAAGAGCAGCTGTCAGTTATAACATAAAGGAGCCTCTAACAAATGGAAGATTGCATGCAGGATCTCTAGAAATAGAGATGAACCATAAAAAAGATGGTTGAGTGCTCCAGCATGGTTTGAAGAGAACATCACAATATGGTAATAGACTCTGAAGTGTAATGTGGCACAAAGTAAGTCCTAAGTTTGTTGTGGGGAGTGTTTTTATTCAAGCACATACTTGATTGTGATCTGTTACATGAAACAAGGACTGGCTGGATCCAAGAAGACAGATCTAAAAAGTCCTTACTGAGCCATGGGGTCCCCCAGATGCAGGTAGGAAACTAATTTACCATTAGATCTTCATTTTAATTTTTGCCTCTTCCTTATTATCTGATGGGAAATAACTGTTAAAGACTCTGTGTCCTTTTGGAGGGTTATCATTATTTGGGGGTGGGGGTGGGGAGGAGAAAGAAGGTGTATTCAATTCTATTATAGCCTGAATTGAGATTCTTCTGACGTGTGTGTGTGTGTGTGTGTGTGTGTGTGTGTGTGTGTGTGTGTGTGGTTTTTTTGTTCAATTTTTACAGTTTGCTAGTCTAAGGACAACTGACTTAATGTTTGTTGTTGGCAAGGCAAATCTCATCTACTATAACTACTACAAAAATTGATAATTAGGAATCAGGGTTTCTGTTCACAACTTTGGAGAAAAGAAATGGAGAAAGTTGTTGAATTGAATCAAGATGGCATATACTCTTTAGTTCTTGCTGGCATGAGACGACATCTGTCTAATACCTTTGTTCAGCATAAAGAGACCTGTTTTTAGAGCTCTTACATTTATTTGTTCTACCTCATAAAGTGAAAATTGTGTTTTATAAAGTTACAAGATAATTTCTCTCTTAACTGAAAATTTTAAATTATCCTGTAACTTTATAAAATACCATTTTCACTTTGTGAGGTAAAACAAATGAATGTAAGTGCTCTAAAGACAGGTCTCTTAATGCTGAACAAAGGGATGAGAGAGATGTTGTCTCATCCCAGCAAGAACTAAAAAGATTATTGAAGGCCATTGAAATGATTATTCCCTTCTGAGTTATCTTTTTTTTTTCAAACCCAGAAGAGAATGTGAGCAGATAATATCTCTTCACTTGATAGATAGATTCTTTCTGTACTGCATGTTTTTAATCTCTGTAGTCTATCAACTTAATCTTATTGTACTAATAACTCCAAATAATCAAAATAAATATTTTTTTCTGTTTTAGGAACTCCATAATTTAAAAACAACAACAGGTGTTTTAACTTCTTAATTTCCTGGAAGGTTTTTGGTTTGGTCTATTGGCCCTCATTGCTCAGTGGATCATCGGGCTCCAGAAAGAAGAACAATTTTGAAAGACAGCCCAACAAAAATATTTTTAATATTTAAAAGTGAATTTTTTTTCAGAGAAGCATCTCAGAGAATTCCCTTGTTGCAATGGACTTCTCAGGCCATAAAAGCAGAGTTATAGAAAATCCCACTGAAGCCCTTTCTGTTGCTGTTGAAGAAGGATTAGCATGGAGGGTATAATAAAAATTTTTTTAAAAGATTGTTTATCATTTTGCTTTTTTTTCATTCAAAATTTGAAAGGTGTTTTTCTCCTCCCTTGCTCAGAAAAAAGGATGTTTACGACTGAACACACATGGTAGTCCCACTGCTTCTCAAAGTTCCTCAACAAACTTAGGTATGTTTGTTTATGTTACTGAAAATAGAATTTATGTGTAAATGTGTAGCTGAATTTAGGATGGATGTGGTAGAGGCTTCACTTGACTATATAATTTTAAGAGAAAAATCTTGAAATATATTCCTGTGATGTCTTCAGCTATTCATAGGGCACAGCCATGGTTTCATCACAGAATTTCCAGAGATGAAGCTCAGCGATTGATCATTCAGCAGGGACTTGTAGACGGGTAAGTACGGTATCTGACAGTTGCTTTTATTAGGAAGTACAGAGACAAGAGCACATACCTGGATTGAGTGTGGCTGTTCTTTGCTCCTCCCACAGTCCATAACTGGCCTTTTCATTGTTACAAGGAACAAAACAGATGAAGGCAAAAACAAATGAGGAACATTCTCCTCAGTTGATTCCTCAGCCATCAGTTACATTTTCCACTCTGTGCCAATTTGAGAAAGTTTATTGTTGGTCACAGATGTTAATTATTGAAAAAAAAGCAGAGCTTGCATTTTGGGTGCCAGTTAATTTGGCAGTGGTGGCTGGGGAAAAATGACAACAACAAACATGTTTTGATTTAAGCGTACAACTAATTTGCTATGTTAGTGTGTACATATTTCCTCCTCAAATTTATTCCTACTAATTGCATTTTTCAGGTAGCTTTTTTAGAGAAAGGAATAATTGTCCTCTATTCCAACCCCTGCTCAGAGAGGGAAAAGAAAGAGGAGAAACTTGTCTGAACAAATTAAATGCTGATTCTTTCCTGTTTATGATACAGAATTTCTGCTTATTTTCACTGTTTGCTTTTAATCCTCTATAGCTCATTTATATTCATAACTGATAGAGATTATGAGAAATGTTAAATATGATTTGGGACCAATGTTTACAGTTACATTCACACATTTCCTTTGGTGCTTTGATGGACCAAATAAACTCAAGCAAAGAAAGTTATAAAACTTAATATGTGAGTAATACTGAGACCTTTATTTTTCCTTTAGTCAAATTTAAAAAAAATTATGTTCTAAAGTACCACAAGGTATTTTGTAGACAAAGTTTGCCTTGGTATGATGCAGTTTTTTTATAGGAGTTTATGCATAACACTCTGTTATGATGATGTTGTAGTGTTATCTGAATTCCTACAATGTCTATTGCTTAAGATAAGATAAAAGATTATCTTAATTTTTATACTTTAATAAAGATAACCAAACAATTGAAGAATACTTAACATTTACTGGGTTTACTAACCAAAATTGTCTGCAGACTGGTAAGATTGCTAAAATGAAATACATAAAGCATGCATTTATTGGAGCACCTGTTATGGGCCTGGCACTGTGGAGGCCCTGGGAGGGTACAAGTACAAAGAATGAAACAATTCTAACTTGTAAGTACCTTATGTTCTAATGGGAGGCGGGGGGGGGGGGGGAACTAAGTACACATAAAAATATATACATCCTACTTATAAAGCATATATTTTTGCATATATACACACATATGTTTGTGTGTCTATATACAGAGAGAGGGAGGTAAGGTATGTTATGATGGGGAGAAAAGAAGGCAAGACTTCATTCGGAAGATGATACTTGAGCAGTTTCTTAAAGAAGAGAGACTATGCAGCAGATATAAGAAGGTAGTACATTCTATGGTATGAGGATGTCCGGTGCAAAAGCATGGAGGTGGGAGATTGAATGTTATATGTAAGGAACAGAGAGAAGTCCTGTCGGGCTAGATGACAAAATTTAGGACAACAAGTCATGTCCATTAAGGATGGAAAGATAGTTTTGTTGGGTCCAGTTTGTGTAGCTCTTTTAAAACTAAATTGAAGAGTTTACATTTTATCCTATAAGCAAGAGGAAAACAAAGGGATTGTTTGTGTAAGGATGACAAATGGTTAGATCTCTGCTTAAGGGAAATTACTTTGGCAGTCTTATCTTGGATAGACTGAAGTTGGAAAAATTTGAGGCAGAGAGACTAATTTTAGATTAAAATAATCTAGACAAAGGCTTGTGAGAGCTGAACTAAGGTAGCAGTTATGCTCACGGAGAGGGATCAAGGAGCAAGAAATATTGTCAGGGTAGAAACAATAAGATTTGGCAGCTGATTGGATTACAGGTGAGAGAGAGGGAGGTGTTGAGGATGATGCTGAAGCTAGAAGCCTGAGAGCCTAGAATGACGGTGATGCCTTTGACAGAAGGTGAATTGGAAGAGAGATTTAGGGGCGAGATAAGAAGTTCATTTTTGGACACATTGAGTTTAATATTTCTCTAGAATATTCAGTTTGAAATACCCAATCTACAGCTGATGATACAGCATTGAAGCTTATGAGTTTGGGAGTCATCTGCACTGATAGCTAAATACATGAAAACTAAAAAGGTTACTGAGAGAGAGGGAGAAGAGGGCTGAGGGAACAACCCTATGGAACATTCACTCCTAGGTGACAGCTCGAAAGGGACAGTCTAGGAACAACTGAGCAGGAGAGTAAGTTAGAAAACTTAAATATTGAAATATAGGTTTCAAGAACAAGAATTTCATAATAAGAGTTTGCAAATAAATAAAAAGACTGCCAGTTGGAAAACACTAGATGGATGCTGTATTAGCTAATGTGAGGGATACAAGATATGACATGGTTGGTCTTCTATTCTCAAAATGCTAAAATCTGGTAAGAAAATTCTATTTTTCTTAAAATATTGAGTATCTCAAAAATTTTCATTAATTATGTTTTATGTTTTTAGTTATTCTAAATGAGGACTTATTGTAGTTGCCATATACATAATAAGAAAACATTTTGATATTATCTTAGTCAAGTGAAGCTCGTAATTTAATCCAAAGATATTTTAATTTCAGTAGAAGATTTTGTGGGGACCTGATACTGATATCTGGGTAAATAAGACTTTTATAAAGCAAGGGATTATCACAAGAATTTTTTGAAGATATTTAAGATTTGCAAATAGTAGTTGATCAATTAGCATTCATTGGGTGCCTACTATGTGCTAGGTAACGTCACAGGGTTGTCATGAGGAAATTGCTTTGTTAACCTCATAGAATTATAAATGTGAGATGTGATACATACTTTATTAGAGATCAATGTTATATTTGAAAGACTACCTCAATTACAATCTAATGGGAGCAGAAAGCATATAGGACTTTAAAAAAGGCTAAGGGGAGGACTTGTACATTATTTTTAATCTACTATCAGTCTTATATCATTTTGATATTTTAAGACTATATAAAGAATATACCTTTGTTTAACTTTCTTCTGCATCACCCTGGAAAGAATTGGTCCACTAGGTGGTGGTGGTGTTCTACTTAGAAGAGAAAAAAGATTTACAACTTAATTTACCAATAAAATTCACTTTTGTCCTATCTGCCAATGATGTAATGTCTGGAATTTCACACTAACACAAATGAAATGGGACTATCACTGGACAGGCACTGAAGCTCAAATCTAAATGCCTTTCTAACTAAGCACCAGGGAAGGTAGCATAGTATTTGCCAGTGGGGTTTGTTGAAAACAGGCTGTTTGCCAGCAATTAATACAAAACTGGTTTTATGCTGTCTTGCCAGTAAATAAGGATCCATGTCTGGCAGCATTTTTCTCTCAGGCCATTAGGCCATGTCTTGTTTTCTAGCTTGATATAGCAGATTTTTTTTGTCTCATCTTTCAAGGTTAAAGTGAGTTTTGTTTTGTTTTACAAATCTTTTTTCTATTGTCTTTATGGTCCTTGTGTTTTTCCCATTTTATTAAATTTTCTGCTCTCATCTAAGCAAAAAATCATTTGAGGATTTATGGCATTCTGTTCCTTTCCTACTATTCTCATTGTATATTATGTCTGTAATATTAGCAATCAGACTAAAAAAGAAGAAAGGGATTGCAAATAACATACCAAAGTTAAAAAAGTAGTTAAGGCCTCTTTACAGGTAGAAATTTTTCTTTTTCAGGGCTTAGCATGACTTGTAAGGGTAAAGTAATAGGATGCCAATGTCATTTCTTCTAGTTAATAGTATTCACACTTAAATGTCAATACTCAATTTCTCCATATGAAAATGATATGTTCCCAGTTGTTGATGCTTACAAAGCATTTTATTTGGGTGGGGGAAGCTATTGGAAATGAAAGACTGAGTGTTAAAAATGACATACTTTAATTTAGATGACATAGTTGAGGTTTTCTGAGAAAAAAATACACAGAATTTCTTGACCTTGCTGAGTTTATTTCATACCATTGAAATTAACATGAAAGGTATATATGAGTGGGCTTATTACATTCAGACATAATTGGCATATTTGCTTCTGTTTTTGGCTATTTCTTTGAAATCCATGCATTCCTCAGAAACATGCAGAACTGCCTTCTTTCTCCTTAGAGTTTTCTTGGTACGGGACAGCCAAAGCAACCCCAAAACCTTTGTACTTTCATTGAGCCATGGACAAAAGATAAAGCATTTTCAAATTATACCAGTAAGTAATTTATCATTGCATATTCTTGTATTGGGAGTTATCCCAATGAGTATGATTTTGGAAAACTTTTTTATTTTTTTCTTAAATGTTATTTGGAAGATTTTGTTTTGGCTGGAGCTATGCTTGGCACAGATATCTTTTAGGTCTGAATTAATAGAAGAAATAGAGAGAATGTTTGAAAAATTGAATTTCCTTTAGTTGTATAAAATTGATTTAGCAATATTGTATTCCTTGCCACCTGTTGTTAAAAGATCCCTGTAAAGAAACCTTCTGAATTTTATTTAGTTCTTTCTCAGTGAAACCATCACTTTATGTCTTCCATCTTTTCAGTTCTCCTAAAATGCCCTGTTTTATGACTTTGCAAGGAAATATTGTGAAGCTTTGGGGAAGTGTTAACACACATTTTCTGGGCTCAGATCAATTTCTAAACTACTTTTTTTGAATAAAGTATTATTATGATGATGATTTGTCATTCTCATCTTTTTTCATTTGGGTTCAGATAGAAATAGTCCTAAGGTAAGTTGCTATCCTGTTGTTTATTACTTCTTTATAATCAATGTTCCATGGATTTATACAGGTAGATTAAAAAAAAAACCCTGATTTTTATAGTTGAATAAAAGAGTTTGGATGTAAGCTCGTCTTCTGTAGGCTTACTCAAAGCATTCTTGGTACAAATGCAGTAGCAAACAGAATATTAAGAATGACATATTACTTCAGACTGTTCTCACATGATCTTTAACTCCTCAGCCAAGTCTCTATACTTTTAAAGCCTTTCGCTCTGTGTAGCTTGAATTATGAATATTTTTTAAAAACTTTTTATGAATTCAGTGTTCTGCCCAGGGAACTGTGGGAAATAGTTCAATCTATGATAATGGTCCAGTTCCATTACAATTTATTGGTTGAGTTCTCATGATACTTGTATTTCTAATATGGGGACTTGTGCTCTATCACTTCATGGAAGATCATGCATTTATGATGTATAATTCTAGCTATTAGGTCATGTCATGCTAAATATTTAATAGATGCTAAATTTTTACAGACAGTAAGGGTATGGCACTGTCTTCATTGTTTCTTTGCATTTATCATTATTGTTATTATAATCTCATTTTCTTCCCTTTTTTGGGGTGGTGGTTCACATAGAAACAAGTCAGTGTTCTATTCTTTTGTATTTAATGTTATATGAACTATTACACAGGCATATGAAGTAATGACTTAGGCACCTCTTGTTCCCATATGATTTTAATCAAGTATGTCAGGTTACTCTTCTTTCTCCTCCTCCTTCTCTTACTACTAACTACTCATAAGGCAACTTATTTTTTGTCTCCATCTTTGAGGGCAGGATGCTGTCCAGTGGTAGGGGTGAAGTCCAGGAGAGGATTAGAAATGTCCTCTGCTCTCAATCAAGCACATTAAAACTTCCAGGAAGAATGTTTCTCCATTCACTAAGCATCATAGCTTGATGCTTGCATTACTACTGAATTTTCCTCTTTACAGAATGATCTGAAGCTTATAAATGATGCTCTCCCTCTTTCTTGATCATATGATTAGTATTTTCCTGCAAGGGTTAACTCTTTAATGCCAAAGAGTTTAATGCAAAAAAAGATGCTCTATTAGGTTGATATTTCATTGTTTCAGAATGAACTTAATGATGCAAATTTTGTGAATATTTATATTGAATAGACATTGGAAATTAAGAGAGAAAACTTGAACCTGGAAATGTATTTTGTATAAGATATAGTCCGTTGCATCCTTTTGCTTACTTTGGTAAAGTATTAAGGTCTGCCCCATTGTTAATACATGTAGGTATATCTTATCAGGTTGATTAGCAGCTGTTTGGGGGGGTGGTACAGAGCTACATTGTACACTA
Organism: Gymnobelideus leadbeateri; assembly: GCA_011680675.1. Classification (NCBI taxonomy): domain Eukaryota; kingdom Metazoa; phylum Chordata; class Mammalia; order Diprotodontia; family Petauridae; genus Gymnobelideus; species Gymnobelideus leadbeateri. Next base: position 144,016 of record WOXC01002556.1, read on the forward strand.
GGAATACTTAAGTATGTCAATGATATTAAAGTTAGAAAGTGAACTCTTCCTCATTCCTACTTTCAAAATTGCCTTGTTTCTATTGGGCTGTAAATTTTGGTCCCTAAATACTTCTGTAGGCTATTGTTGGTCTAAGTCATTTGGGTTTTTGCCACCGTTAAGCAGTTTATCATTTTCCTTGCAGCTAGAAGATGATGGTGAAATGTTTCATACTCTGGATGATGGTCACACACGATTTACTGATCTCATACAATTAGTGGAGTTCTACCAGCTGAATAAGGGTGTACTCCCTTGCAAGTTAAAACACTATTGTTCTCGGATTGCTCTTTAACCAAAATAGAAGTTATCCCACAAATAACGAAGAGAAAAGAATTTTAGAATGACTTCTTAATGTCCATGTATTGAGGAAAAGCTGCCATTGGTGAGAAGAATAGACAATTCATCGATAAACTACAAAGAATAGTCTGTGAATCATAAATTAGAGGCCACCTTCAATTTGCATTGAATTTAATATTTTAAAATACATTGTAGTCTAAATTAAACATAAAAACCTTATTTTTGTGTGTTCTGGTATAGTGTTATAGTTCTGTAATCCTTCAAACAGGAATCTTTTAAACACTTTTGGGTTTATTTACTCTAATAATGTTGCTGCTTACGTATAAATATAATAAAAGAAATTCCTTGAGCTCAAAGTGAATTGTTTGTAGACTCAGTTCTTCACTTCTGTGATGTTTTCTTTTGGGTGTCTCAAAGTGTATGGTATATCCAGGCATGGTGGTGCATGCTCATATTCAGTCCTTGCTTCTGGGAGGCTGAAGCTGGCAGATCACTTGATCTCCAGTGTTCTGAACTTCTTTAGACTTTCTAAGTCTGGCACCAATTTGGTGAGTCCCAGTGGGAAGGGGAGGAAAGGGAAGCTGCCTAAGAAGGGCAGCCTGGCCAAGATTAGGAAAGAAACAAGTCAAAGGTTCCATGCCAATTAGTAGTATGATCAAGCCAATGAGTAGCTGTTGCCTTTCCAGCCTGGAAATGAGATAGGTGAAACCCTAGTCTTAAATAAGCGTAGAACAATATGAGTTTTGCTTATCAATTGAAGATACACTGAATATCATATGTAAATCTCAACAATTATTTTGTATTATTACTTTAGCTTATTGTTTTTGTGTAGTCCAGATCTATTGATATTCTACAAGAAAAGTATTAAAAAAGTAATATTATACATTGACTTATGCCAGGTAAATAGTATTCAATAATTCAGTATACTGGTGCTTACTCTGGCCTGATTGTTACTGAGATGGCAACACATAAGTTAGTCACTGACCCATTTCAGTTTTGTGATTTTGTAATGATTGACTGGACCTACTGAAAAACTAACCATCTAACCAACCAAAATTGATGCTGTGGTGGTTTCCATATGTATTATCATGCACATGTTTTTTGGTAGCCCATAACTATACTTAAAAATTTCCTAGGATTATTCAATATGGTAACCACCAGCTCAAGTCATTATGGATAAAAGTTGCATAATTAAACTATTATTATAGTTTTTGCCAAATAACTCAGTGCTGGGGGCTGCTAGGTGGCTCAGTGAATAGAGCATTTGCCCTGGAATCAGGAGGACCTGAGTTCAAATGCAGCCTCATACACTTAACACTTACTAGCTGTGTGACCTTGGGCAAGTCACTTAACCCCAATTGCCTGCCTTCTCTTCTCCTAAAAGCAAAAAAAATATCTAAGTGCTCCCTTACTAGAACAATTGATGCTAAGGAGTTAACCACTGTTCTTCCTTTCCTCTGCCGTGAAACAAACTCATATGCCTTGTTAGTATGGTAATATCAGAAAAAAAAATTTTTAAAAACTTGAGACTGCTTTAGCCCTTAATCCAGTAATAATTGCTCATTGAATGACTGACTGACAGACCCTGGCCCATTTTTGTTCTGTAAGGTGCTGTTGGTGGAGTGAGATGACTTTGCTTTATCTGTCCTTTAGACCATGGTAGCACGTATCCTTGAGAAGTTCTCAAATACTCATGCATAATAAGCTGAACATTTCATCTGAGATATCTTCAAAATACTGAAATTCTGAAAAAAATCACCCTTTTCATAAATTATAACAAAAGCTTTTGTCTTTCTAGCATATGTAATTTTATTTTAAAAAGACTAAATATTATTTTTATTGACTAGCATTTAAGATGTAAGTGAAATGCTATTAACATTTAGGGAATACTGCAAAAAATCATTGTTTTTTAAAATACAAATTTTAGTTTCAGTTATGAGAACAAATCCTTAAAATACTTATCTTTCCCTTTTCTTTTTCTTCTCCCCTCTCCTACCTCTCCTCTCTACCTCTTCCTCTCCCTTTTCTCCCCCCTCTCCCGGGAGAGTATTCACATTTATCTGTCAATACTCAGTTTCCCCATATAACAATCATACATTGTCATTTGATTATGCCTACATTGTGGCATAGGCAACTTGGTAGAGCATTGGGCTTGGAATCAGGAAGAGTAATTTTCATGAGTTCAAATCCAGCCTCAAACACTTCCTTAGCTGTGTGATTCTGGGCTAGTGACAACCCAGTTTCCTCATCTGTTAAATGAGTTGAAGAAAGAAATGGCAAACCCCTCCAGTATATTTGCTAAGAAAACCCCAAATGGGGGAGAGAGCTGAACATGACTAAAATGCCTGAACGATGTATGTCAACTTTGTGTGGGGAAAGCTATCTGAAGTGATAGGCTGAGCCTGTTAAAAGTGACATACTTTAGCATGAACATTTACATTTCAAGTTTTCTGCAGAAATTATGCACAATTTTTTTGACTTTGTTGAGTTACAACTGAAATAGACATGAAGTGACAAACTTTATTAATGAGCTTAGGTGCATTTCAGACATAATTATGTAAACTCCTAACACTGGTGCAGATCGGCAGTTCACCTGTAATGGACAGTCTTAGAGATTTGCCTGAGAGATGGGAAGTGACTTGTCCAAACTACAGCTGCTTCACATCAGAGTGAGAACTTGAACCCAAATCTTCCTGACACAAGATAATCCTCTGTTCACAACTCCACTATTTTCTCTTCAAACACTGAGTGTTAGAATGTTAATGTGATTTGACCATAAAATAACATTTTGACTTTCCCAGAATGCCCTTAAAGAGAATATGGAACATGCAAATGGAAAAACATGGTGGGAGAGAGAGAGATGGAGAGGGTGGGGGAAAGGAGAGAGAGAGAGAGAGAGAGAGAGAGAGAGAGAGAGAGAGAGAGAGAGAGAGAGAGAGAGAGAGAATGAAGATGAACAAATATTTCCTGTAAAAAATGGCAGTGTTTCAATTTATAAAGATGGCCCTGTATGGGCTCAGTTCAACCTGTAATGAAACTAGCAACTTTGTCCCTTGTACAAATTGGCACTATCAGTAGGTATAATTTTAAAAAAATTGTTCCTGGATGAACAGTTTGTCAGTGTGTTTGATATTTGGTGACTATAACTTATTCTTCATTACATGTTGCTTTGGAATGAGATTGCTATTGGGAGACTGAGTTTTGTAGTAGTTGCTTACTATAGTCATGGAGTGACTTGAAAGGAAGATTGAGGAGGAAAGTTGAGAAAGAAAAACTAGATAGCTTTTCCATTTATGTTTTATTTTTAGGTTTTTACAGTGTTTTATTTACTCAAGCAAATGATCAGAATATTAGAGAGGCCTACATTCCAAGGCAATGACTATTAAAGAGTTTTAGGAAATAAAGTTGATTAGGTAGGGTGGACAAGATAAAAAAAATGTAAATGTTTTAAAATTATTTATCATATTTGATTATCATGTCTCTGTTTCCCTCTGCCATTTAAATAATTCACCAAGTTTGGACAGATTTTCATATTAGACTTTTCTTTGATCATATATCTAATTATAATTGACAGTAGGAGGAGAAAATTTTTAAACTAATTTTTTAAGTATCAAGTTTTTCTTCTTTTTATAATCTTATTCTTCAGAAAGATGATGCTGAGTAAAGAAAAAGGAATTATTAATTTATATCAGATAAATAGCTAGTGAATTGGGAAGTAATCAAATGAATTGAAAAAAACCCTAAAATTTATTTAAGAATGCATCAAAATTTCCCAATTTTTACTCCCTTTTCTCCCCTTATTTTTTAAAATAAATAATTGTCAATGTCCTTTTTAGATTATGAATTTTTGGAGTATAGGAATTGTGTAGTCTTTGAATTCTTTAAATGTCTAAACTATAATATTACAATGTTCACACTATTCTGGAGGGTTATCCCAAACATCTTCTTTTAATTTATCTTCCTTAAGTGCTGCTTTTGTGTTCTCACAAAAGATATAGAGATCTTATTGCGCAAGAAGTAAAAAAGAGGGTAATTTCCAATAATTTGGGGCTGGATACAGACCCAAACTGGAAACTTCACTCTGTACTTGGGACCTTCTTAACTTGGAACATTGAACCTTCTTTGCCTGGGACCTTCTCAACCTAGAACATCTGTCAGTAAGGCCCACATTTTTACAGTGGTGAGTTTTTCCTGGAGCTTCCATTTTGTGGAGGGACTGAATTTGTGGCGGGACCTTGTTCCTGCCTTCTGGACTTCAAAATCATGCTTCCCTGGAGGATACCATCTCCATACTACCACACTCAGCCTCCCCCCCCAAGCTCTGCAGCTCCCTTTTGTGTATCTTATTATCTTCCTCTGTTAGAATGTAAGTTCCTTGAGGGCAAAGAGTATCTTTCCTTTTCCTTGTATCTGTATCCCCAATGGCTTAGCACAGTGCCTGGAACATAGTAGATATTCCTTCCTTTCTTCTCCCTGGAGCCAATTGTGAATACTCCATTTCTCATTGTGACCTCACGTCTCTCGATTCCTTTAATGTGTCCAAAAATTCTCCTCTGTCACATAATTTAGGATGTACATGTTTGTATTCAGCATTATATTAACTGTACTGTGGGCTCCTTAAGGGTAGAGCCAATGTCATACTACAGCAATCCCTTCCACATCTAGGGAGTTAGGGGTGTGGCACCCCAGAAATTAGGAAAATCCTCTATAAATTTTTTGGCTCTTTGTACCAGAGAAGAAGTCAAAATTTTTTTTTAATTTTCCTCTTATGGGGTGTTCACAGTATTAAAAGGTAAAATATGTTGATATTATATAATGTTATATATTTTTATGCATTTATGTGTCTAAACTTTTTTTTTTCTGTCTTGCCTTTGGCTTCCCCAAAACTCCCCCAAAATTCCAATTTTATTTCTTATGCTTATTGACAATACATCAAAACTGTGATGGGGAAAATCATGATGTGAAAGGGATAACTATTTTTGTTTTCATTATATCCTATAGTTTTCATTATAAGATCTTACATAATTTGGGCACCCAATAAGTGGGTGTTGGTCAATTGATAATAAATATTAGTCATTAAATAGCACGACTTCATCAATATATAGCATATGTAAGTTGCATCTGAGTGGTAAATCTGCTTCATTTAAATCTTTGAAATTACTAATTACTCCCTCCCTCCCCCCTCCCTCTCTCCCTCTTTCTCTGGGCAGGGCAGTAAGCTATTCTTTATCCAAACTCTCTGTTTAGCAACAGCTTGGATAATGCTTTGCAGACATTATTAAATGTATGGTAAATAAATAAGTGAAAGTATGCAATTGCCTTACTATACAGTGTTTCTCATGTCTAAAATCTCCAATATTCTACTGTATGGTGAAGTTTGTAGCAGCCATCATTTGTACAGACTTATAGAACTTTTTTTTTCATGTTCATTACTCTTCAGGATAGAATAGACGAGTATCATAATGTTGGAAAACAAGTTAGAAAATTTCTTCAATGGATGAGAGTTTTATTCTTGAAACATGCCATGATTGAAGGACTGTTGAAGTAAGAGGTACAGTAGATATTAAAGAACTTATCTCCAGCTCTGTGTGCATATATGCTAGGGGCATGTTTAAGGTTTATGTATAAGGCAAAGTATTTGATGGAATTTTTTCTTCTAGGAGCATGTAGTTACACATGTTTGAAAAACATAAAGTCAACCCTTTTTCATGGGAGGAGCAGCTGAATGATGGTAACAATGAACAGATTTTAATGGATTTTGTTTCAGTAAGTATTAGCTTCAAATTTGTATTTGTATTCAGCATGGATGACCCTTAACAAAGCTGGAGAAATCAGACTTTTTTTCTATGTAGTTAAGAAAGGACACAATGAAATCTGTTGTAACAGCAATTAAGTTATCCAATATAATTTCTTTTCTAAAAGTTATTTCTTGACTCCTTGCCTAATAAAAAGTCAAATTTAGAATAGGATTCTGTCTTGTAGTTATTCACCCAGTTATTTGTAGCATGATTTGGAATATTTTTCTATGCATTTTTCTTTCCTGAGAATAGTTTATAATCTTTCCTTAAGGATTTTATATCCATCAGTAATTGACTTCTTTTGGAATATTCCAAGTGTTTCCTTTTTCTTTTCCACATTAGCACTACTGACCAAGAACATGATTGTGTTTCTCCTCCTTTTGGCTACTTAAAATTCTCATGTCAATTTTCATTCTTTGACCAAAGTTGCCAGGTAGTTCCTAATGATGTAGCATGTAGCAAAGTTATTGATTGGTTATTTTTTTAAAATTTATTTATTTTTTTTATTCAGAGTTAAGTGACTTGTTCAGGGTCACACAGCTAGTAAGTATGAGTTCAGATCTGAACTCAGGTCCACTTGACTCTGGGATTAGTGCTCTATTAGTGCCACTCAGCTGCCCCATACTTTCTTTCTCCTCTTCTACCTCCTCCCCACTTTTTTTTTATACACATTTGTTTTTAAAACTTTTTTGAGTTCCAGATTTTTCCCTTCTTCCCTCCTCACCCACCCCCACTGGGAAGACAAGCGATTCAATATAGGTTGTACATGTGTAGTTACACAAAACATTTCCATAGTAGGTATATTGTGATAGACTAACTATATTTCCCTCCATCCAATCCAGCCCTTCATTTATTCTATTTTCTCCTTTGACTCTGTCCCTTTTCAAAAGTGTTTACTTCTAGCTCCCCTCTCCTGCAATCTGCCCTCCCTTCTATCATCTCTCCTCTTATCCCCTTCCCCCATACTTTCCTGTAGGGTAAGATACCCAATTGAGTGTGTATGTTATTCCCTCCTTAAGCTAAATTCAATGAGAGTAAAGGTTGTCCCATTCCCTTTTACCTACCTGCTCTTCCCCTCCATTGTAACAGTTTTCTCTTGCCTCTTTTATATAAGATAATTTATCTCTCCCTTTTTCCTTCTCCCAATATATTCCTCTCTCACCTCTTAATTTTATTTTTTAGATATCATCCCTTCATATTCAACTCATCTTGTGCCCTTTGTCTATGTATACATGTACATACATATGCACACCCTCACATATATATTTATACACACCTACACCCTCCTATACATACATATATGTATGTATACACATAGACACAGACACAGACACACACATTCCCTTCAACTGGCCTCATACTGAGAAAAGTCTTATGTATTACAATTACAGTTTTTCCACATAGGAATGTAAGTAGTTCAACTTTAATAAGTTCCTTATAATTTCTTTTCCCTATTTACCTTCTTATGTTTCTCTTGCTTCTTGTATCTGAATGTCAAATTTTCTCTTCAGCTCCGGTTTTTTCATCAAGAATGCTTGAAAATTTTCTATTTCATTGAATGACCATATTTTCCCCTGAAACATGATTCTCAGTTTTGCTGGGTAGGTAAATCTTTGTTTTAATCCCAGCTCCTTTGAGCTCCAGAATATCATACGCCAAGCTCTTAGATCCCTTAATGTAGAAGTTGCTAGGTCTTGTGTTAGCCTGATTGTGTTTCCACAGTACTCAAATTGTTTTTTCCTGACTGCTTGCAGTATTTTCTCCTTGACCTGGGAACTCTGGAATTTGGATATAATATTCCTAGGAGTTTTCTTTTTGGGATCTTTTTGAAGAGGTGATTGGTGAATTCTTTCAATTTCTATTTTGCCCTCTGGTTCTAGAATATCAGGGCAGTTTTGCTTGATAATTTCTTGAAATATGGTGTCTAGGTTCTTTTCTTGATAATGGCTTTCAGGTAGTTCAGTAATTTTTAAAGTCTCTCTCCTGGATCTATTTTCCAGGTCACTGGTTTTTCCAGTGAGATATTTCACATTGCCTTCTATTCTTTCATTTGTTTAGATCTGTTTTATAGTATCTTGATTTCTCATAAAGTCATTAGCTTCCATTTGTTCCAATCTAGTTTTGAAGGAATTACACTTTTCAGTGAGTTTTTAAAATTCCTTTTCCATCTGGGCAATTCAACTTTTTTTTTTTTTTAAAGCAATTGGGGTTAAGTAACTTGCTCAAGGTTACACGGCTAGTCATTTGATTTATGCGTGGGTGCTCATTTTCTGAGGCCGGATCTGATCTCGGGTCATCCAAACTCCGAGGCCGGCGCTCTTACTCACTGCGCCACCTAGCCGCCCCTTTAGGGCAATTGGGGTTAAGTAACTTGCCCAAGGTTACACGGCTAGGTTTTTGTTTGTGCGGATTAGGTGTCGGAGGCCGGCTCCGAACTCAGGGCCTTCTGATTCCAGGGCCGGTGCTCTATTCACTGCGCCACCTAGCCGCCCCCAATTCAACTTTTTAAGGCATTCTTCTCTCAATCGACTTTTGGGGTCTCTTTTGCCATTTGAGTTAGTCTGTTTTTAAGGTGTTATTTTCTTTAGTCAGGCTGTTGACTCATTTTTCTTGATTTTCTTGCATCATTCTCATTTCTCTCACCAATTTTTCCTCTACTTTTCTTACTTGATTTTCAGAATCCTTCTTGAGCTCCTCCATAGCCTGTAACCAATTCATATTTTTCTTGGAAGTTTTTGATGCAGGAGTTCTGACTTCGTTGTCTTTCTCCCATTTAATACTTTGATCCTTTTTGTCCCCAAAAAAGGAATCTGTGGTAGGATTGTGTTTCCTCTGCTTGCTTATGTTGCCAGCCAATTACTTGACATTTGAGCTCTTTGCCACAGTAGAACTCTGCTTTCAGAATGGAGAGAGCTTTGTCCCAAATTGCTAGGGTTTTTGCAGCTGCTGGAGCTATTAGGAGGGTGCCATCTCTACAACCCCCACAGGATCTGGCACCTGGCCACACATCCCAGGACCTACACCCAAGACTGTGATCCAGATCCAAGCAGGTCAAAGCAATAGTGACTACCCTCTGAATGGTCACTTTGTCCCCCTACGCTCTGCATGCCAGGAGCTCCTGAGGAGCTGCTTCTCACCCTGGGGGCAGGGGCCAGACCACACTCTTCCATTCCCCCTTCCCCCCTGGCCTCCCCCCCCCCCCATTCCAACAGAGTCCCACACTGACCTTTTACTTTGTCTTTGGCATTTATGGGTTGAGAAGTCTGGAAACTTCCACAGCTGTTGGTGATTCACTCTCCTCTTGATTGGTTATTAAAAAAAAAAAACAAAAAACCCATTAGGTATCTATGTGTAGGGCACTTTGGGAATGTTGTTGTTCAGTCATTTCGGTTGTGTCACCATTTGGGATTTTCTTGGTAGCAACAACAATGACAAGTGTGTAGGGCACTTGGAGGATATAAAGACAAATGAAACAACCTATGGCTTCTTAACATTTTGCTGGGGAGATAATATGTTCATAGTTATATAAACACAAGATATATGGAAAGTAATCTAACATAATTTAAAGAGGGAGAGACCACTAATAGTTGAGAGGGTTGAGTAAGTCTTCTAGGAGGTGGTATCTGATGTGCTTTGAAGGAAGCTAAGATTTCTTAGAGGTACAATTGAGCAGAGAATATCTTCCAGACATAAAGGAACTACTTCCTCATTGATCCAGACACAGAAGGTGAAATGTCACACTCGGGAAGTAAACTAAGCGAATTTGATTAGAAGGAAAAATATGTGCAGAGTAGTATGAATCAATGTGGGAAGGGCATGTAGGGAACAGATTATGGAAGACTCGAAACTGCAAGCCAAAGACTTTGTATTTTATCCTGGAGTCAATAGGAAGCCATTAAAGATCTTACCAGAAGTCTCTACTGCAGTATGTTAAGAACTTTTTTGTTTGGTAGTTTTTTAATGGTATAATTCTTATTTATTTACAAATTTAATGGCAAATAAGTATTTATTAAGGATTCAATATTTGCCAAATACCAGATACTAATGGAAAAAAAGATGAATAAGAAATATCTGCTTCTTTCAGGAATGGGAAATGAATTAAATGAGTAATATAGGCATCTGAATAATTTTTTAAAAGTGTCTGAGAGGCATCCAAGTAAAATAAAGTTCTGAGGAAGAAAAGGTTATTTTAAATTATGGGGATCAGGTCCATGGTAGAGATAGCATTTGAGCAGGATCATTCAAAATGTTTTGGGTATATTAAAATGAGTACTGGACTTGGATTTGGAGTCCAAAGATGGTGATTCATATTTTGAAGTTTACAAAGAACTTTATATACCTTATCTCTTTTTGGCACCACCCTGTGGGCATGGATAGTATGAATAGTAGTACAATGTTATAGATATGGAAACTGAGGTACAGAGAGGGAAATAATTTTCCTTAGGATGATAACAGAGGTAGGTAGATGACTCAGTGGGTAGAGTGCCGGGTCTGGAATCAGGAAGAACTGAGTTAAAATTTGGCCTCAGATGCTAACTAGCTATGTGACCCTGGATAAGTCAGTTTACCTCTCTGTTTGCCTTAATCCACTGGAGAAGGAAATGGCAAACCACTGCAGTATCTTTGCCAAGAAAACTTCATGGACAGTATTGACATGCTATAGTCCATGAAGAGTCAGCCACAACTGAAGGACTAAACAAGAACAGGACACAGTGAAGTGAGTGAAGGAGATGAGGCTTTAATTCATAGAGAAACTAGTATAGGTTCTGCCTCTTACACTAGAGCCTTGAATAAATTCACTAATCTCCGTCTTCTCATCTGTACAATGGAAGTATAATGTACCTTTCCTACCTCTGAAGCTTCATGAGGAAGCATCATATAACTATAATGTGCCATAAAAATTATCATTGAAATCATATAGGGCTGGCATAAAAGCATAAAAGAAGGTAACTGGCTTTGTGTTTCGAAGTGGAGTCTGGGCTGAGTTACCATCATTTCCTGAGACAGACAATTCATGGAAGAGTAAACTAGCTCTACCACTCCAAGTGGGCAAGTTACAGTCTTAGAGAGTTCCCCATAACACTGAGAAGTCCTACCTCACTGGGATCATGATGCCCAGTCTGAAGTGGCACTTAGACCCAGGTCTTTAGACTTTGAAGCTGGTTCTCATGCTGCCTTTCATCCTGCTTGTGGAAGGATCATTTCAGCCACCCAAGATTTAACAATAGCAACTGGTCTGTGATGCCCTTAGAAGCACATACACTATACTGACTGGCTCAATGTGTACCTCCCCTATGCCAGCAGGCCTGGCTCCACCTTCTCTGTGATGATGACTGTAGATTTCAGTTATTCCCCATGAGCAAGGAATTTCCAGTAAAGGTGGGTCCTAAGTTTATTGGGATAGGTAAAAAAATCAACAGCACCTTTATTGGTCTTTATTGGTCTTTCCCAATCCTTCTTAATTCTGGTGCCTTCCCTTTGTTAATTATTTCCAATTTATCCCCTATATACATAGTTATTTGAATGTTGTCTCCTTCATTAAATTGTAAGTTCCTTGTGGGCAGGGACTGCTTTTCACTTTCCTGTGTATCCTTAGAACTTGGCATAAAGCTTGGCACTTAGTAGGCCCTTCATAAATGTTTATTGACTGACCAACCTTGAATATAACCATCAGGCCTCAGGTGCTAGGCCTGTAGCCATAAGGAGCAATGAGAAAATATATACTACAGCCTTCCATTACTACTGAGGTAGAGTGGCTGCCATAGGAGGATTCTAGGAAGATTAAGGTCATCAACTATCCTCTGACCAGCAAATTACCTCTTCTTCTCAATCCCTATGATTCAGAGCCTCAGGCTTTCTAGGCAAACAATTCTTTCCTGGTGCCTACTTTCTGTTCCTTCATGTCCATCCACCTCACTTAAACCTGTCTTGAGTCCCTCCTTTCTCTGGTGCCCTCTATAACTCCTGCTCCAGTTAACAAACTGCCTTTCATTTTTGACCTCTTCCTTTCCTACTCCTTCCATCTTCTGGGGCTCACAGAAAGCTGGATCCTCAGAGAAAACACTGCATCCTTAGCACATTCTTTGGTACTGGTTATGGCTTCTCTCACTGATTACATTTACTCTTAAACCCCCTGGGATAGGAGGGAGGAGTAGACAAACCCCCTCCTTCTCAGTTGTCACTCCCAGACCCTCCCCCTACTGTTATTGCTATCCTTTTCAATTCACTTTGTTCATCTGTAACATCAGTGGATGTGGGTGTCTTGGCAGAGGATATAGGTGACCTTTTTTCCTATGCTCTTTGTCTCAGGAGATATAATCTGCCATACCCTGTTATAATAATTAGTCCAATTTAATTCTAGGTGCTATATAATGCTCCCTCAGGCCCACATGGTTCCCTCTGCTGCTGCTTTAGGGAATTTATATTAAATGAAAAGTAAGGAGTATATCCCTATTGCTCAGATCCCCTTGTTAGGAAAATTCCTAACCTTTAGCTCTCCTTGAATTTAAACTTATATTTATCGCTACCTCACCTTGGGCCTCTGTCATTGAGGCAAAATTCAGATTACTGGTAACATTTGGGGAAAGAAGCAAGCAGAAAATGTTACCATGTCTGTTAATAGACAGGTCCTGGGAGGGAAGGTTGATGAAGGAGACCTTTTCTTGGAACTTCTCTCAGTCCTTGAGGATATGGATTTGAATCCTGGATTTAGTCAGAGTATGTTCTCTTCTGAGATGTCTATAGGGTCAATGGACCTCCTCGATCTTTTCCTTCCTTTATCACAATTCAGCTCCACTTTCTCTGTCTCTGTCTGTCTGTCTCTTTCCTCTCATTGGTTGCTCCTTTTCTTATTCTTTCAAACTCAATTACTGAGCTTATCTATGCTTCTATTTTCCCTGCTAGACCCTCAGATGCTTGTAGGCAAATGAGACAGAGAGACAGAGAAAGAGAGAGAAAGAGGGAGAGAGAGAGGGAAAGAGAGGGGGAGGGAGGTGGGGAGGAAAGGAGGAGAGGGAGAGACCCTCAACCAATTCCTAGGGTGAGTCTAAACCTTGTTCACAACTAGTTCACAGCTGTGATCGAATCAATCAAGTTGTGTTCCCACCTGATGGAGGTATCAGACTATGTGTGGCAGGTGGGGAGGGAGGTGATTCATTGATTGGCTCAATCAACACCCATTAGTATCTACTATATATCACCCTGTCCAGACCTTGATTGTTGTTATCTACCAGCCTGTAACCCATTCTTCTTTCTCAAGGAGTTCAACACCTGTCTCATAGCCATTCTCCACCAAATCCTTCCTTTATACTTGGGGATTTCAATATTAAAGATAAGGTTCCTTAAAAAAAGTCTATCTTTCCAGGTCATTAATATCTTAAAATCCCAGAATCTTCAACTTCACTCAACCTCATCCATAGGGAATTATGGTCATATGCTTAATGTTACTATTGCTCATTGATCTTCAACCCCCATCATCCAAAGCTCTGACATTCCTTCTCTCTGACTATATGCTTCTACCCTTACATCTCTCCCTCTGCTTTAGTATTCCTAAACCTATTATTTTTTCCCATCATTAATTCCATTCACTCCAGCCATCACTGCTTTCCTAGTCCATTTCCTCTGCTCATTTTTCTACCTTCATTGATGTTTGAAAGAAGGGAAGATTGTGTCAAAGGGACATTGCAAAGGATTGCCAAGGATGAATAACCCATTTAGTAGATTTGTATCTACTAAATGCAAGTAACTTTCCCTAAGATTTTCTGTAGTGGGTTGCCTCCCTCTATCCTGGCAACATGATGGTTGCAAGCATGTGTCAAGGACACTTATCTTACCTAGGCAAGTATAATACCAATACAATATTCACAGCACCCACAGTGGCTATGGATATGCAGGTGTAGTTCTGAATCACAATATGTAACAGACTCTCCACATGGAAAACAGAACCAAAACATTTATTCAAACACCAGAAAGCTAAATCCATCATAGCAACAAAGGAATTGGTATACATAACCAATGCAGTGAGTACCAACGTCCCCAAGCCTTCCCTCCATCAGGCCTTCAAAACAAAATAAGCTCCCTTAAGCAAAAATGCCCCTCTCTCACTTGTGCTAGCTACATTGTCTCTACTCTGGCTGCTCCCAGCTCTGCTCCTGCTCTCCTCTGCTCCTTACTGCTCCACCTTTCCTGTTCTAATCCTTCAGCAAGCTCCTCCCACCATGGGCTCCATGTGATTACATTTGGCCTGTGAAGGGCACGGAAAATCTTCAAATCCCTATTCCCATTGCAGCAAACCTAAATCTGGGTCTTATAATGGTGGCTTTTTCTTCTGGTTTGTGTTTCTTTTATTAAGCAGAGGAAATCTGGGAGAGAATAATAGTTAAATTTTATAGTATTTAAAAATATGTTCATCAGTATGTTTTTATTAAGTGTTTCTTTTCTGTGAAGAAAATAAGTAGTTATCCTATAACTGATTTACATTGTACACTGAGTACCTTTCTACTCCCTGTGTCTGGGGATATAGTGGACATGAACCAAGCCTAAGCTATAATTGGTTTTCCAAAAGTATCCAGGATCAGGTGGATGGGTGGGTAAAAAGCCAGGGAATTCAAGAAAAGAGCTTGACCTCTCTCAAGAACAGGAATTATTAAAGTTGTGGTATATTAACGTAATTGAATACTATTGTTGTATAAGGAATGATGAGCAAGTGGATTTCAGGAAAACCTGGAAAGACTTATATGCACTGATGCTGAGGGAAGTGAGCAGAACCAGGAGAGCACTGTACACAATAACAGGCACATTGTGTGATGATCAACTATGATAGACTTAGTTCTTCTCAGCAATAAAATGATTCAAGGCAATTCCAAAAGACTCATGATGGAAAATGCTATCCACATCTAGAGAAAGAACTGGTGGAGTCCGAATACAAATGAAAGCATACAATTTTCACTTTTTTCGTTTTTTTTCCCTCATGGTTTTTCCCCTTTGTTTTGATTCTTCTTTAACAACATGACTAATGTGAAAAAAAGAGTCCATAGACTTTACTACATTGCCAAAATGGGACCATGACACAAAAAAGGTTAAGTCCATCTGATGGAGAGGAATAAGCTTCCCCCATGACTGGACCCATTATGAACATGTGGTTCCAGAGGAGGAAGATGAGAGAGAGAGAGAGAGAGAGAGAGAGAGAGAGAGAGAGAGAGAGAGAGAGAGACGGAGGAAGAAGAAGAAGAAGAAGAAGAAGAAGAAGAAGAAGAGGAGGAGGAGGGAGGAGGAAGAGGAGGAGGAGGAGGAGGAGGAGGAGGAGGAGGGGAGGAGGGAGGAGGAGGAGGAGACCAACAGAGCAACAAAGGCAACAGTGGCTATATTCATTTATCTATTTACCTGTTGTATCACCCCCAGTATCATAAATGTGAAGGCAGAGACTGTTTCATGTCTGTTTTGTATTCTCATGGCCTAGATCATGGCTTTGCATAGAACAAATGCTTGTCATTATTAAATGCTTGTTAAATTGAATTGAACTAAATTGGCTTGATGCTTATACAGAGCACTATATGAGGTCATGCCTCATGTATAGGTATGTAGGTGGCTCAATGGATGGAGCACTAGACCCAGAGTCAGGAAAATTTGAGTTCAAATTTGGTCTCAGACATTTACTAGCTGTTTAAAGCTAGATAAGTAATTTAATCTGTCTGCCTCAGTCTCCTTATAACCAGAATGGGAACAATAATAATATCTACTTCATAAGGTTAGGGTTCAGGTTAGGGTAAAGCACTTTTCAAACCTTAAAGTTCTATATGAATGCTCACTATTATTATTATTATTATTATTATTATTATTATTAAATTATTACCCATGTGTTGAAAAAATATTCAATGAAAAGTTTTTGTTCAAAAAACAAAACCATCCCTGTTAGAAGTCATTGCTTCCTATTTCTCCTGTGAGGAACTTCTTATAATGAGACAAGTTTGAATTTGAATTTGAATTCCAGTTCATTCCTTTCTTTTCTTTGTGACTTTTGGTAAGAATATTTGTGTCTCTAAAGTAAAGAGATTAAACAAAATGATTTCTGGATTTCTGATGTCATCTCTTGCTCTTACGATTCTATGGCCCTGAAGACCAGGAGGAGGTTTGGACATAATCCTTGCTTTACACGGGTAAGTCCCCACCTTTCCTAGGGGAGGATAGAAGCTGAAACCTAGGTTGGGATGAGCATCTTCTTCTCCTCACTAAGTGATCCAGGAGTTTGGCCAAAAGGCTTCCATCTTAAGCAGTTAGACACTCAAATCTTGGGTTGTGAATCATCTAGCTATTTTGGAGATGACCCATAGGGTATAACTAAGTTTCCGCAGCCAATATCAATATACTTCCTATGCAAGTTTGCTCCTTTTCATCTAATGACTTTCCAGGACTTCTAAATCAATCAAGGACTTTTTACACTTGTTCTAAGACCCATGGTTGATTGACCAATTCAATGAAATATTTAGCCCTTGTTTATACCTAGTTTGCACCTAGGAATTATTGATTGTTCAAACCAGACTTAGTTATCTGGATATAGCTATGCCACTTTAAGTGGGTCCAGGTAATTAATTGACCCAGTAAACTCCTCCACCCCCTATACTTTAGTATTTTTTGTAATCAACAAGTATTACAGAGTGGGATTTTGTATTCTTGATAACTTTTAGTCTATTGTGGGACTGTCAAGGTATGATCTGCTAGAGAAGATCATCAGCAAAAATCTGCCGATTCCCTTCTCTTATATTCATAAGGCACCCTCAATGATGCATTGTCCATTCTCACAAAGATTTTATAGAAATGAGAAGGTTGATACATGGTTCAGTAGTTTCTTACATCTTCTCAGCCACCTCTTTTGTGTAATAATACCATTCAAGATCTTTCCCATCCTTTTTCAATTTTCCCTTTGAGGTATTTTAAAAATCAAATTCTAAGTCGCTTTTAAATTGTGCCACAGTCAGCACAGTTTCCATCTTATGTATTTGGTCCAGTCTGGCTATTCTTTTGACTTAACTTTTTAAGTGTCCTTCCAACTTTGTTCACAGAGCAAGTATGTACTGAAGTGTTAGAGTCCTTATGTGGGATTTCCACCATCACTGAGGAAGAGGAGATTGCTATGGAAAAATGAACAAATCTGTACTGTTTCATATAGGTTTGTTTCTTTTTTCCAGTTTCATTTATTAATGCTGTCAGGATTATTTGGCTTTGTTGGTTTTGCTATTATGTGGAGTAATATTTCTGTTCCATATATATCTCTATATATGGGTATATATGAATAATTTGCAAATGTACTTGCATGCTTAAGCAGTGTTGACCATTGTTGCCATGTTTTTTTTCTGACTTACGTGTATTTAATTACCATCTAGGAGCATAACTTTTGATTATGGACAATATCAAATGATACTTGAAATCAAACATCTCATCCTTTGTGCAGTGAATCAGAGACTAAGGAAAAATAGAGGGATTTGGGTCATTTTGAGTGGTATGGATTCTGTTAAGAAAATCATGGTAAATGAGGTGTTGGGAAGGAGTTATGACTATTTAGCAATCAAGAAATCATGGATAACTTAGGAGGAGGTAGTTTCAGTTTAGTCAGAGTCAAAAGCCCCACTGCAAAGGATTGTGAAGTGAGTGGAAGGTGAGAAAATGGAGTTAATGAGTATCAATGGAAAAAGAAAACAGTTTAGATATATAGATGACAATAACTTGAAGGGATAACAAGTCTGACCACTATATTTTTAAGGATTTGGGACACCTGGGTATGTTTGTAGGCATTGACGGAGGGCCACTGGATCAAAAGATAATGTAATTTAAGAGACAGAGATGATGACCAATGAGCAAGTTCATGTGGAGGGTGTGGGATCAAGGACACAAATAGAGGTGTGTTCCTTGGTAAAGATATAAAGAGGAAAGAATGGGGATAAAATCAAGTGTTTTTTTTTTTTTTTGAGGTTTAGAATTAGGGAGAATAGGGAACCTGTGATAGAAGACTTCTACTTTCTTGGTAAAATAGAAGGTCAAGTCCTCTGCTGAGAGGGAGAGTGGAAGGACAGTGCAAGGTAGATTGAGGAGAGAAAAGGTTTGGAACCATTGCCTGGGGGAATGTAGTCACAGTAGAATAAAAGCATAACTATGTATCAATACAGGTCCTGTTGAAATAAGATAAATTTGTGGTTAGTCTAATGAATATCGCTGCATCTCTTTGTGCATCATCATTTAGTATTACTTCAGCTAAGAAGGCAAGTGATAGGAGTAAACCTGGGCAAGGTTGGGAATGGCAAAACATGACCATTAATAGGACAAGAGGACAGGGGATTCAAGAATAGATGACAGTAAAAGTGTACTTGTTAATTAAAACTCAAGGTTGAGACAGAACGAAGGTGATTGTAGAGTATGGGGTGGCATAGTGAGAGAGTAGGAAGGAGGAGAGTGACTAGAGGGAATGATGAGAATGAAGAGTAGTTCTACAGTAGTTCTTAACCTGGGATCCATAAAAATATTTTGATAATTGTATTTCAATAGAATGGTTTTCTTCTTTAATCCTATGTATTTTGTGTCTTCAGAAACATTATTTGTGGAAGGGGTTCATTTTTTCCTCCACACTGCCAAAAAGATCCATAGCACAAATATAGCTTAAGAACCCCTGGTTTAGAAGGAATAAGGAAGAGGAGGAACTTATATGAAAATAAGTTGTTGTCTGTAAGGAATTATAGAGCTCTGAATCATGGAGGGTTGAACCATTGACACTGGTGGTGAGATCAAGGATATGATCATTTCTATGTATGAAAAAAGCAACTAAAACAGGATTTAAGATGGTTAATGAACTAAGTTTAAAGAAACATTGATGTATAGGCTGAAATTCTCAAGAATGGAGGCAGAATTTGATATGGAGAGGAAGAAAGTAAGCCCACTACATAATGATAATATTTTTCACTGCTTACACAGTGAGAAGCAGTGTATTGCAATGGAGGGACAGTTGACATCAGAATCAAGAAGAGCTAGGTGTATTCAGGTAACTATCTATCACCATAAGTTGCAGAGAAAGTACACCAATCTACATAGGCAGAGTAAGTTTATCCCTAGAGCTCACTAATAAAATCACAGTTCTGATAAAAACAATTTCAGTAACAGTAACATAAAAACGGTATTGTTATAGGCATATATGTCAGAGAATGAAAGACCAAGGTTAAAGTCTCTCCTCTGATATATAGTGGCTGTGTGATGATGGGCAAGGACTTAACCTTTCAATGTCCTCTGCGGCACTCTAGGAGCCCAAGGGAGGTCCCATACCAATAACTTCATAGGTTTAGACAACAACAACAGCAACAAAACCAAAGGAACATTTGCTACCTTCATGAAATGAAAAGAACCTAAGGAAGGCCTCCAGCACAGTGAGTCGATCCTCAGTGGAGAATTTACATATAGACATGGATAAAAATTATACCTGAGAAGACCCAAGATTGTGGATGGTACTAGACTGGTGGACAGAGGCCCTTCACGTCATATATTACTACTTTTACTACTATTACTACTATTGCTACTACTGCTGCCATTGCTACTGCTGCTATTCCTACTCCTACTACTATTACTACTAATCACTACCACTACCACCACCACCTAATATTTTTATAAAAATAGCTAATATTAGTATAGCACTTACTGTGAGCTAGGTATTGGGCTAAGTGTTTTACAATTATTATCTCATTGATTTTCACAAGAACCCCGAGAGGTAGGTGCTATTATTATCCCCATTTTATAGATGAAGAAACTGAGCCAAACAGAGGATAAGTGACTTGCCCAGGGTCACACAGCTTGTAAATATCTGAGTTCCAATTGGAACTCAAGTCTTCCTCATTCCAGGCTCAAACTTTCTAGCCTCTATAGGCACCTGTCACTAAATTTGTTTTATATCAACTCGTGGTGCCTAGAATTGCAGTGAGCAGCCTGGTGGAGGATGTTATAAAAAGGCTTTATTGTCCAAGTTTCAAGCTTTCAGAAGTTAGGCACTTGCTGGACTGAACACTCAGTGTACAGTAATCTATCTAATGTTAAAATTAAGGACAGGCATGCATATGTAAAGTTAATGATTCCTACTTCATAAGCCGTTCCCTACTCCTGCTTTAAGGATTGAGGACAATGTGAAAGGACAGCCTGTGGATGTCAGCAGCGTACCACGAATTCATAAAGTCAACCATGACTTTTTCTGTTACCTTTCAGAAGTAGTTGTGACTGGTGGTCATCTTACACCTTCTGAACACTCCTCACTTTTTTCCTTTCTGTATAAATTATTCACTTATTCTGTACCAATTAGTTTTTACCAGTTGCTAGGTTTGTTATCAAGTTAAGCTTCAAGACAAGAACCTGAACTCGAATTATGAAAAATTTATCAGCAGCGAATTAAATATGCAGCTATTCTGTGAAGTGACTTCTTGATGCCATATATTACCTTTTTAATACTAATGATTTGTATAATTATTTTTTTTTAAAACACGCCTGAACGAAGCAGTACGACTTTAAAGGGAAGAGGGTTAAATGCAGCCAAGTTTGTGAGCCTTTGTATTAGAACATATTTAAATTATACCCGGTAAAGCTATTTGGTTAGAGAAATATTTTCCTGTTCCCTCACCCACCCGTCCCCCTTCATTTTTTTAAAAAAAGATCATATTGTGGAGTTCTAAAATTGTTTCGGAAATTGTGTCTAGTGGATTAGTAGTATGAGAACTAATTAAGTACACTTTGTGAATTGTATGCTTTTCCTCCAATTAAAAATCTTAATTACTCCGGTGAATTTTCCAATTTGAAGGTTTGTTGTGAAGTATAATCATTGAAGCGTGGATGTCCAGATCCAACTGGGACTATAATCGAGTCCCCCTAGTTTACTAGAAAACTGTTTCTAGTTAATTATGAAATTGCTCTAGGTAACCCGGGCTCCACAATTCTTAGCAAAGAAAGACGTTTTTCCGAAGTACATGAATTCTTCTTGCTATGGCTGTAAGCAAAGGATTGGAGGTACTCCCTTGCTTCTCTATTGTCTCCAAAATGTCTCTTCAGTTCCTCATGCTTTGTTTTTCCTAGCGGTGATCAGATCTGGGAACAAGAGCTGCTCAGAACCATATTAGGTACAATTCTGAAAAATTGACTCAATCCACAAACTTTATACTACTTCTCCGTGAGTATTAGTGTTCTTTTAACCATCAAAGGGAATATAAGGGATGATTCATACTTCTTGGTCAGAAACATCACCCAGAGCTACTCAGGGGACTGGAAATGTGTGCTTCTCTGTGAGAATGACTATTCATGCTCTCGCTAGAGTGACTGTGGGGACAGAGACTTAGGAGCACTTATGGCTTTTTTTTTTTTAAGCAATGTCCTTTTTTTTTTTTCCTGAACAAGCTAAAGCTCTTTATATTTACTTTTCCTTTAGGAAATACTATCAACTTTGCTTTACAGTTGGGAAAGTGGTACCAAGATTGAGCAACTTTGTTCAGGGTCATTTAAAGTACTGCTACTGAATTCAGCAGAATTCAGTGATGATTTCCTCTGGTTAATGAATAGTTAATCAAATTTATCTCTCGATGACTGCTACTTATCTAACACATTAACTTCAAATCTTACCTTTTCTCTAGAGCATCTCCAGGTCTTGTTCCGACATCATCTCAAACTCAACAAAGCTTAGACATCTTTTGCACCTACATCTGTGTTACCATCATTATGTTGCTTATCTTACAAATTCGATATCTTTGCTTAAAAAAAAAGGAAAGAAAAATCGCTTATTGTTTCTTCACCTATTCGGTTGGGTGGTAAGTTCTACCACTAAATACATCTTAAAACTTTTCACTGTCTCCACCATTTTTTCTCCTATATCTCAGTCCCTCCCGGAAAGGTTAGATAAAACATAGTCCTATCTTCATGGAGATTACATTTGAGTAAAGAGATAAGACACAAGCACAGGTAACTGTAATTCCTACTATGAAACTAGGGGAGAAGAGAGTCAAAGATAAGGTTTTCTATTATATGGTCAATGCTTTAGAGAGTTGCAAAACAAATGTGAATTCAGAAGAGAGAAGAAAGGCATTATTGACCTGGGAGATCTGGGAAGGTTTCCTAGAGCAGATCCAATCTGAGCATGGATTTAAAAGGTGTGTGGGAATTAAATATATAAAGGAGAGGAAAGCAGAGCATTCTGGGCATAGGGAGCAATGTACAAAAACAAAATAAAACAAAAAAACCTCTCAGTTGGGAGAGTACATAGTATATTTAAGGAGCTGAGACTGGTGTAGTTAGGTTGGAGATTAGGGGGTGTGTGTGTGTGTGTGTGTGTGTGTGTGAGAAACCTGAAATACAACTATAGAGGGTTATATTAGATTATAGAGGTCCTTAAATGTCTTGCAAAGAAATCTAAATTTTATATGGCAGGCTTTAAGGAGCTATTAACTTTTGAAAACAAGTTTAGATTCTTTTAGTTTGTCCTGAGTCAGGTAACAGAAGCAATAGCCATAATAAAATACTCATTTTTTTCCCTCTACATACCCCTGTTATAGGAATGTAAATTTTTAAGATCTTCCCTGTCCCTAGGTTAAGTGCACCTGGAGCCTGTAGTGGGAGGCTTGTTTTTCAGGGACGTCCACACCTTGGTGCTTTGTGATTGGGTAGTGGGTCAAGAGGGTTGTTATATTCTCTGATCCAGGAGAAGGCTATATAATCCCTGATGTGAGACTTTGTTTGGGGGCTCACTTTGAGAAGTGTTGTGTGATTTGACCAGATGAGACTCTGGGCAGCCATTGAGAGCCCCTCAGCTTTGAAAACCCAGATGTTGATGCTTCCCCCTCTGGTAATGGTTGGACGGTTTAGAAGCCTGTCTGCTGAAATGTTTCTCTGTCTTGTAACTTCTGTTTGTAACCTCTGTATACTCTGAAGTTCGGGGTGCTGAACTTTTCCCCCGGAACTAGGTAAACGCTATATGTTTGATTGATTAAATCAAGATTGTTAACCCATTTTGAGTCGCTTTCTTTTAGAAAAGCAGATCTAAGAACCTGTGTTGGTAGCCACCCTGGGTATGCTAGGGTACTTGCTGCTATATCCCCCAAGAAGGGAAAAATGAAAATGAAATAAAAATTCACTACAGATATTTGTAGGAAATATATTTTGTACATAGGGTACGATATCATTATATAGTCAAGAATACTTTTAGTCAAAAAGATTACTCTCACTTCTATCACCTATCTCTTAAGAAAGTTTATATGGAACATTCATTTAGTAAAAAACAGAATATTCTCTTCCTTCAAATGTTATCTAGATTTTTCCCAGAAGACCTCTGGAGTACATGTTTTTCTCGGAATGCCCTTTTACGGTTCTGTCTATGAATAGATGACAGGACAGATAGCCCACAGTTCCTTCAAATAGAAGAGGGAAGAGAATAGGGTCAGGAAGCTATCTAAACTTTGTTTTCTTTCCCTGTGACTTGAGGCCTTCTCCTCTGTCTCCCTGAAAACTGTCCTAAACTCCAAAAGTTTCCTCGCTTTCTTCTACCAAAGACTTCATGCCCTCAAATACCTCTCCTTCCACCTAAACCTCCTTGACCCATCACCACTGCCTCTAAAGTTGACTTCAGATTTAGGTTTGGCCTAAAGTTGAGAATTCCTTTATTTCTGTGTATCTCCCTATCAGCTATGGTCTTTTTGGAAGCCTTTCTCACATTCTTCTTTATTGAAGTCTACAAAACCAATCCTTAGTTGACCTAGTTTCCCTGTCTTTGATCATCTTTGCACCAAGAGAGCCATAACATGATTCAGATTTCTTTGGTGGCTTTCATTCAGCCTTTTGTGGAAAAATATATGACTGGCTCCTTGCAATAGTTGTTTTCTGTCCTTTTAACTCCAATCTGATTGCTCTGCCCTAAATTTTCCAGTTTGCTACCAGAATTCAAAGGTTCTTTTGTATCTTCAGTACAGAAAAATTCAATGAATACATATATACCTTTCAGGTCTGCCTCGGTTGTTTGGGATACACTGATAAAAGGTGCCTTCTCAAACATTTTTTGTAGACTTTCTTCAGTGCACTGTAGGCAAAGTTATTTAGCAGAGGTGTCTTCAGGTCTCATGCTGACTTGTTACCCTTAGTCCAGAAATTATTCTTTTCCTCCTTGAATATTGTTGTCCTGAACTTTTCTCTCTTGTATAGCTCAGAATGAGAGCCAAATATCGATCTCTGTTCTTTGATTCTCTTCTAAGGCCTTGTCCATATCTGCTTCTGGATTAAATTCCTTTGGATGTCCCATCCTTAGAGCAGACTAATCTAACTTCAAAAGCATCTTCAAACATTACCTTTAGTTTCTTCTGTGTAATTAACAAGATAAAGTCTTGATGAAATGTCCTTACATCTCAAATTTTTACTTTCTTCTTGTTTTTGTCTTATTTTAAGAGTAAATGACAATGTGGCAGAAAAAAAAATGATGAATGCTGGAGAGGATGTGGAAAAATTGGGACAGTATTAATTGTTGGTAGAGTTGTGAATTAGCCCAATCATTCTGGAGAACAATTTGCAACTATGCCTAAAGGGCTATAAAACTGTGCATACCCTTTGACCCTGTAATACCACTGCTAGGTCTATATCCCAAAGAGATGAAAGAAAAGGGAAAGGGACCTATTTATACAAAAACATTTATAACAGCTCTTTTTGTAGTGGCAAAGAATTGGAAATCAAGGGGATGGCCATCAATTGGGGAATAGCTGAACAAATTGTGGTGTATGATTGAGATGGAAAACTATTGTGCTATATTAGTAGTATGGTTTCAGAAAAACCTGGAAAGACTTATATGAACCCATGCAAAGTGAAATAAACAGAACCAGGAGAACATTGTACATAGTAACAGCAATAATGTATGATGATATACTGTGAATGACTTAGCTACTTTGATGTAATTGCAAGCACAGAAGTAGTTCACACCTTGTTTCAGCTATTCTATTAACATCTTGTTTCAGTTCAAGTTTCTTTTGAGCCTTGTATCAAGTCTGTTAAGAAACAGAACATGTGAACCCCACAACTTGTGAACCCTAGAACTCATGAAGTCCTGCAATAGGAAGGGGAGGAGCTAATGACCATATATAAGGAGAGGCCCAGGTCTAGAGACAGCAGATCAGAGAAGAGGACTCCTTGGTGGCAGAGTCAAGAAGGAAAAAAACTTGTGGTATGTTGGCACTCTGTCTACTCTGTCTGTGTTGATGTTTGTTGTGATACTTTGTACAGAAGCCTTGGGACCTTACTGGAAGCCCTGAAAGAGGATATTCTGGTTGTATGTTTACAGAAGTCCTGGAGGAGGGTTTTGGAGGTCTTGGGACTTTACTGATGATTTGTGCTGACCTCTTAGACCTTGTTTGTGGGTCTGTGTTGATTTCTATGTTGATGATTTGTGTTGAGTTCTCAGACCTTGTTGGTGGGTCTGAGTTGATTTCACAGGCAGATATTAAATGATGATGGTACTAGCAACATTCATGAATATTATTGTGGCTCTTTCAAGCTTTGTCTTCCCAGAAACAGGAACTGTGAAGGACTTGAGGTGGACTGGACACTATGAACTTCAATATGGAATAGGAACTGGACAAAGAACTAGACAAGGAGCTACAGAAGGAACTGGGAGCTGTCTGCCTTTGAATCTAGGTGACAGTTGGAGCTGGGGCCATGGAAGAAGAATCATCGAAGCTGAGAGCCAGCCTCAAGTCAAGCTGAAAGAAGACTTTACTTGGATACTGTATACTGACTGAGAAGATTATGATTTACTGTGACCTAGGAGTGGAGAATTTTGACTTTTGTATTTTGTGATTGAATTTAGGATTTTGTGATTGATTAAATGAATGTAATTTGTTGAAAACTACGTGACCACTTTGGTGAAAATTATGTGGCCATTTTGGTGATAAGTTGTTGAGTTGTGATATGGTGAATGCTGTATTTTGATTTTCTGTGATAAGTTGTAACATTGTGAATGCTGTATTTTGATTTTCTATGAATGTTTTGCTCTGATTTGTTCTTGAATAGAGTGTTCACTATACTATGTAATCAGAACCTTGAAAGCTGTTCACAGCAGCCATCCTCTGAGAAGCTGCTCATGCATGGCTTTACATTTGATCAAGACAATTACAAAGGACCTATGATGAAAAATGGTATTTACTTCCATAGAGAAAACTGATGAATGCTGAATGCAGATTGAAGCATCCTTTTTTTTAAACTCTCTTTACTTTTATTGTTTTATTTTGTTTGTTTTCTTTTGCAACATTGTTAATATGGAAATATATTTTTCATGACATCATATGTATAACTGATACATATTGTGTGCCTTCTCAAGGAGATTGGAGGGGTACAAGGGAGGGGAAGAACTTGGACTCACAGATTTTAAAAATGATTTTTAAAAACTTTCTACATGTATATTTGAGAAATATTTAATGAAATAAAAATAATTTTAAAAAATAGTAAGAGGCTTTAGAGCAATAGAGCTCCAGAGCTTTTTCCAGGTTTTTTGTGGATTCAAATTCCACACAGCTAAACTTCTTGGTAGTTCCAGTTTAGACATCAACAACTGCAATGTCGATTTTTTCCCCTAATAAGTCAGTGATACCAGCTTTTAGTTCACAAAAGCTTTTTCTTGCAATTAAGGTTCCCAGTGAAAGGATTAAACATTATAGATAAGGCAACTTCCAGTCTCTGTTTCTTGACTTTTGGGACTTTCTGTTTTCTAATTTTTCTTTTTTCCAGTTGCTATTTTGATAGCCACTTCCTTTTTCTTCTCTTTATCATCAACATTTTTATCATCTTCTTCATCCTGATCTCCACCCTAACCCTAACCCTAACCTCATTCTCTTGGTTTTCTCAGGAACCTCTTTATCTTTGGCAGGTGTTCTATCTGTAGCTTCTTTTTAATCATCCTCTCTACCCTCTTCGTCTTTCCTCATTTTAGTTGGAGTTGGTCCCATTTTTTATCACTTTGGGTTACTCACATTGGGTTACTTCATCTTCATCTTCATTGTCTTTGTCCTTTTCAGATCTGATGTAATCTTTCTTGGAATTCTTCCCATTTTTTTTTATAAGGGGGAGGTATTGCTTTAACTGGAGTAGCTATTGCTTTAAAGAGGCTCTCTTCTTGCCTGGTATGATAACTAGAGTCAAGAAATCAAGCTGTGGGACAATCATTCAGATTGATTCAGTATGCACTTTTTATTAATGTCACTGCAACTTAGAGATGGTTATTTCTGTGGAGAGTTATGTGAATGGCAGGAGTGGGAGCTTTCCAGTTACAGTCAATTTAGAAAAATTTTAAAGATGGATGAAGAAGTTTAACCATGACTGACCATAAAACACTAATAGGACTAAAGAAAGCCAAGTACAGCAAACTGAGGAAAGTATTTTGCTGTTGTTGCTATTGTTCTTGGTTCTCTTTTTATTTTTATTATCCAACTTTGAAGCCTTACTCTTCTCCATGGCTTTAGTCTATAACCAAGGATGATTCCATGGAACCATGGGAAACTCAGTCTCAGCTCAGGGGCATCAATAGAGCCAGAAGAGCACCTAACTCAAGTATTCAATTTTAATTTTTTTGTTATTTTTTTTAAATGTTGAGAGATTTTGTTCTTTAACACCATTGCTATTTCATTGTGTACTCTCCCAACCCAAAGGAATCTTCCCTAGTAACAAATGTTAACAGTTAAATACTAAAAAAAAGTGACCATGACTAAAGTTCTGGGAAAAAATATGTAGCCGTGCATCCCTATCTCTCTCCTGAGACAAAAAAGTGTATTTTATCATTTCTGTTCTGGGATTAGACTTGGTCATTGCAGTTCATCTGAGTTCAGCTTCCCCTTCGTGTTGTTTTCATCTATATTATTTGTAAAGCACTTTGCAATAGCCAGTGTGTAGAATGTTACTTTGGGTCTGATTTCTGTGCTATATTTGAGATGGTATTCATGTTTTCTCTGAGTTCCTTATAGTAATCATTTCTTATGGTACTACATTACCCTGGTAGCATGATTTGGCGGGGGCGGGGGGGGGCGCTATCAACACCCTTATATATAACCTAGGTGAGATAATCACCTTTCTCTCTGATGCTATCTCATTTTCCTTATTCATTCATGTTCGAAATTTAAGGAAATCAAGAGATATGTTCTGATATTCTGTGTTAATGATTAAGATGCAACATTTCTCTCGTTAAAATAACCAAATCCATCAAATGGCTCTGAATTCCCCACCCCAGTTTATTAACTATTCTTTAATGAACTGGAGAACCCTCTTTTTGCATAAGTGTTTACTCATTTGCCCTCAGGATTAAATACAGAAAGCTCTGTTTGGCATTCAAGGCCCTTTATAACCTAACCCCCTCCTACCTTTTCAGTCTTTTCACACTTTACTTGCTGACACACACTCTTTGATCCAGTGACTCTGACCTCCTGGATGTACCGTGAACAAGACACTCCATCTCTCTTGACTCAGAGCATTTTCTCTGACTATTACTCATGCCTGAAATACTCTCCTTCCTCTGCTCTGGCTGCTGGCCTCCCTGGCTTCCTTTAAGTCCCAACTAAAGTCCTGTCTTCTACAGGTAACGTTCCTGTACACGCTTTAGTGGGTAGGAGATGAGCTTTCAGAGTGTGCTATACTTTTAGGTGTCTGTAAGTCTTCTTACAGATTCTTCTCTGTCCATATTAGTAATCAGCAATCTTTTTATCTGTGTCTGTGATAGGACCTGGACAAGATCAAAGAATTTAGAAGCAGGAAGGAACTTAGAGACCAGCTGGGCCAACACTTTTTACAAACAATGGGAACAATTAAAAAATTAAAAAAAAATTAAAAAGAAAGACGATTAAAAATACATTTGGATTCTAGGTGGCCTGTCTCCCATATATGTATGTATGTATGTACGTATATATATGTCTGTCTTTCTGTCTGTATATATATATATATACATATATATATATATATATCATTACCTTTCTTCCATAGTTGCATTGAAAGACATTTCATTAAAGGATATTTAAAGAAATATCAGGGTGAACTATGAATGAAGTAATCACTACAGTATCCATATCCTAGCATAATGAGGGTTGGTGATGTTAGAGTTGTGGGAGACTCTTAAACAATGAACTTAATCAGGATGAACGTTTGCAGAAAGTAATGGAATTTAATAATAAATAATTCCAAGAGGCCTCATTAAGCTGGAACATTATCATCAAAGTGAATATATATGTTGACAGCTGAACCGATACATTTTAGAGCTGCAAACATGTTACACAGAAAATAACAAAAACCCTCTCAGGCTTGGCTGCCCTTGAATTAGGAAAGGGATTGCCTTCCGATGCTCAGTGGCTTTACATTGCCTCTGTTTACCACAAAGGGAAATTGAACTTTGCAGATTCTGAGACTTCAGAATAGGAAAATAAAATGTAGTAGATTAAAACAACCTCTAGTAACGTATACTTTGGAAAGTTTATCATAGCAGGTAGTAACGTTGACTACAGGTGTGACAGACCAAAACCATTTCTTCTAAAGCCATGTATTTCTTCATATTACATTGGAATTTCAATAATGAACATTCAACACCTTTAAGGGGCTAACTAATGCCCAGATCTTGATTTTAAGTATTGGATTTGATGCAATCCCATTAGATAGAACTGTTAATGCCAAATCTAATAAAATTACAAGCAAATTAATTAGACTAGCATTATGTTTTTTTTTTTTGTCACATATCATTCAGTACTTTTATAAGAGAAGACAACAGACAGGTGAATTAAATTAGGTTTATGTGAAATCTTGTGTGGGATTATGTGGGAAGATTTTTACTTTCAGATTACCTTAAACTTTGCTGTATATAAAGAAAGAACAATGTGATGGTGATTAAGGCTTAGTTGTATCCCCGGAAGATCAAATATATTGTAAAAGGTAAAGTATATTAATGAAATGGCAAAAGAAGTTGCCCCAATGAGATTAATTTCAGAGATAATTATACTATCCCTGGTATTGTTCAAAATAACCAAACACAAGCTCCTTTAAGAGGATTTTTATTTAGAGAAAATGAAGTAAAACATATTTTTGAGGGGACATACTCTGTATGAAGGGTTTCTTTATTCTTCAGGAGTGTCACATGGAATTTTTCTTTTCCTTGTACTGCTGCATGAGTGCAATTGATAAAACAAACATTAAATAGCTAGCATTAATATAATATTAATTTTTAATAATAATAATGGACCTTAAGCTTTGCAAAGTGCTTTACAAATATGATCCCATTTACTCATTGATGAGAAGAAATTAAAGAATTGTGAGGGAATTTGATAAATGAATCGATCGGGTCTTTACATTTTTTATTCGATGTATTAAACTGTAAGGTGGCCTTGTCCCTTATCTCCCCATATGTATTCCTTATAGTAACTGGTGTAAAAACAACTTGGACTTTGAATGGGCTGAGAGGTGAAATAAATTTCCTTGAGGAAGGACCAAAACTGCCTTGGAGAGGGTGTCAAGAGGCATTTGAGTAACTTTTATAATGTATAGGGATTCTCTACTAAGGATATTTAATTTATTTCCATAAGAATATTGAACATTTGCACCTGGTGAAGAGTACTGTCCCCAGGTACTGTTTTAAGCAACATTCATTCATTCAAGTCAACAAACATTTATTTTATGATTGTCGTGTTCAAGACACATTGAAGGCAGCTGGTGGCACAATAAATAGAGGGTTGGACCTGAGTTCAGATCTTTCTTTATAATCTTACTAGTGCTTCAATCCTGGGAAAGTTGCTTAACCTTTGCATCAGTTTACTCAATTATAGAATGGGGCCAATAATAGTACCTACTTCACAGGGTTGTTGTGAGTGTCAAATGACAAGATTCATAAAAAGGAATTGGCACAGTACCTGACACGTGGGAGACATTATATAAATGTTTTTTTCCCCTTTGCCTTCATTTCAAGGCACTGTGCTAGGCACTAAAGAAGCTAGGAGGCAAATAATACACAGTGCCTGTCCTCCAGGAACTTAGAGCTTTGTGGGGTGAAAAACATCACAGTATCTTAATATAGAGAGATGAATAAAAAATTAAAGATTTTACAAAGGCTCACGAAGAAAGCCAATATGATGAAGAAAGGCAATAGAGCAGGAATCTGAGCACAGAGAAGAGTGACATATATTTTTGGGGGAACAAGTTTGAGTGGAGTGTAGAGAGGGGTGAGGACAATGAGACTGGAAAGAGATTTCTGTCAGATTATTGGGGACTTGATTACTATGCTAAAGAATTTAATTAAAGGAATCCATTGAAGGGATTTGAAGAGTGGAGTGATGTGATGAAAGCTGTATGTTAGAAAGATTAATGGGTAAAACAAATTGGAGCTGGGTGAATTACAGCAGCTTAGAAATTAATACAATGGGGGCAGGTAGGTGGTGCAGTGAATAGAGCACTGACCCTGGAGTCAGGAGGACCTGAGCTCAAATCCTGCCTCAGACACTTGACACACTTACTAGCTGTGTGCCCTTGGGCAAGTCACTTAACCCCAATTGCCTTGCCTTCCCCCCAAATAAATTAATACAATGTTTCAGGTGAGAGAGAATGAATTTGGAATGGTAGGAGAACATGAGAAGTATTTTGAAAATAAATTGTTGGGGTTTTATGAAAAATTTGTTGTGGGGTGTAAGGAAAAGTAATGGGTCAGCAATAGTTATGAGCTTTGAATACAGGTAGCTGAGAGAATGGTTAGGCATGGAAAAAATTATGTCTGGGTGAGGAGTATGTTTTGAAGAAAAGATAAGATTGGATTTAGACATTGGATTTAGACGAGAGAGACAAGATTGGGATAGTAAACAGAGAACTGGGCTCAGATTGGAGAAGGTCTGGGTTGAAGTCCTGCTTTGACACATTCTCTTTTCTTTTTGGAGGGGGGAAGGCAGGGCAACTGGGGTTGAGTGAGTTGCCCAAGGTCACACGGCTAGTTAGTGTTAAGTGTCTGAGGCCTGATTTGAACTCAGGTTCTCCTGATTCCAGAGCTATTCACTGTACCACCTTGTCACCCATTCTGAAATATTCTTGTTGTGTGACCCTCTCCTCAGTGTCTTGAAATGAGAAACTGTGTCTCTCTGAGACTACAAGTTGCGGGTGCTTATCCTCTTTAGTAGGGAGCCTTCCTCATACTGATAAAATCAAAATCTGCTCAAAACAAAAAGCTAGACGAGTTGGGAAGTGAAAGGACGCCAGGGACCTGGAGCATCAGAAGCCCGAGTTTCTTGGGCCACAGGGGACTTGTTACCATTACCCACCCTTAATTCCATCAACTGGGCTGGGAGAAAATCAATTGGCAAGAGGTTTCCTGATCAACTCCCTTCCTGCAGTGTGCTTTTATATCATTGATTCAATTCAATTAAGCAAATACCTATTAAACACTGGAGAATTTAAGGAGGGAGAAGGGAATAAGAGCTTAAGGAGCTGGCTGGAGCCAGGGTGGAGATCGCTATCCCATTTCATCATGAAAGAGACCTTATGAGGTAGATACTAAAAATAATGTGCCATTTTATAGATGAAGAAGCTGATACTCAAAACATTCAGTGCCCTCCTAGCAGGAAGCAGTAAAGTGGACATTCAAGCTCAGCTTTTCCTACTGTTTCTAATGCTCTTTCTGTTATACCAGGTGACTTCCCTGGACTTTTCAAGTCTCAATATTTCCCTCAAGTAGGTGAATTTAATCATAGGTCTTCCTGTACCCTTAAAGTCTTGGTGAAAGAGGGAGGAAGGAAGGAAGGAAGGAAGCAAGCAAGCATTTTTAAAATGCTCACTATGTGCCAGGCATTGTAATACTTTTCAAATATCTCATTTGAGACTTAACTACCCTGGGAGGTATACACTATTAATGTGCCCATTTTACAGTTGAGGAAACTGAGGTAGAGAGCAGTTAAACATCTTGTCCAAAGACACACAGCTAGGAAGTGCCTAAGACCACATTTGAACTTAGGTCTTCATGATTCCAGGTCTAACATTGTATCCATCGTGCCCCCACCTGCCTCTGAAGAGGGCTTATAGTCAATCAGAAATTAAGTCTTGTCAATCCCACCTTTGCATCATTCTCTGTATCCATCCATTCACCCATTCAATAAGGCCCTGTCTCCTCCTCTCCATTCCCATTTTCCCCACTCTTATACGGCCCCTATTACTATCCACTTGGGTGATTGTAATAATAGCTTAGCAGGTTATCCCACTTCCACTCTTTGCCTATTCAGCGCACTGTCATCATAATGGCTAGTGAGGGTGGGGGGAAGCAGCCTGCCAACAGATATACTACATTTCTATCACCATTACCACTATGTGGGATTAGGAGAAGGAAGAAAAAAGGAAGAACGGTAGTGATAATGGAAAGGAAACTTGTAACTGACTCTAAGACCTGTGCTGGGGAAGGAGAAAGAAAAGCAATAACTCTATAGTGAATGAGATATGGAGGAGGAGAGGAGAATCGCTCCTCAGCGTCTTGAAATGAGAAACTTTGCCATTTCTTTTAAAGGAGCTGCTCATTCTGTTAATAACCAATAAATTAGATTAAAAAAAAACCCCATACAACTGCCAAGGACGAGCCCTGGTTTGAATTGTCTGTGCCAACGTCTTATATGTATGTTCCTCTTCTCTCTGCCAGCTAGGATCCTGATGGAGAGCATCGGCCGTTCCACTGCAGCTTGTTATAAATAATACAGTGGAGTGATAGCCAAAACAAAGATCTTTCCTCTTTTTTTGTTGCAGCTAGTAAAACGGTTTGAAATGATACCAGTAACAATGATTCATATTGATTACCATTTATGAGACAATTATAATGTATGAAAGTACTTTTCAAAATTTGAAGTATATGATATATATTTGTTTATTCTTTTTTCATTCATCTCAGCTCTTTCACTGGCCTTCAGATAGAAATGGTGGTCATGGGGCATGTCTATATTCCTGTTATCTTTTGTATTTAATGTTCTGCAAAGTTTTGCCCAGGTTGATAAAATGATTGCTTTTAATAATTGAATAGGAATATTGGGATGTAGACTCATCTTCTGTGAACTCACTAAAAGCATCTTTGGGACAACTCCAGGAGCAGACAGGATGACAGGGATGACATTGTACCTCATCCTCTTCTCACACAGTTTTAATTTCTTCTGCTAGTCCTCTATATTTGGAAGGCATTTCATTCAGGCACTGCAGTTGATGAGAGTTCCCCATAACTAGCCCAGCCCAGATCTAGCACTCGGATGTACTCTGCTATCTTCATGCCATGCTGCCACCCACTATGGCCTTTCTCTACCCCATCACACCTCCCACTTTGGGAACAGTCATCAAAATAACCCTACCATTCCTGGAAAGAACATGTCAATTAATTTCCCTATAGTATCATTAACTATCCTTGTGTCTTCCCAATTCAAAACAGCCCTCCTTAGCTGCCACTCAATTATACGAATTGTCTTCTCTTATGATTAGAATGGAAGCTTCTTGAGAGTAGTGGCTGTCATCTTGTCTTTTATCACAAGAGCTTAACAGAAATCCTGGCACACATAGAGCACTTAAGAAATGCCTTTTCTTTCTTTATTCATTCCTTGTAGTTGGGAGATGATCATTATGTTGATTTTTAATAGGAAGAGTGTCACAGCAGCCTGGGTACAAACCCCATTAATGTTATAGCCAGAGCTTAATTTGGCAACATTTCAAGGTAGCTGCCAGGCCTTTACACTCCCATAATGATCCTTGGAATTGATATTGTAAACCATTTAGGTTGGCATCCCACTTCTTTGTTATTAACCCTATGGATTATGGGGCAGGCTTTGAGAAGCTTATTGTTACCTTTTCTTATCCTTATCCTTTCCTCTTCTTCATTCTCCTCCTCATTCTCCTCCCCCTTCTCTTCTACCTCTTTCTTTTCATTCTTCTCTGAATATCTTCCCACATTCTAGAACCTCTAATGGATGTGGGATATTGGGTTTACAAGGTTTCTTTTTTTAAAGGAACTCATGTATTTTACAATGTGTACAAAGTGAGTTTACATTTTAAATTCACTTGTGCTGCTCTAGGAGAAAGCAAAACAAAACAAATTGATATCCGGGGAAATGTCAGGCACACTGCACAGATTTGTTAAATAAACATTACTATGTGTGGCATTAGTTAATGTTATTACTTTCTGTCCCTGGTGTTTTAGAAATTATCTATATTTCTGAAGAATGTATATATTTCATGGAATTTAGTAAGAGAAGTCTAGGGCACCAATATAAAACTGCCATTATTCAGTTGAAAACCTTTTTTTTTAAGTTTGGGGCTACTGACACATATCAAATTCATGAAACCTCCCTATAGTAGGGGGGGTGTTGGTTACTTAAGCTTAAAGCTGTTGAATACACAGCAGCTATCCATACCAGCCATGAAATAGACATCAGGTTCTCTAGAAAACCTGTTTTCCTTCCATATTTTTGGTTAATTACATGACTGAGAAGCTATATCCTTCTTTTGTGACCAATTTTTCCTTTGCTAAAATGGTTTTGATTTAAGCCTCAATGACTAGTATTATGGTCAGAATGGAAATGAGTAACTAGTTAGTTTTTTTTTCCTTTTTTTGAAGGGCAATGAGATTAAGCAACTTGCCCAAGGTCACACAGCTAGTAAGTGTTAAGTGTCTGTGGCCAAATTTGAACTCAGGTCCTCTTGATTCCAGGACCAGTGCTCTATTCACTGCACCACCTAGCTGCCCCAGAACTAGTTAGTTTTGATGAGGGTATGAAAATTATTGCAAGGATTGAAATGCTAGGAATCATTAAATTTTAGAGCTAGAAGGGATATGAGAGATTTTCAGTGGGTAGAGGGCCAACCTTGGAGTTTAGGAAGAAAGACCCGGATTCATATCTTGACTTTGATACTTAACTAATTGAGTCACTCCCTTGGTCTATAATTTAATAATAGCTAGCACTTATATTTTACTTTAAGATATACAAAGCTCTTTAGAATTATTTTATCTTCACTGTAACTCTAGGATTTAGCATAAAATATCTGGGAGATAACATTATCCTCCTTTTTATAGATGAGGAAACTGAGGCAGATAGTTTAAGTGACTTACCCAGCTCTGAAGTTTCTGAGACTGGATATGAACTCAGGTCTTCTTGACCCCAGATTCAATATTTTTTTTTTCTACTATGCCATCTACCTGCAAATCTGCTTTAGTAATGAGAGTTTTCTCACTGAGGTGCTCCCTACACAGATGAAATTACAGATTTTTAAAAAAGTTCTAAGTATTTATTGAGTGTCTAGCACTGTGCTAGAATGAAAACTTTGAGCTGCTCAATATTGTTCTCTTTTTATTATAACAGTTATGACATTGGTTTATCCATAGGGGACTGAACTGCCATATTTTCCCAAATTGATTTCTTCATTCATTTTCAATTTCCTTTCCATGATTAACTATTAGTGCAAGCAAGTGTTTGGGGTCCTTTTAACCCACTCACCCTAAGCCATCCTCCCGTTTCCAAGCAGGTCTGTGATTTCCCAGTGTAGCATGAGGCTCTGGTGCGGAGTCCTTATCCTGAAGAAGCAGGTTCTGCTGGGGGTTCATGCTTGAGTCCATTTTTCTT
Source organism: Gymnobelideus leadbeateri (assembly GCA_011680675.1). NCBI lineage: Eukaryota > Metazoa > Chordata > Mammalia > Diprotodontia > Petauridae > Gymnobelideus > Gymnobelideus leadbeateri. Next base: position 180,758 of record WOXC01002556.1, read on the forward strand.
ATCTTTCTCAAATGACCAAAGTTAACTGATTTGAAAGGTCCTCATTTTAAATTACATTCATTCAGTGAAAACAGAAATTAACACTTAGAGACATCTATATGCTAATGATTGCAGCTCAGGGAATACCCTTCCAACCTTTTCAAAAGGCTCCGGTGAAAAGCCATTTCACTTGAAAGTAACTTAGTAAAACTGGTAGATTAATTAAATACCATAAAATTTCCCTAAAATCTTTATTTCATTTATCATTTATATCATTATTTTTCTCTTTATGAGGACTACGTTAGCCTAGACTCTGACTTCCTTCCAGTGGCATTATTCAGCTTCTGTAACTATGACTGTAGGAGAACCCAGAGTAGGTAGGCCATGTGCTCTGCATAGCAAGGAAACCAAACCAAACAAAGGGAACTGGCTTATTGAGACATGTATCTTCCATCTTTGAGAGCTGTTAGGGAGAATAAGCATTTATATTATGCCTACTATGTGCCAAGCACTGTGCTAAGTGCTTTTACAGATATTTTCTCATTTGGTCCTCATAAGAACCTTGCAAGACAAGTGCTAGTATTTATTATCTCCTATTTTACAGTTGAGAAAAGTTAGGGAAACAGAGGTTCAGTGATTTGCCCAGAGTCACAGAGCCAGTAAATATGTGAGAATAGATTTGACCTTAGATCTTCTTAACCCCAAGCCCATTGCTCTATCTACTGTGCCTCAGTCTTCCTCTAGCCTTTCCATGGGCTGCACAGAAAAAGCTGCAAAAAGCCAATCAGTGAGGAGGGGGCATTGTAGGGGAGCTGCAGGTAACCTGGCCCTAGACCTGAAACACATTGTGTGTTTCCCTTGGGCAAAAAGGAGGAGACAGAGGAAATAGTGGTTAATAGGACAAATGAATGAGAAGCACTTCTAAAGGGGGAAGGCAGATGCCAGAAAGTCAAGTTACCCATTTTTAGCAGAGACAGTAGAGTCTAGTGGCTGAGTAGAAGTAAGCACAGTAGGTATAGAAGACTGGTCTGTATGTTGACCAAGGATCTTCATTTTTTGTTCTTTAGTCATACCCATGATTTATTAATGGAGAGAATTCACAGTGAGAAAAGTGCCTCTATCTCTGTAGATCAACAAGCATTCTGCAATTTAAAATTGTAAAGGAGTTCTTAGCCTTTTGTGAGAGTCATGGGCCCCTTTGGCAGTGTGGAGAAGAAGCCTTGGGATCTCTTCTCAAAACAACGTTTTTACTTTTTTTTTTTTTTTTGCTTTTTGGAGGGCAATTGGGGTTAAGTAACTTGCCCAAGGTTACACGGCTAGGTTTCTGTTTGTGTTTGCATTAAGTGTCTGAGGCCAGATCCGAACTCAGGTCCTTCTGACTCCAGGGCCGGCACTCTACTCACTGCGCCACCTAGCCACCCCCATCAAACAACATTTTTAAATGCTTAGAATAAAATACATCGATCTACAAAGGGAATCCGTTATGTTGAAATACAGTTATCAAAACAAAGATTTCACAGATCCTGGGTTTAAAAACCATTCTAGAAGTAACCCTGGTGTTGATAGAGCCAATGATTTGCCCAGGTTCTCATAGCTACTACTTGTCAGAAATAGGGTTTGAATTTGTCTTCCTGTCTCCAAGACAGGTTCTCTTCCCACTATATTACTTCCTGTGTTTCCCTTATCTTACCTCAATTAATGCTGAAATAGACCAGTGGTTTAGGAATTCCCTTTCACAATGCAGATTGCTGCCCATCTGAGCCAGATCCTTCTTGGAGACTCTCCCTCGGTTTCTTCTGACATTGTGAAGGCACCAATGGAGCATATTAGCCATCTCCCTGTTACCTTTGTCTAGTCATGAGATCAACCCATCTTTTCTTTCTGTCATATAGTTTTTCAAAGACAGTTTTTAATCTTCTTCTGAGTTCTTCACTGCTTAAACAGGCAGTTAGATGGTGCAGTGGATAGATGAATGAATCTGGAGTCAGGAAGACCTGAATTCAAATTTGACCTCATGCTTTTACTGTAAGTGTGATCCTGGACAAGTCATTTAATTCTATCTGCTTCCGTTTCTTTATTTGTCAAACAGGGCTCATACTAACATTTACTTCCCATGTTTATCGAGGATCAAATGAGATCATATTTGCAAAACACTTCACAAGCCTTTGTTGTATTCTGTTGCAGCCTACTCCCGCCCACCACACACCTTTGCATCGCCCTCTGTGTGATGCTCATCTTTAGTTCTTGGGAGCGGTGGCATTCTAGGTCTCACTGCCAGATAGCAATATGGGTAAAATCTTTGTATTGAAAAGGTAAGTCTTTGCTTTTATGTTATAAGCTTGGGGTCAGTAAAAGTGCTTTGCAATTTTCCAAAAGCAATCCATCCCTCCTTCCTTTTCAACTCTGGACCCAAATTGATGTCTCTCTGTATTTTCTGTCTTAGCTATTCATACTACTGGACAAGTTCCATAGTGGGTCCATGCAGATACATGTCAAATCTGGGCAATAAGCATAAACCCCTTCCTAAAAATGATATATCTTACTTATAAAAATGTTGCTAGATTTTCAAAGCACTTTTCTTCCAACAAATCTGTGAGGATTGTACAAGTACAAGTATATATAGTACAAGTATTATTATCTCTCCATTTTATAGAGGAAGAATTTGAGACTGAGTAATTATAATAAGCAGTTTACCCAAGGTCACCATACTGCTATTTGGTGTCCAAGGCAGAATCCAAGCTCAGGTCCTGTGATTCCAACTTCAGAGCTCTAGCCATTGAACCACAGTGTCTATCTTCCCCATGAGCTTTAGAAGATGACTTTCTGCTAAATCCCCATAGTAATTCAGTCAAATGACTAAAAGTGACTAGTATATCGAGTCATTGAATATTTGTAACATATAATTAAATTCAGAAGGCAAAAGGAGAAGGAGGCATGATGCATGTGTAGAGAAGAGCACAACAGAGAGAACCTGAATATTACACTGGTGTCCATGAAATATTAAAAAGAACCAGAGAAAAGCCTTCAGCATTTGGGGTAGAGTCTTTATGGGGTACATATGGAAGGACAAAGATGAGAATCTAAGGGTACTACAAAGTGAACCACTGGAAGGAGGGCTTATACTGAGGAAATTCAAATCAAGTCAAGCATGTATGAAAAATTCATTTTAATGGCTTAATGGGGGAGACAGAATACAAACAACTGTACAAATAGTACACACACACACATATACAGATATGTTAATCTTTGAGGGAAGGAACTAAAATTAAAGAAGGTTGGGAGAGACTTGCTGAGAGTGGTATTTTAGCTGAGACTTGAAGGAAGCCAGGGAAATCAAGAGACAGAAATGAGGGAGGAGAGGATTCTAGGCAGGGGCTGGGGGGGTCAGTCAATAAAAATGTCTGGAGTTGGGAGATGGGGTGTCATATTTGAGGAACAACAAGAAGGCCAGTGTTACTGGATCCCAGAATAAGTGAAAGGGAGTCAGGTATAAGAAGAAGAAAAAGGTAGGAATGGGCCAGGTTGTGAAGGGCTTTAAAAGCCAAACAGGAATGCAGAGTTGATCCTGGAGGCAATGGGGAGCCACTGGCAATAAAGAGATAGTGACCTGGTCAGACCCATTATTCAGAAAAATCCGTTGGATCACTTAGTGGTGAGGGGGAAAATGGTGGAGGCAGGGAAACCAGAAGTCTTATTGCAATATTCCAGTCATAAGGTGATGAGATCCTGAACCAGGATGGTGGCAATGTCAAAGAAAAGAAGGGGACATGAGTGAGAGAAATTACAATGGTAAAATTACAATGGTAAAGTTTTCTTAGGTAAGATATGGCACTTCCACTCCTGTTACTCATAACGATGACAGAAACTTAGGGTAGTCTGTTCATCGTCTGTTTTGCAAACTTAAGCCACCAGTTAGAATTGTTCATCAGTAAAGCACAGCCTTGATGGTGTTATCAGCCCTTTAATAGCTGCAAGCTGATTGGTGAGCACCTTGTTGATGCTAATGAAGATATTTTTACACTGATAGCTATATTATTCCCAACAAATGTCATGGTTACGTGGACAAAAGAAAAGCTTAATCAGAAACTTTCTGAACAAAGATGATGGCATGAAATTTGAATCATTCAGTCATTTATTCTAATAACAGAAACAAGTCCTTTCTGGAATGAGTTAATGAACTCTCTGTTACACTGGGGGAAAATCCAGTGCTTAAAACAGTTTCCCCATCTGTCAAATGAGGGGATTTGGCTAGATGATCTGTAAGGCACCTTCCAGCTTAAAAATGTCTGTGAACCCCTAATCTCTCAATCAATTTTCTTGTCTCCCAGTACTATGCATTTGTGTCCACTATGTAGAAAAAGAATCAAAATAAAATTTTACTCACCTATTTGGAGCTTTACTTGAACAGTAAATTATAATTTGATAAAGGAATGTAATATGCTGAGAATCTCTGAGATTGTGGTTGCATAGAAAAACAATCTTTATTGTCTTAAGAATAGCTCATAATATTTTTGTGAGTGTTGGGTGTAACCATAAGTGGGATGAACTTGCATTCAGGAGAGACCTGGATTTGAATCATACCTTTGACATTTTGTAGCTGTGTGACTGGCCAAATCACTTAACCTTTCTGAATCTTACTTTCCTTATATTAAAAATGGATATGGGACCTGTTCTTGTGAAGATTAGATAATATACGTACATGTAAAACATACATTGACAACTTTGGAACACTATAGAAATGTCAGTTATTATTTGGCCCATATGTAGAAACTTCACTTGCATATAGGCAAACCATGGACTCTACCCCAGTGCAAATCAGTCCAACTGGGCGGATATCCAGGAGTTAATTTCACATTTGACATCACTTCTAAACTCACCACCATGCTGCTAACTCAAACCTTGATTGATACCTCAGTCTCCTCTCCCCTCTGAATAGAAGACAGTACCAAACTTTCCTGATGTCTTCCTTTGTAGAAGACAGAAACTGCTCATTCCACTTTGCATCTCTCTCCTGTCTGGTTTCAACTTCATGGAACAAGGCACCCCATAGTATCCCCTCCCCACCTTTCCTGTCTCATTTTGTGTGTCATTTCCCCTTATATTGTAATTTCCTTAGAACAGAGACCATCTTTCTTTTTATTAATTGTATCCCTGGTGCTTAGCATAGTACCAAGCACATAGAAGGAGCTCAATAAATGTTTCTTGGACTGGATTTAGTATTATGCCAGTTCTTTTAGAAAGTAATGTGCAGAAATAATATGAAAAAGAAAAAATGTTTTATAATTTTATATGGCTAAATTGCAGCCAAGCAGCCAATGAAAATATTTATTAAGGTCTTAATATATGTAAGAGCATGATGCTAGATGAACAGCCCTGAAAAAGGCTTGGGAAGCCCTCACATCAGAGGTGCTAGATCTCCCTGAACACCCCAACCACCCTGCTTACTTAGTGAGCAGAAAAACTGAACAGGCAGGGTTCTGTAAGGGGCTATTTTATTTCTTAGTCTTGCCCAAACCCTTTGTGTGTCATGAGTACACAGTTATAGTACTAGAATCTTAGGGCTAGTAGAAACATGGAGGAGTCAACTCATTTGTTTTCCAGTTTCTAGAGTGAACTCTCTTAAAACATCAAAGCAGTAATGGCACTGCGGAAAATCATAAGAAGGTAGATTAAAGTGATCAAATTACCACATACCATTCTTCCAAATGGTCTAGTTTTAGGTACTCATAGTGGGTAGCTGACTGCTTCAATTAATATTAGCAAGTATTTATTTGATATTATGCAGACAACAGTCTGCTGGTGTTGTGTTGGATGCATTGAAGCATGAAATCGTATTCCTACCCTCAAGGAGCCTGAAAGCTAGTTGTGAAGATAAAACATAAGCAAAAAGGTAATATAGTGAAAGGAGAGTTCAGGGTTCAAACACAAAGCTCTGATATTTACTGGTTTCATGCAGGGAGGTGGGGATTAACCTCTCTGAGCCTTACTTTGCTTATCTGAAAAATGCTGGATGATGAATTTCTGACAATCCCTACCTCCCAGGCTTGTTATGAATCTTTAGGTAAATGCAAAGGGCTACTATGGCCATATAGGCAGCTAGCTGACTCAGTGACTACAGTTCTGGGTTTGGAGTCAGGAAGACCTGAGTTCAAACCTGGCCTCAGACACTCATTAGCTAGATGACACTGGACAAGTCACTTTACTTCTCTTTGCCTTAATCCACTGGAGAAAGAAATGACAAACCTCTCAGTAGTTTCACCAAGAAAATTCCATATGGGCTTAGAATTCAAAGATCACAATGGTTTGGGTAGATCAGGGAAAGTTGGTTAGAAGAGATAAGAGTAGAGGTAAGCTTTGAAGGACTGATAAAATTTGGATGGAAGGAGGAGAATGGGGAGGAGCATAAGTAGGAAGAATGGATGACAAGCAAAAGTACGGACAAATGAGGAAGCTGAAAGTCATTGTGATTAGCCTGATTGCTGTGGAAATTTGTTCTGGGAGCAGTAGAAGATGAAATTTGAAAAAGAAAAAAGATGGGGACTAGATTGTGGAGGGACTGGTATGCCAGATTAAATATTGAATGAGGTTGATTTTGACCTATCATCATCAGCACCGGCACCCTAACATTGGAATCCTATGATCTGTATGAAGTCAAAACAGTTACTCCCATCTGTGTTGAACACAGGCCTGGAGGACATAAGTGGGTAGTTTATAATGGTTCAAAGCCCTTTCTTATTTACACTGCCTGAGCAGTCTTTCCATGTTTCATTAGTTGCCAATAAGATATTCCTTTGTCTCTGTGTTAGGTTTTATGGATTCCATTGTTGTAATGATAGGAGCACAGGGGAACCATGTAATGACAGGGAGAAGTACTCACAGGGGGAAAGAAAAAGCCGCTCTGAAGTGTTGGGTCTCCCACGTGGCACCTGGGCACACTGCCAACATTCTGCTGCTGCAGACGGAGCCACACAAACAGGTGACAAAGAGCCTGTAATCTGTCCAGGATAAAGGAAGCTGACATCAACACAGAGAACTCAGCTTGCTGATCAATAGTTTAATAATTATCTCATTGAAACAATTCATTTGACTGAATTTAGGGAATTTACAATCTGTCTGCAGTAGTTGGCTGCTTTTGAAGATAACCCAAGCATCCTGAACAGAATTTCAAGGTTCTCTCTTGTACTTGGATTGTGAAACTCTTGGGTTTGGCTATATTTTACTATAATTTTTTTGAAGATTTTATAGCCTAGAACAATATTTTTCTCTCATTTCAAATATATCTTTTAATTTATTTATTCATTTATTCAGCTATTCCACATTTGACAATTTTCTCAATATTTATGAAATCACCTGAAAATTCCAATGAGTAATTAGGACTTTTCCTCCATCTACGTGTTTTGCAGATCACCTTAGGGGTTGTGTGAGAGCTCTGTTCAAAATAAGCCATATGAGATCACAGGCTTCAGAGCTGCAAGGGACTTTAAAGGTTATCCAGACTAACTTGCTTGTTTAGTTTTACAGGTGAGGAAATTGAGGCTGAAAGAGATCGAGGAACTTTCCCAAGGAAAATATGAACTCTTTAGCATTTCAAATTCTTCATTGCTTGGACCCTGCCCACCATTCCAGCCTTCTTACACTTTACTCCCTTGCATGCACCTTTTAATTTAGCCACACAGACCCACTTGCAGTTCCTTCAAGGAGACTCCATCTCCTGTTTTGGAATCTTTGCACTATCTGGAATGTCCTGCCCCCTTACCTCTACCTTGTAGGCTCAGCCCAAATGGCACTGAAGACCTTTCCTGGTTCCCCTCTTCCCTGGCTGCTTATATCTCCCCTTTTTACAATACCTGCTACCCAGTCTTGTATATAGCTTACATGTATGCATCTAGATATTGACACATTCTCTCTGCTATTTGAATTATGCTTCTTGAGAGAAAGGGTTATGAGTTGGTGGCTTTTTTAAAAATTATTTGCTTTTACCGCACTTAGCACTATCTAGGATATGATAAGTGATTAATAAATAGTTTGCTTACTGCCTGACTGAGAATGGCCAATGAGTAACACAATTGGGGATTTGAACCCAAATCCCGATCTACACCACAATCTCCCATCTTTCTGCTGCACATCAGTTTAACCTAATTGCAATTATTAGCTCCTTAACAGTTATTATACATTTTGAACTTAGAAGCATAGTTTAAAACTTTTATAATCCCCTTCCTTTTAGAAGTTTAAGAGTTTAAAGGTAGAATAATTTTTACTTCCCAGTCAGAGGTTAGTCTAAATCTTGATAGAATTTCCTGTACTGGATATGGGGATTTTTTTTAAGAGGAAGGATGGAAGAAGGGAAAGATAATTGAATTTGGAATAATTCAGAGGACTTGGTTGTCAATCCTAGCATTGCTGCTTACTATCAATGAGCCCTAGAGCAAGTCATTTAACTTTTCTGGGTCTCAGTTTCCTTATTTGTTAAATGAGAGAGTTGAACTAGATGATTCCTACATCTATATCTATGGTCTTATGACCTTATAAAGTTATTAGGTTCACCTCTGTGGACTGTGAATCTCCTGGTGTAGAAAAAATTGAGAGGGGATCATAACTGTTGTCATGGTGGAAATTCCAACCTTAGTAAACATTTACAAGGTTTAGAACAGTGGCTTTAGAACCTAAGTCAGAGGACCTGAGTTTAATTCCTACTTTAGACATTTACTGTATGTGTGACCTTGGGCAAGTCACTTAATCTAATTAGTCAGGATAATGAAAGACAGATGACGTATTTCCTTTTAAGGAGACCTTCACCAATCAAGTTGGGGAAAAGAAGTGTAGAAACCTATGGAAAACTGGAAAAAGACCTAGAAAACCATCTAGTTCAAATGTCTGCCTCCCTCTCTCACCATTTTAGCAATGAGGGGACTTAAGCCTAATTAGATTGCAACCAATGGAGCATTTATACTGATGGATTGCCTCTATTTTTGATCTTCACATCTTTCTTGTCTTGCAGCCCAATGTAGGGTAGGTAGTATTTTGTAGTTATAAATGTAGTTACATTGCACTTCCAAAATTATGAAGCCAAGAATATAGTTGATGTTGTTGAATTGCATCCATCATGGCTGACTCTTCATGACCCCATTTGGCATTTTCTTGGTAAAGTAACTTACTGGAGTGGTTTTCCATTTCCTTCTCCAAGGCAGATCTACTAGCAGGCTATTGTAATAATCCACACATGAGGTGATGAGGAAGATGTATTAAAGAAATGTTGAAAAAGTGAAATTAACAGATCTTAACAACAGATGGGATATGGGGACAGGTGACAGATAGCGAGGAGACCAAGATGACTCCTGCTTTGGGAGCCTAAGGTAGTGGGAGGATGATCTTGCCCTCTACAGTAAGAGGAAGGTATGAGGAAGGGAAGGTTCAGGGTAAAAGATAATGAATTCCACTTTGGATAAATTGTTGATTAACAACAAGCATTTATTATGTGCTCACAGTGTACCAGGTATCATGCTAGTTGGTGGTGAGGGTGGGGGTGAAGGGAGGAGAGAAGATGCAAAGACAAATTTGAAACAGTCTCCCTGCCCTCAGGGAGCTTGCACTCTAGTTGAGAGTGGGAGAGACAACATGTATGTCCACAAATATAAACAAAACAGATACCATATAATTTTGTGGGGAAGGCACTAGCATCTGGAGGAGATGGTATTTGAACTGAACCTTGATGATGATGATGATGATGACACATATGATTGATTAATTAACTAAAACAGTCTAAACTCAACTGTCTTTCCTATATAAGGAAATTCTTATTTGATGCCTTATTTTACAAAGTCTGGAATCTTCTGTTATTGAGCTCTAGGAGAAGTAGTGGATGTAGATAAAATTTGCTTGAGTAGCCTTTCAATTTCCTTTAATATTTCCCTCCCCACTCTTTCTTGGTCCCCAGGTACTTATACAAATGTTTCATTACTGAAGGACATTTCTCTCAGCTCTCTGATGACTTATTTTTCCTAAGGTGTCAGCTCTCCAGAGAAAAACTGTATTTCAGTAAATGCTTCTGAAGATGCAAAGGAATACCAAACCCGAAAGCAAAATAGCTTATGCTTTTGTGGCACTCTAACATTTATAAAGTCCTTTGGTCTCAACAGCACTGCAAGGTTGCCGATGAAAAAATCCTCATCCCCTTTTTACAGACGAGAAAACTGAGTTTAAGTAACTTGCCCACCTATCCCACAATTAGTAAATGCCAGAGCTGAAGCTCAGACTGATTCCAAATGCAGTGAGTGCTCTTTCCAGGACACTATACTGCTTCTTGGATTGCAAGCACAGCGAAAGGTGAGGAAAAATCATCTCTCACCTGATCACCCTCAAATCACATGGGGGTAGTGGCTACTTGCTTTAACTTCCTAAGGCCAGTTCTGGTTGTAAGATGAATAGACAAGCTTCTTTGGTTCCCTTTCTTTTGTTTTTATAATTTTAACTTTCTTTTTGTGGTGGAAAGCAGTTATTTCTTGGTATACATTATGTATTGGGACCTATTTTATTAAGGCTCTAGAAAATCCTTCCTCCATGGCATATTTAGAAAGTGCTATTGGCATTCCGTCCTACCATGTTACCAGTGAATGACATGTCAATGTCTTGATGCCTGATGTTAATTATTCACTCTCTGCCATTTCCAGAGCACAGAGACTTTTGTCTATGCTGACACATAGAATATTGCAAACAGCATTACTGGATTCTAGAGATGAAGGTGAGACCTGGGTGGAGGAAAAAAAAATAATATGGTCAGGTTAAAGCTGATTGGCCAAATAGACTCGATGGAACCTTGGTGGGAGGTCATGACCCCACCCCCTCCAAACATGAAACATCAATGACTTTCCCTTTCTTAGTATCCCACAAATGTGCACAGTGGAAATATTAAACCTTATCTACTCATATTCATTCAGTGTTTGCTATTCAGTGGTCTATATAAAGAAATCACAATAGCTGTGAAAACACTTAGAACAATTAAAAGCATTATACAAATGGCAAGGGATTAGAACTCTCATCACTGTTTTCTTCTATTTATCTCCTTGGTGTTTTTGATGAGGTTCAGAGAGAAAGTCCTGACACAAGTCACTATAATGCCACTATTCTTTTGTGGTTAATGTTCTGCTGACAATTGAACAAGTGGATAAAATAACAGCTTTTTATAATTGAATAAACGGATTAGGGTGTGAGCTCATATTCTGTAGGGTCACTGAAAGCATATTCAGGATAAGTCTAATAGATTGAATGATGGGAATGGTGTGTACTTTATCCTATTCCACATGGTCTTGAGTTTTTTTCCTGCTATATTTCTATATTTTGAACATTTTTCATTCTGTATAGGTTGGAGATTGTATTTGCTCTGATAATATCCATTAAAATGTTATTCTTATATTTTTATGGATCAGTACTGTGTCCAGGAGATTGTGGGCAACAGTTTTGTCTATAGAAATGATCTGGTTCCAGTACCATTTATTTATTGCATCTTCAGAGAAATTTTGAGGTCTGTATTTATACTATGGAGATTGGTTACTTCTTAATTTATGAAAGATGGTGAGCTTTTGATATACAATTCTCAGCACAATGTCATTCTTGCTAGATAACTGGTGGATGATAAATATTTTAAGCTCATATTTCTATTGTTTCCACGCACAATCTGAATTGATCAACAAGTCTGGGATTAACTTTAAGTTGTATGGACAACAAACTGAAGAGAAAGGGGTCCTTTTTTGAGGGAGGAGGTTAGTCCCCAGAAGCAAAACATATCCTTTTATGAGCCATGGGTCATAGGTCACACCTATAGCTTACTGTAAGCTTCAGGTCTGCTTCCTTCTTTTGCTCTTTACTGGATCTTCTTCTCACTCCCAAAGCATTTGTTGCTTTTCACTTGGGAGGACTGTTGACTGAGAGGTGAACTATATTCCATGGGGGACTAGATGGTGGTAGTTAGGGAGTGATAGGAATTTAATAATAATGAAAATGTATCCCATAATATTGCTTACTGACCAAATTAATGTCCACTGGGCTCATCAACAATGGTGCATTATGAAGTGTGTCAGTAGAACAGGCAAAACCAAAACGAAAATAAAATCAATAAATCCTGTGAATTGGGAAAATCCTTTGTTGTGTAATGTGTTTTGTATATTGACTATGATCATGATAACCACTCCAAAAGCCATAGATGATGACAAACCATGAACTAGAGTTCCATAATTTTTCCAATTCCTTGAGAAAAGCCATTAATTTGCATCAATGCCAATGTTAAGATTAAGATAAATTTCTCAGAAAATAGCTGGAAAGTCTTTATAGATATTCTGGTCTTAAGTAGAGGGTGAGACTAGACATAACTACTTCTTTGAGATATATCTATATTCTTGAGTGGTACCCTTTTGACATAATAACATTTATTGATTTATTATAATTTGCACAAAAATCAATTTATTAAATTTTATGTACAAGAATGAACATATCTATGCATTGAATTTACATTAAGGATACAGTTAAAAAAGAGTGACATTAGACACTGATGCAGGTATAAAAATACCCAAAATATTGACTATGCCAGTTATCTCTGATTTTCTCATTTGATTGCTGACATTTAAATATGAATTTAAACTTGTTAAAACTTTGAGAAATGGAATTGCTATTAAGTTTACCTATGAAGACCACAAGCAAAATGCAAAAGGGGAAAAATGCCAAAGGACATACAAAAACCACCAGTCCTTCTGGATCTCAGAAACAATATATTTGTTTTTTTCTCAATTAACAAGCATTTCTTTTCCTCCTACTTCCCCCCACCCCACCACACACACTGAAAGAAAGCAAAACAAACCCCCCATAAAATATGTATAGTTAAGTAAAATAAATTTCCGCATTGGCCATGTCCCAAGATGTATGTTGTATTCTGCAGATTAAGTTCATTACTTCTCTGGATGTGGGGTAACGTTTTTCATCATTGGTACTATGGGATCATGGTTGATCACTGTGTCTATTAGAATTCTTAAGTCTTTCAAAGTTGTTTCTATTTACAATGTTGTTCTTATATACATTAGTTTTCTGCTTCTTCTCACTTCATTTTGCATCATTTTATAAATCTCAGGTTTCTGTGAAACCACCTCCTTTCTAATAGCACGATATATGCTATATATTGCAAACATATGCCATAAATTGCATAACCACTCCCTAATTGATAACCAACCTAATTTCCCATTTTATGCTACCCCCCCAAATTTGTCTATCAAAATCAGTCATTGCAATAATGTGACTATTATTATGTACAATGTTCTCCTGGTTCTGCTCACTTCACTAAGCATCACTTCATGTAAGTCCAGGTTTTTCTGAACTCTTCGTGCTTATAATTTCTTATAGCATAATAGTATTCCATTACACTCATATATAACAACTTGTTCAGCCATTCCCCAATTGGTGGGCATCCCTTCAATTTCTAATTCTTTACCAACCCTAAAAAAGCTACTATAAATATTTTAGCACATGTTGGTCCTTTTCCTTTTCTTTGTGATCTCTTTGGGATACAGACCGTGGAGTGGTATTACTGGAGCAAAGAGTGTGCACAGGTTTATAGTCCTTTGGGCATAGTTCCAAATTGCTCCACAGAATGGTTGGATCAGTTCACAACTCCACAAACAATGCATCAGTGTCCCAATTTTCACACATCTTCTCCAATATTTATTGTTTTCCTCTTCTGTCATATTAGCCAATCTGATAGGTGTGAAGTAAAACAACAATCAGAATTGTTTTAATTTGCATTTCTTTAATCTAGTGATTTAGAACATTTTTTCACATGACTCTTTTTTCGCATGGCTTTAATTTCATCATCTAGAAGCTGCCTCATCATATCCTTTGACCATTTATCATTTGGGGAATTAAGCTATGATTTAGCTCTGATTTTCATCACCATCTAGCTTTGATTAGATGTATCTTAAACACTGGGGAAAGGTAGTTGTCTACTCACTTCATCTCCAAGCAATAGAAAAAAAAGTTAGATGTTAGTCATATATCACTTGGGGTAACATTAAAAGCAACCATTCAGGGTTTTTTTCTTGCTGTCTTGAGCATGAGATTTTTGAGAGAATTTTGATTCTAAGATATACTCCTATTATCTCCTATTATTTCTAACATATTCTCAAACTTAAATGGAGTCATTCCTGTTGCAAATTTACTCCTGTATCCAATACCACTTCTAGTCTTAATAGATGCTATAGTGCTGACCACCTGAAAAAATTCTTACTATTGTAATTATAGAGTTCACCATTTAAAACAGGGTCATCTTGTAGGTGTTTGACATCAGTCTGAGTAGAATCTGCCTTCTTTTCATCTTCACAAAACATCAAATCCAAGAGTCAGAATTCATTTTGAGATGATTAGGATTGGATATCCGTGCACAAGCATCTAACACCCCTAGTTCAGCTGTCACCTATTTTTCAGATGTTTTCCCTTCTAGAACAGGTTTGTCTGATTCATTTGGACACAAGACAGAATTTTCTGTTAAAGAAATGTCAATATAATAGTCAACAATACTTTTGCCTTACTCCAATTTGGCTAGAATCTGACCCCTCTGCTCTTCAAGTTCTTCCAGGGTAAAGGCATCTTCATTGATGATTGTAGCTCCAATTTAATGCTCTGACCATAGTCATCAGGAATTGGGGGTAGGTACTCTAGGTCAGAATAAGAGTACATTCAGGTAGATTACATGGAAATGATGATTTAGAAGACAATAGGAGCTTAAAGTGAACTGCTTCACTAGTATAAGACTTGCATGGCATCACTATCAGAATCTGTGTTGAGCACTGACATTGCTGAGCTGTTTTCCTTGTTGTTGTTGTTGTTGTTGTTTTTTGACAGTAAAGATTAGGTTGATGTGCAGCTCTTTTCCACTTAGGATTCATCCTTTATAAATCAGAAGAGAAAAAATGACATCCTTTTGCTGAGATGCTTGAATTGGTAAAGGATCAAATATCTTCCAGGCATCTGAAATTCCTTTGGGAATAGGATAATTTACCAATATAGAGAGATCATAAATCACACATTTATTCTGCTGCAACTCTTCTGCCTGCATTTCACCATCAGTGACAACTTCTCTGTCATAGCATACATGTCTTGGATTCTCCAGTTCAGCATTCTTGAGTCAACCTGGTGGGTATCTCAAATGTCACATATGGTATATAAATGGCATCAGAGTCTCATTAGTCATGCCAAGTGCATTCTGAAGTTCCTCACTAATGATTCCTATTTTGAGCATTCCAAATATTTTTTCAACTGCCTCATGCTGGTGAAAAGTGTGTTTTTCTTTATACACACACACATATACAATATGAGATATATATGTGTGTGTATGTATATATATATATATATATGTATACGTACACACATGTATTTCTTTTCCCTTATAGGAGCAACATTCTGAAACTTTGGACAATATTTTATTTGTTCGTCTTCATTCAAACTTTCATGTTCTTCAAAACTACAGTTGAAACCTTGAGGCTTTGATTTTTTATACCTTTTCTTGTATTTTTTTTTTTTGCCCTTCTAGGGAAATGATCTTGGTGAAGACTTGGGAATTTTCCATCCTTTGGTAAGATGAGGAAGGTTTTCATTTAGTAGTAATTACCTCAATTTGTCAAGGAGAAACTTGTTAAAATACTGAACACGTCTTACAACACTAAAAGTGTCTTTTTTTGGTCCCTGCTGCTCTAGATATGTTCACTATATAGCTATATTGAAACACAATACTGGATGAATGGTACAATGTTTAAAGGAAGTGTTCTCTGTTTCATCTTTCGTCTGTTGTTCATTCTGCAGCTTCTCCATGGTGTCCTTGCACTGCTGTTCAGGCAGCTTCTAGGTTTTGATGTCTTTTGCTACTTGTTCCATGGCTATATAATCATATTTCTGGTAATAGCCATCAGTCTTGGGAACAGTGTAGGAAAGATGATTTATTATATTGTTCAGAAAAGTTATTATGCTATTTAAATTCAATCTTATGTGATTGAAGGTTGTCCACACCCAGAATGTCATCTACAATAGTAACTCTCTAGGAATGCTGGGGGGTCCTCTAAGTCCTGGATTCATTCATTCCTTTTTGGGTTACCACACCCCAGTCTTGTGATGATGCACCCAAACTTATGCTTTGGATTCCCTTGTGTTTTGGTCAAGTTGCCCTCTCAACAAAATTACTTTACTGTATATATACATATATATATATATATGTATATATATATATATGCATGTGTGTATGTATATATCATGTTCAGGCACCCTAAATCCTACATAATACAAATCTTCCAGAGCCTGGATGGAAAGGAGCCACAACTCCTTTCCAGTTTGCTCTCCAACTAATAAATTTATTTTCTAAAGAAATTTCTCACTACCAACTTTTTGGAGGCCTTACCCTTGTTCCCAAATTCCTCAAACAGTTCTCCATCATTGAAGTCTACTGTTACTGTTGTCTTGGTTTTGGTGCTCTGGAAAAGGAGAACTATTGTAGCAATTAGATAGAGCTAGAAGGGACCTTAGAGAGCTTCTTATAAAATGATCTTATTTTGCAGATGAAGAAATGGAGGCCCAAAGAGATTAAGTGGCAGAAAATCTGTGTTCAAATGTTAACTTTCTCATATAATACATATGACCCCAAAGTTATTTAAATTCTCTGGGTTGCAGTTTCCTTATCTGTAAAATGAAAGACGTACACTGGATGACACTCAATTTTTCTTTGATAAACGCTGCTTTTAAAAAGTGACTTCTACAAGTCACGTCTGTAAGCTCATACCAATTTTTAAGTAGCCAAGTTAGCATTTCAACCCTAGGCTACTGGTTTTGAATCCAAGGCTCTTTCTATACTATATTGTGAAATCATAAATACATTGTGTGCCTGTCTTGCACATATCAGTCTATGAAAATTGGTTTGGATTTTACTCTAACTGGAAAGGTGATATTAAGTAAACACTTTAAAATCTATGAAATTTCACCAGTTTTATGCTGACTTGACTTCAACTCACTGTGGAAAAAGCAGATTTACCGATCACTGTGAAAAGGTTAAAAAACAAATAGGTGAGGTGAAGGGTACAGTGATTAAACTTGAATAATGTCCAGGTTTTGTTTGTCCATTTAAAAACAACTATTGATTTTGATCAAATATTCTTCTAAACCTCGGTCCTTGGACTTTGTCTTATGAACAATGTATTACTGATGAGATTGCTGATATTTCTCAAACAAGTCATACTGCATGGGATACAACTAGGTATTTTAGCTGCAAATGCTTTAGAGAACTGCTAAGAGTTAGGTATAGTCAGTTGAAGAGACTGAGTCTCCATATAAAGTAGTGCCAGGGAAGATACACATAAACATGTCCAGTCTCTGGATATTATAAATATTGAGTGGAACAACCTAACATTTTTAAACCTCTGAAAATTTACATACTTGAAAAATCTTACTCTGATTCCTCCTTGTGGCATGGAGATCTATTCATACAGCCATAATATGTCAGATATGGGACTTCAATCTTGTCATGATTCTAAGATCAGTTCTCCATTCATTGACTTGCTGCCCCTCCCATATCTTTCTCAACATACACTTCACAGAAAGATATTGAGAATACAAGAAATCACTGTGTTTATTGCTTGTTTATTTAAAAATAGCATATGATTTAGTAGAGCAAATCTGTACCTTAAAATTTTTTCCAACAAAGTGTGTCTTGTATTTGCCTTAAAATTATACTTATTTTATTCCATAAATAAAAAATAAAATAAATAAAACATTAAAAAAATACAAAATTTCTTAAAAGACAACAAAATAAATAATCTTGTTTAATGATTTTCTGACAACTAATATCAAGCAAGGAATAAAACAGGGAGATATATGCTTGCCAAGTTTTCACTACAGCCATGGAAGAGCTCCAGCAAAGAGTCTTGATATAGATATTCCTTATAGGTGGCGACATACAACAGACCTTCTTGTTTGCAAATAACATTGGTTGCATTAAATCCTCAAACCTTGTAAAACTTCTTAGATGTAATTTGTGATTACTCAAAAGAATTTAGCTTGATCATATAGGAAAATCTAATGGTTTTGGAATGCCTATTGTTCACTTTATGGTGTGCAGCTAGATAAAGAATCTTTAGATCTTGTCAGTATATATGTGTATGTATACACATGTAAGTGCAAAATAAATACATAGATATGTCTATGTATACACATATATGTGTTTGTATGGATGTCTCTCAGTCTGTCTCTTGGACAGACATCGCCAATGGAAAAATGTATTAACCCTAGAAATGAACAGAAGGAGAATGGCTTGATTACCTTTGGTAAATCACAAAGCTGTTTTGAAGAAGCCTAAATTTCTCCATGAAAAAGGTCTTTCTTAAAATAAATCACTAGTATTATTGAATGGCTTTGAGTCATGTCAGCCATATAATCCAGGTGTTCTTAACCTTTTGTATTTCATGGGATGCTTTTATATTCCAGTGGAGATAATAGAAATTTCAGAATAATGTTTTTAAAAACATAAAATAAAAGTTTTAGTAATATAAAAGAAATCAGTTATATTGAAATATAGTTATCAAAATATTGTGAAAAACCAATTTCACAGTCACCAGGTAAAGAACTTCTGCTGTAATCTCTTTACAGTTAAAAAAATTATCACTTAGAAGGCAGTCAGGGAGTACATAATGGATATGAGCAGTCCACAATGGGGAGGTACCAGGACCAGAGAAAAATATTTCTTTGCTAATGAGGTAATTTCAGTACCACGGACAGCACATTGTCCTTGAAGTTCTGCTGCTGGAATCTTTGCTCTATCAAACACAACTGTTTTTTCAGGTTATAGTCTTAGCTTTTGGGTTGGTATCTGTTCTCCCACACTTGTCTTTTCTGCTGTGCCCATGATGTAGAAAGACAATTCCTCAGGCTTTTTTGTGTTGGAGTGATACTTTGCTTGGAGGCAAAAGAAGGAAGGACAGTAGAATCAGAGGATTTGAAATTTGGAGGTCACTTTGGAGTTTAAGTGACTATCTAGTCCAACCGATGTCCTAAAGAAATTCCCATGATAATCATAGAATCTTTGAATTGCAAGGAACCTCAGAGGACATAAAGTGCATAGGACAATGTTTTACAAACTTTAAAGGGCTATATAAACATTAGTTATCCATTCATTTCTAGAATATCTCTGGTGACGGAGAGTAGACTACCTTCCAAAGTATTGTATTCCATTTCTGGGCAGTTATAATTGTTGGGAAGATTTTTCTCCTTTTGTGCTTCACAAATCTTCTTGAATCAGGAATCACTTCTACAATATCTGCAGCAAATAGCCTTCTCAGCCTCTGGTAGAAAGTTCAGTAGGAAAAGTGATCAAGGAATTCCATAATATTTTTCCTCATTCATAGGTTATACAACCTACCAGAAAAAAAAATCTGGATTACTTGTTATTCCACTTTATTTTAATCCACTTCATTCCCTAATTGATTATGATAGCTTGATAGGAAAGCTAAGGCAGGTGACAAATCCTGGAAATAGAAACTTTTTCCCTGAATGGAAAAATATGTACCTTATATTTGTGATTTGCTGATTTTATTTTCAGTTTGAGTTTTATGCAGTTGGTATCCTAGGATATGAAAAATGAACACCACATCACCCCCTCTGACAGGACTCTTTAGAGGAGGGGAAGGGGAAGAATTTTTTTTCTTAGAGGAGCAGAAAAATCATGTGCCTTAAAGTTAGGAGATCTGGGTTGAATTTTGTCCCAGATATTTTGTGGGGTCTTGACAAAGTCATTTAAGGTCTTTGAACCAGAGTATCTTCATTCATAAAAGAGGAAAAAAGTATTTGTGCTCCTTCCCTCCCTCCTTGAGTTGTTTTGAAGATAAAATGACATAATGTATATATAATCATAAAGTTCTATATAAGCATAGCTACTATCTGTTTTGTGAAGAATTGATCAAAACAGGCTGGGTTTAATCACAGCATCAGAGTTGGAAAAAGATGTCAGAAGTCATGGAGTTCAATCTGTTACTGAGCAGAAGTTCCATCTACAGCATCTGTAGTGGCAAAGTAAATAGTTGGTCTTAGAGTCAGGAAGACCTGAGTTTAAATCTTACCTCAGACACTTACTAGCTAAGTGACCCTGAACAAGTAATTTAGCTTCTGTTTGCCTCAATTTCTTTATCTATAAGATGGGAATAATAATAGTGCCTATGTTGCAGGGTTTTGTAAGGATTAGTGGGGGCATATGAAAGTGTTTTGCAAACTTTAAAAGGCTATGTACCTATTAGTAATGTAGTCTCTCTGGGAATCTTTGGTGGTAGGGAATGGACTACTTCTCAAATAGTATATTCCATTTTTTGACAGCTATAATTGTTGGGAAGATTTTCCTTTTTAAGTGCAGCCAAAATCTGCCTTTCAGCAATCTTCATCCACTGCTCGTAGGTCAGACCCCTGATGTTAGGCAGAAAAAAATTTAGACTTTCTTCCTTATGGTAGTTATTTAAGTAATTGAAGATGCCTATCATGTCCTTTTCTTCACATTTTTCCAAATATTTATTTCACAAATACTCATATTGACTTTGCTGTTCACCAGAATGACCCTTGTTCACATGAATTCTTATTTAGTTATCTCTCCCAATCCTATACTCTTATTTTATTAGAGTCTGCTTCTCATTTCAGTTTTTGGAGATGCCTTTGCATTATCACTGTCATACACCATGTTTACTATCCCTACCAGCTTTGAGTCACATTAAAAATGTGGTTAGCATGGCATCTATTCCTTCATTTAAGTCAGTAATAAAAATGTTGAGTAGCATAGGAAAAAGGACAGGTCCCCATTAGACACCTCTCTCTAGGTCAATCCATTAATTGCTATTTTTAGTTTAAAACCCCTTACTTTAGTTTTTCAAAGATAATAGTCAAACAATAATATTTACTAATTATTATTATAGCTATTATTATTATTATTATTATTATTACCTTGAAATGTAGCTCACTCATACTTGATTGCTTAAACTTATTGAAGACATTTAGCTGCTTTCTTGCCATATCCTAATTTATTGTTCCAAGAGGCAAATTTCTAGTGCACTGAAGGGAGCACTGGACCTCAAGTCAGAAAGATGTGAGTCCAAATATGGACTACTATTCTTACTAATAGTGTGACTCTCAACATGTCTACCTCAAGTTTGCCATCTGTAAGATGGAGATAATAATAGCATTTATATCTTGGGATTGTTGGGAGAATTAAATATGATAAGTAAAGCACTTTTCAAATCTCATAGCACAATATAAAAATCATCTATTATTATTATTATCTTATATTTCCTGTGTCTGTTAAGCATTTTTATTTTATCCTCAGCTTAGAGATTGTTTTCTTGTCAATGAAAAGGATGGTCAGATAAGAGTTGAGTCGTTCTTCCTTCTCTCCATGGTCTATTATCATTATTGCATTTAACCTGAGCAGTATTTTTTTCTTTAAAATTCCTTTCATTTCAACAACATGTAATGATAAAAGCAAGCACACATTTTGTTCTCCTAAGCATTAATTAGTCTTGGTTCACTTAGTGTTCATAACATAGTTCTTATAGGGTGATTTCATGATTTCATATTCATCTTTCATTCACTGTTCTTGCTTCCTTCCACTTTCTTTACATTCCATTAAATATTTAAGTTAGTTAACAAGTTTCCTGTGTTCCCATATCAGTTATTCTATTTAGATAACCCACCATTTTTCCTTCTCATTAGAATATTTATGTTTGTGTCGTTGGTGAAGACATCATAGAAGAGATCAGTTTTGAGTTGTATCTCTTTTTTTCTGCTTTTTTTTTGGAGGGGGGAAGGCAGAGCAATTGGGGTTAAGTGACTTGCCCAAGGTCACATGGCTACTAAGTGTGTCAAGGCTAGATTTGAACTCCTGACTCCAGGGCTGGTGCTCTATTCACTGTGCCACCTATCCACCCCTTGAGTTGTATCTTTTTTTTTTGCTTTTTGGAGGGCAATTGGGGTTAAGTAACTTGACCAAAGTCACATGGCTAGTTTTTGTGTTGTGTCTGAAGCTGGATTTGAACTCAAGTCCTCCTGACTCAAGGGCTGGTGCTCTATTCACTGTGCTACCTATCCACACCCTTGAGTTGTATCTTGAAGGAAATATTTTCAAAACACCAATTTCTTATTTTTTCTCAGTAGCTTTCCACAGAGTGATGAAAATAGGAAGTATCGCCTGTGTTAGCTAAGACTTGAGGGTGGGGGGTGGCTAGATGGTGTAGTGAATAGAGCACTGGCTCTGGAGTCAGAAGGACCTGAGTTCAAATCCAACCTCAGACACTTAACACAAAAGTGGCCGAGTGACCTTGGGCAAGTCACTTAACCCCAATTGCCCTCTAAAAAGCAAGAAAAAAAGAGTTGAGGGTAATAGCATAATGAATAATCATGACTCCAAATCACATGGTTGAGAAAATGTGACAAAGTTGACATTAAGATTAAGTAAGCTTTCATCAAAGTTCAAAAGAAATTTTTATGATAAAAAAACCTCATTTTTGGACTCCTACTTATGACTTCCCTCAGTGCCCTAATTGTTATCTTTCATGAGTTTTAATTACATTGTGTAGATTTAGGAATTTTTACTCTTTTAATAGGTAGATGTCAGGTTGTCATAAACTCTCCCTTTTAGGCAGTCGCAGCATAGTATAGTGCTCACAAAATGAACCTTCTGATGTGTTGAGGTAAGCTTGTCAGGAGCCTCAACCTCCCAGTCAGTGTGGGGACATAACGAATGGTTAACTTCCCCACTCTTGCCCTCAGGGAGGCTGGATTTCATAAGGAGGATTGATAGAAATTGTTAAGAGAGGGATAAGAAGAGTGTCAGTGCCATCCTGAGTTAGACTCTTATATAAGAATTATTCTCAAATGGTAGTGAACTACCTTGGTAGGTAGTGGGCTCCTACTCATGGGAGGTGTTCATGAATAGTGTTGAGCAGAGGTGACAGACACTATTGTATTATGGTCCAGAACACTCCCACGTATTGTCTGAACCAGATTAAAATGTAATTGGGAAATATTTAGTAAAATAGATTAAAATACAATAGAACATAGAAAATGCTAATATGTAGCTTTCTGAGTAACTATTTGGCTGTCAGGGATCCTTATGTAAAGTTTAATGTCCCCCCCATTTCTATTTGCATTTGACACTAGTAATCAATAGAATCATTTATTCTGTTTCTTGTAATGAGAATCCTTTTGATTAAGAGCTGGAGTAGTGGCTACTGAGGTTCTTTCTGACTTTAAAATCCTATGATTCTTCTGGATTTTCAGAGGACTTGAGCCTCTGGAACCATCAAAGCAAGAAGTCTTGACAAATATTAAATATGCTTGAGAGAAGGAAAATAAAGTTGCATTCTTCCAGGGCCTCACCATAGAAAAAGATTCCACACTAAGAGTTTGCCAAGGATAACACTGAAGGTGGAGTAAGGAAGGGCAAACACCATTAAAAATGGAAAAGAAAAGGTTTTGATAAATGGTGAAGGTCCATTTAGCAAGTTAAGAAAAATGTGCCATTGCACTGTTTTACCTGAGTAGAGCACAGGGAAATAGCACATAAGTGATGCATGGCATTTAATGAGTCAGGACTGAAAACTTTAATTAGCTTGTAGGCTTTTTATTATTATTATTTTTTGTTCATTATAGTTTCTCCTCGGTCTCTGTGGATGTTCTGCATTTTCATCATCAAATGACTGGCTGGCTATTTTTGTCAAACAAGAAGCCTGAAACGATCAAGTCTGAGTGCTGAGACTGTCTGCCCATTCTGTCAACAGGATGAAAGTGAGTCTCAGGCCTTTTTAATTACAAGGATAACATGTTCGCTCATCTAATAATGAAGATGGTTAGCAATTTTAAATTTTAATAATCAATTACTGAAAGTAATTCTCCATTAAACCACAAGAGAGCCATTAAATCTCAAAAGATGGAACATGCTGTATGTAACACTAGCAAAATTTCTATTTTTAAATATCATTAGGGAATATCTGATTGTTTCATTCCTCTGCATTTCTTTTACCTTTTTCCTCATGCAGACCATCTCATTTTCAGCAGGAAGACAGCACATGATCTTATAAATAATAAAAGAAAACCCTTGCAAGACTTGATCCAGGGGTGTGAAATATGTGCTAAGAATGTAATTTATTTCAGTCTGGCATATTTTGACTGAATAATAAGGAAGGTGACTAATTAATATTATACTATGCTGTGGGCAAGGCAGAGCAGTGGGCTAATCCACTCTCCTTTCACCTCTGGAGACCTGCATTCAAACATTATAGATGTCACTTCTGCTGAACCAGGTTTTGGTGTGGTGTGGGTTTCCAGTGCCTTCCTGGTAGTACAGATCTGGCTCAGGTTTTAAAGCCATGCTCTATATTAGTCTATGTGGCAGTTTCTACTAGAAGAGAGTAGGGGGAGGGACAAGGCATTGCCCACCAGAACTGGGGCAGTTTGACAGAGTTTTGTAAGGCAGAGATACCATTTCACAGGTTTCGGCTATTCCTTGCCCTGGTCCTACTGAGCTAGCTCACTTTCATCCATTTTCAATATTAGCCAAGAGGTGAAATGAAAAAGGAAAAGAAATGGGAGGAGGGGCATGGTAGTGGAATGAGAGCCCCCAAATAATGGAACACCTGGGATCAAAATTATGTAGGTGCCAGTACAAAGCAACTGATTCCACTTCCATAGTATCTAAAGCTCAAAGAATCAAGGGGCACTGGGCTTCATTCCTAAGACAGTCTGAATGCCTTTCAGACCATAGGAATGCCGCTTTGATTCTAGCCAGCAGCACAGTGCAGTACACCAACTGCCATCTTGTCTGTGGGTGGCACTCTCTCAAATACCGTGAACAACATTCGTTGTAAAGGAGGTTTCTATCATCTCTGATGTTTTTTTTTTCCTGATGGAGAACTTGCCTGTGCTTCTGAACTCCACTGACCTTTTCAGTGGGCAGCACTGTGCCATCCCTAAGAATAGGTTGCACAGATGCTATGACAAGCCGTGGGTTAAAGGAAAGGAGATTCTCGCTAGACTTCTAATTAAAAGACAATTCATTCAGGGCAAATGCATAATTTTTCTGTATATCCCGGGCCCCTTGTGACTCCTCTCCCACCCTCTGCATTTTGGCTACATTGCTGATCATTAGCACATCTACTAGAATGAGGCAAGTCAGGGGAAAATGAAGGAAATTAATCTAAATGGAGGCAGATTTCCTTCTTGTTGGCCCATCTGAGAAATGGTTTAGTGAATAAGGAGAGATATTGTTAGCTAAAAATATTTCATTACTCCAGTGAATTCCTGATTTCACCAATGTTAGTATTCTCTCCAAAGAATGTATATTGCAACCCATCCATCCATGCCTGCTCATCTTGTGCAAACCTCACACATTCCTTTCAATAAATTCACCAAAGGATGTCTGTCTGATCTGCTGGAACCTTCCTTGCATTCTCTTTTATATTGTGCAGTTACTAATGTAGCATGATACCTGACCTGTCCATCAATTTTTCCTGCTTTCACACCATAGCTAACCCAAATGACCATTTTGGTCATATATTTCTTTAATGATATCCCTTTAATGACTCTTCCATGTGAATTGCAATGAAAACCTTACCTTATATATATATATATATATATATATATATATATATATATATATATATATATATATATATACACACACACACATATATTGTCTCCTCCATTAGAATGTGAACTCATTGAGAACGGGGACTATCTTACTTTTCTATTTGTATCCCCTAGTAAGAAATGAATAAATACTTTTTATTCATTCATTGATTTATCCATTCATTCCTTATCCCACTTTATTTTTATTCTTTTGCAGCCTTGTGTATCATGCACTTTTCTGTTTCCCTTTGTGTTATCTTAGCTTTATTTTTTTTTTTAATTCTCTGAGATTGCAGTTCCATGATGTGAAGTCATACCATGTCATAAGGAATAGTATTGGTGGACCTTTATTTTAGAGAGAGTTTCAAGGATAGTAATCAGTTTGGAAATTATCTTTGGATTTCAGCTGGTCTTATTTTTATCTTCCATTGGCACAGATAAGTGAGACGTGCCATTAAAGATGGGAGATGTTATTTGGTGTAACGTTCAAATGAGTCAGAAAGTAGCCAATGATATGGTTTCAAAATTGTAAAAATCATTTTGACAACAGTAGAATTTTCATGAGATATTTTAGTCCTTTTTAGTGTTTTAGTGCATTTATCCATACTTTCACCCCTTCCCTTCCCATGTCAATAAATTTAAATGATCAGGAAATCAAGGAATAAATATTATTTATTTAAAATCTATATTTAAATGGGCATAATTTTCAGTCACTTCTTGCAATTCATAATAGCTCTTCATTTTGTTAAAAGAGTGTTTTCCCTGTATTTGAAGTGTTGGAACAATGTATGAAGGAAATAATCTCCCCACTGTAAACCTTTCTTTACTCTAATCAATCCTCTACCCAGCTAACAAAGTGATTTTCCTAAATTGTAGGTCTGTCCATATCACTCCCCTATTCAATAAATATTATTGACTCCCTATTACCTCTGAGATCAATTACAAATTCTTTTATTTGGTATTTAAATCAATCTCTACCACTGTATTCTTCATATAATCTAGCCTTGTTGGCTTGCTTGCTTTTCCGTACATACTACCATCTACTTCTGGTCTCTATACTTTTCCACTGACTGGAATGAACACTCTTTTCATTTATAGCCCTCACAATCCTTGGTTTCCTTCAAAATTTACCTCAAGGGGCGGCTAGGTGGTGCAGTGAGTAAGAGCGCCAGCCTCGGAGTTGGGATGACCCGAGATCGAATCCGGCCTCAGAAAATGAGCACCCACACATAAATAATGACTAGCTGTGTAACCTTGAGCAAGTTACTTAACCCCAATTGCTTAAAAAAAAATTACCTCAAGCACCACCTTCAGTACCAACATTCTTCCCCCTTCCATTTCCATTTCTCACAACCTAATCAAATCAACACTGTCACTGCTACTGTAATGCTGTGTCAATTTACTCCCTCTGGTTTTCTCACTATTGTTGCAACTTTCCAAACCAAGATACTACTCCCTGGCCACCATTGCCTAATATGTGCTGTTTCCCCCTATCGTTATATGAACTCCTTGGGGGCAGGAGCACTTTTTGTTTGATATTGGTATCTCCAACGTTTAGCACAATTCTTGATACATAGATGATAAGAGAATGGACTTATTATTTCATTGATATAAGGAATGCTTAATGAAGAAAAAACATTGTTTTGATCTTTACCAATAAAGATCAACAACTTCTTTGAAACTTGTAGCTTCAGAGAACTTATGGTTAGAGAATTGCCTCCAACACTGAGAGTTTAAGTGACTTGCTGAGTCACATAACCAGTTTGTGTCAGAGGCTCTGGTCTTTAACAGGTTTCTTCCTGGTTCTGAGGCCAACTGTTTATCTACTTGACTATACTGATACTCTTTGCACATATTAAACATTGAATATCTTTTTCCATTCATTAATTCATCTATCCATCATTCATTCATTAATTCATTCATCCACCAAGACTATCATTCTTTAAAATTTTTTTATCTTGAACTTAAATATACAAAAACAAAAATTTCCATGTACACAGTATAACATAAAAAGAAAATTCAATATAAAATAATGAATTTCTATTTCACACTCTTACTTAAAAAACAATAGCAATTATGTAATGAATACTACATATCATTTTCAAAACTACTTTGCTTTTCTGTGCTTCCTTTGAGTTTTCTTTTTCTTTTCTTTTTAAAAATCCTTTTATTCTTTTTTAAACAAATGGCCCCAAGGATTTGGGCCCAGGGGAAGAGAAGGGAGGATGAGGGAGGTCCCAGTCTCACAATCCCTCCCCACTCATCCCCTTCTTTTCCACTTATATATTTATATCTATGTACAGGCCCCAGGGCAGTGGGAGTTAGAGGGGCAGATCCCTCAGTGGGATAGGAGCAACCCAGGAATCTTGTCTGCATGGAGGTCTTACTCTTCTGCCCACCTGGGTGGACCCTCATGAGAGGGTGGCCCTGCCCACTCCCAGGGCTTTGGCATCCAGCACAGGGCATCTGGGGGGGAGGCCTGAGGACAGGTACATGTGGAGTCAAACTAGCAGGGTGAGAAACAGACTTGGGGATCATTGAGGGTAGGCCAGTTTCCAAACTGTTGGTAGAGGTCAAAGAACTGGGTGCAGAACACAATAACACCACTATATCCAGTGTTTAAGTTTTTTTCTGTTTTCTGCTGTGCACTTTTATTTTTTTCCCTTGCTCCCCACTCCACCCTAGACAAGACTACCATAAGACACAAATATGTACATGTTTGTGTATATATGTACAGAAACACACATATATATGTAATCATACTCTACATGCTTCTATTTATCAGTTATTTCTCTGGATGTGGATAGCATCTTCCTTTATAAGTCCTTTGGCAAACTAATGTCTTAGTTTGCCAAAGTTGTTCTTTGAACAATATTGCTGTTACTGTGTACAACATTCTTTTGGTTCTGTTCATTTCACTTTTCATTATTTCATGCAAGTCTTTCCATATTTTTCTAATAATCATAAACAAACACTACAATTCTTTATGGAAAAGGCAGTTCGTTTTCTATGCCTTCACTCACCATTCCTATGACTTCTCAAACAAAAAGACCCTTCTCTGACCACCCTTTTAGGTACTGTCTTCTTTATTAGAATGAAAGCTCTTTGAAGGTAGAGATTTCCTTGATTTTGTATTTGTATCACCAGTGCTTAGCATAGTGCTTGAATAAATGGCTCTTTGATTCATTCATTCATTCTTCCATTCATCTCTTCTTTGGGAACATCACTCCTGACAGCACTACACACAGATGAGGGGAAAGACAATGTCAAGTTTCCCTCTGCTTCCCCTAGTGGATTTGCCTCTTTCTCAAGAGGCAGGAAAAGTCATTCTTGGCATTACTGAAGGAGGATTTATTCCATAGGGAAGACTGTAAAAAGTCAGGAGAGAACTCCCAGAGCCAATATTTGATTGCTTGGTGAGAAGACTAGAAAACAAAGGAAGAGGTCTAGTCAGGGACCTAAACAAATGTTTAGGAGAGGACCAAAAGAGGTGGCTATTTAGCTTTCCAGAAGACACCTGAATGGAAAAAAAATATGAATTGATTTGATATCATAGACTATTTAGTCTAACTCTCTCATTTAACAGATGAAAAAATTGAGGTCATAAAGATCCTTAGTGGAAGAGCAAAAACCTTGGTTCCTTACTTTTAATCAAGTGTTCCTCTCCCGACCTCACACACACTGTGGAGAGTTATAGCTACAAACTGGAGTGTGATGAATGCTTTGTAGCTAATGTTCTTACCATGTCATCTTACTAAGTGCCTTTCTTTTGAACTAATTGTTCATACTATGATGGGTGAAATTGGAAATAACTGAGGAAACAAAGGTTCAAGCTTCCAGCATATTAATTTATTAAGCAATGCATGTCAATTGCATAACAAATCAGGACCAGACCTCCTCAGTTTGTCACTGGACCTCAAATACAGGGGGAGACAGATTTTTATGCATTGAAAGAAAACAATTAACAGGATATAAACCAGGGTACAATGTCAATTAATCTAGTTTTTTTAATTGGAGGAAAGATAAGGGGCTTTCCAAGCTGGGAGGGGGAGAACCAACAGGTACAATTCCCTAAAATCTGAAAAGAGATGTCTCCCTCCTTACCTCCCTCCAAGTATCCGTATTAAAAAAAATTCAAGAAAACAGTAACTGACTGACCAATATGGGGCCAGTTTCATATAAGACATATGGGTTGTGGGAGATACATAATTGTAAGAAAATTCCTTGCATCAATCCTTGGATCTGACTGGATTTTTGGTCAGCATAACATATGTACTTAGTTAAAAATCTGTAAGTAACAGGTAAAGGTTGTCCAGCTTCCCAGCCACACAGGGCTAGGTTCAAACAATACAATAAAATTTTCTCACAATTCCCAAAATTGAACAAAGTTTTCTTAGAAGACAGAGAATGTTGGGGTGGCTAGGTGATGCAGTGAATAGAGCACTGGCCCTGGAGTCAGTAGGACCTGAGTTTAAATCTGGCCTCAGACACTTAATACT
Source organism: Gymnobelideus leadbeateri (assembly GCA_011680675.1). Lineage (NCBI taxonomy): Eukaryota > Metazoa > Chordata > Mammalia > Diprotodontia > Petauridae > Gymnobelideus > Gymnobelideus leadbeateri. The sequence continues at coordinate 210,904 of WOXC01002556.1, forward strand.
TAGTAACCATGTGACCTTGGGCAAGTCACTTAACCCCAATTGCTCAACTTTCCCCCCTCCGAAAAGCAAAAGCATAAAAAATAAAAAAGAAGACAGAGTGGACTAGTTACCACAATTCCCCCAATACTTGGTGACAAAGGATTCAACTTAGTCCTGTTCTTTCTTTGCCAAGTCTGTTGTGATGTTTTCCCCAGGCATCAAGCTAGTCATGGCCTTAGAATGATATAGGGAGAAGAGGCCTTGGAGATTGTCTTGTCCAACCCTCTATCTATCTAGCCACTTTAATTTGTTGGTATTAGTGGAAGGTAGCAATGGTCTCAGAGATTCTAGAGGGAGAGAACTGGCCTTACGCAAAATGAGTTATCAATATTATCAAATGACCGATCAATTAATTGGAAAATTCTAGTTGCAAAATCAATGGCAATAGTTTTTTTCAACAAATATTTCTTGGTTATATATGATGAACAAAGTACTCTGTTGGACATCATAGAAGTATAAAGTTGTATAAGAGATGCTTTCCATTTTTTTTTTTTTGGAGTTGGGAAGGCAAGGCAGTTGGGGTTAAGTGACTTGCTCAAGGTCACACAGCTAGTAAGTATCAAGTGTCTGAAGTCACATTTGAACTCAGGTTCTCCTGACTCCAGGGATGGTACTCTATGCACTGCGACACCTAGCTGCCCAAGAGATGCTTTCCTATCCACCCACATGAAGTACAATGTAGGAAGACAGATAAGACATGTGAGCATTGTTTGGCCTATACCAGAGATGGCAAGCATGTAATCCGTAGCCAGCATTGCAGCCAGCAACACTCCTACGTGCATCCTGAACTAGATTAAAATGTAATTAGAAAATATTTAACAAGATAAGTAAAATATAGTGGATACTATACAATGTTAAGAACTAGGTTTTTTGTTTTTTGTTTTTTTTCTTTTTGGAGGGCAATTGGGGTTAAGTGACTTGCCCAGGGTCATACGGCTAGTTTTTGTGTTAAATGTCTGAGGCTGTATTTGAACTCAGGTCCTCCTGACTTCAGGGCTGGTGCTCTATTCCCTGAGCCACCTAGCCACCCCCAAGAACTAGTTTTCTAAGTCAGTATGTGGTACTCTTGGGATCCTTGCATATGGCTTAGTGTCCTTCATTTTTATTAAAGTTTGACACTACTAACCTATACTGTTCTATGGCTATGACTTTCCTGATGCCAATAGACATACTCCCGGTGCATTTCAGGAAGAATATGTAGGAAGAGCAGAACTGAGTAGAGCCCATTGTGCATTCTGAAATGACAATGACAAGTACTCACAATGTCATGCATTTTTTGGTGCTGTTCATAATGTTCTTATGTGGATAAACATCCATGGCTGCTATATATGGGATTCCATTAATGTGCTCATAGTCATCCTCCAATTGATAAATGGGCAAAAACTGACAGTTTTGAGAAGAAATCAAAACTATTGTCATATGAGAAATATAAATTAAATCAACACTGAGGTTCCACCTCACACCTGTCAGGTTGGCTAACATGACAGAAAAATGAAATGAGATGTGATGGAGGGAAAATGGGGGAAAAATAGGCACACTAATGCATTACTGGTAGAGTTGTGAACTGACTCAACCATTCTGGAGAACAATTTGGAGCTCTGCCCAAAGGACTATAAAACTGTGCATACCTTTAAACTTAGCAATAACACTTCTACATCTGTGTCTCAAAGAGATCAAAGGAAAAAGAAAAGGACCTACAAGTACAAAAATATTTATGTAGTAGTTCTTTTTGTGGTAACAAAAAATTGATAGTTAAGGGTTTTTCCATCAGTTGGAGAATGGCTGAACAAGTTTTAGTATATGATTGTGATGGAAAGCTGTTGTGCTATAAGAAATGATGAAGGGAATTGATTCAGAAAAACCTGGAAGGACTTACATGAAATGATAAAAGTGAAATGAGCAGAACCAGTCGAACATTGTACACAGTAACAGCAATATTGTTACAGTGATCAACTGTGAATGGTAACTATTCTGATTAATTCAATGATCCACAATACTTCTAAAATTCATGATGAAAAATGTTATCTACTTACACACAGAGAGAACTGATGAACTCTGAGTGCAGATTAAAGGATATTTTTTCATTTTCTTTATTTTTTTTTTTTTGCTTTTTTGCAACATGCTAATCTGGAAATATATTTTTTATGACTTCACATGTATAATAGATATATTGCTTGCTTTCTCAATGTATGGGTGAGAAGCTGAAACAAGGAAGAGAATTAGGACTTAAATGTTAAAATGAATATTAAAAATAAAGTGAGTAAATAAAATAAAACTCAAAATAAAATTACACAAAAATGCTCTTAGAATTTCTATATCAAAGAATATTCATTAATTCTCATGATATAACCTGGTGGTCGTGTGGGAATTGGAGCTGTGTCAGTTTTCTATGCATGTGAATGAATGCTTCATCATGTTTAACCGTCACTTGATATGACATACAGTACCACAGTTCTTTGGCTCTTATGCAGTAATTAAGAAGCAAATCACACAACAGAATCCACTATGTCTTGGCTTCAAATCAGACTCCCACCACTTCCTCAGCAAAAAGCAAACTTCAATCTTCTAATAAGAATAGGCATGACTAACCAAGGTAATTTCTTCCTGCATTAATCTTAAACTCTTTAAGAGTCATCATGGGTTTATATCATTGGCTCTAGATTGAATTGTTGGGATGTACAGAAAGCATTAAAAGTTACACTAGAGAGATTGAATTAGGACAAAAGAGACCTGGGCCATTAAGTCAACATTAAAGAATCCATGTATGTATTAATGTACATACATATGCATATATGTATATGTGTGGGTGTGCATTTATACACTTGTAGCTTCTAGGTTTTAAATAGAAAAGGAAGTAGAAATAGAAAAGGTAAGTTGGTGCTTTTCTCTCCCTCCATCTCCCCTTTCTTTTTCTCTGTCTATCCCTCTCTCTGAGTTTCTCTGTCATCCCCTCTTCTCTCTTCCTCTTTCTCTATTCCTTTCTTTCTCTCCCATGTTTCTTGCCTTCTTCTCTACCTTCTCTCTCTAATTTACAAAGCAGTGTGGATCTGGTAGGAAGAATACAATATTAAACATTATTTCAACTGGTAAAACTTAGATGAAGGCCATCAGACATGCTTAAAAAGCCCACAATATTTGGATTTGAATTTCTGTTTTAAAATTTCTACAGTAAATTTATAAAGATGTAATTAATACAAAAATATTTATTAATCACCTATTATGTGCTAGATACTGATGTTAAAAAATAAAAATTAAACATTCCTTGCTTTTGAGGAACTTATATTCTAATGAGGAAGACAATATTTACCTATATTGGTATATAGAAAGCATACAAATAAGGTAATCTTGGGTTAGAAGGTACTAACATATAGAGGAATAAATAGGTTGTGCTTGAACTGAGTCTTAAAGGAGTCCTAATCTTAGTCTTGAAGACTAGTCTAGTGAATAGAGTCAGAAAAACTTGGGTTCATGTCCTCCTTCTGATGCATAGTATCTGTATGACCATGAGTGAAGTCACTTATCTGCTTAATCATCCCAGGCAACTCCCTATAAGTTTCTAAAGATCTGCTCATCTTGGTTGATGGAAGCCATTTCTACACTGTGAGTTCCCAACGTGTGTGACATTGTAAGTCTAGAATAAAAAGGCTATAAAATTCAGATGGACTATATCAAAACAAGATTGGCATTATCCTGGAACTGTGGAACATACTCTCCATCATCTATTAACTGTGTTCTCTTTTGTAAGTTTTATGACCTAAGCTTTTGGTTACTTTAACCAAGGCAACCTTCTTACTGCATATGTCTTCCTTATTCCTATCTCTACAAAGTTCATTAAAACTCCACTGATCAAATGTCTTCCTTTCTTTTGGAAATCTATGTCTATCACTTCCTTAGACATCTGCCCCCAAACTCCCCTGCTCAAAGTTACAATCCCTGGAAAACACTAATTTACACTTATTTATTTCATCATCACATTAGCATTTACATTTACAATACATAATGTATGATTTTGTACTTATTTCTATGTCATTTTGACCTTGATGTTCTTAGCTGCTGGATAAAGTACTAACCACAAATCAAGGAATACCTGAGTTAAAATCTGGCCTTAGAAATGTATCCACTCAGGGGCAGCTAGGTGGTGCAGTGAATATAGCACCAGCCCTGGAGTCAGGAGGACCTGAGTTCAAATCTTGCCTCAGACACTTAACACAAAAAACTAGCTATGTGACCTTGGGCAAGTCACTTAACCCCAATTGCCCTGCCTTCCCTTCAAAAAAAAAAGAAATTTACTCACTCAAACCCTGGTCAAATAAATTAACTTCTGATTACCTCAGTTTTGTCATCTGTAAAATGGGGATCATAATAACACCTATCTCAAAGAGTTATTGTGTGGACAAAATGAGATAATATTTGTAAAGCACTTTGCAAACCTTAAAAACTCAATATAAATGCTAGTTATTATAAGCATTGTCATCGTCATCGTCGTCATCATCATCATCATCATCATCACCACCACCATCATCATCAACATCATCATCATCATCATCATCAACATCACCATCATCATTTTCTAGTTTTATTTTTCTGTTTCATCTCTCTAGTCAAATGCTAGAAGGCAGAGCCTGTCTTTTACTTCTTTGTATCTTCTCTTCATATTGCCTGGTATGTTAGTGTTCCTCACACAGAAGAAACTCAATAAATGCTTTCAATGAATTGACTAATGAATGTGGGATAATTAAATGTATCTGACTTGAAAGGAATACTTCATTAAGAGGAACTTGGTCTAAGAATAAAAATAATAGCATTTATATACTGCTTTAAGGTATGAGATAACATTAAAACTTTGAGAATTTTAAAAGTAATTATAACATGAATCTGGAAAACAATGAACTAAAAAGTGCCATGTTGGAGCAATGCCATTTAGAGTAATGGCCCATCTAGTCCACAGTTCTTTCTGCGTCCTGCGATATTTCAGGCAACCAGCACCATCCCCATTTTGCAGATGGAGAAACAGAATGGCTAAGTGACTCAAACAGGTTATAAAACTCAATGAGCAGTACCAGGACAGTAATTGGAATTCCTTTTCCAATTTTCACAGCCGCATTCTGGCCATACAATGACTGTAAGACCCTTTCTCCTCATAACAAAGATGCTCCAGAGATTTTTGTTTTCTCAGGGATTTTTTCTTTTGGTTCAGTGTCTTGCATGGTGGTACTTTATTTCTTTTCATTAGCCAAATGGTTTAATTCACTCAAGAATAATTTTTGACTGCTGAATTTTGGGAACTGAATGGTGCTAAACAGACTTAATTATTTTCAGATCATCTTGCTTTAATTTTTCCATCTATTTGTTAACAGACACTTTTCAACAAGCACACCCTCTGACAAAGCATATCCCCCTAAAAGTTTATCAGTTGTTATAAAAATGAGAGTTTTACCCATTAACTCTGATGATAGTTAGGGTGCTTTGTTGTTCAGTTGTGTTTGACTCTTTGTTACCCTGTGGACCATGCTATTTATGGGGTTTTCTTCACAAAGATACTGGGGAGGTTTGTCATTTCCTTCTCTAGTGGATTAAGGCAAAGAAGGTTAAGCAACTTTCCCAAGTCATATAGCCATTAAATATCTGAAGCTGGATTTTTACTCAGGTCTTTCTGACTTGAGGCCCAGTGCTTTATCCACTGAGTCATCCAGCTATCTCAAATAGGGCACTAACTTTGACCGTTATATTTGACCAGACTTTTGTTACCTCTACATATTCACTTTATTTACACCATATTATTCTTCTGGCTCTGATTTCATCACTCTGCATCACTGCATAAAATCATTCTGTAAAATTTGGAGTTCTTCATATTCTTACAGTCATTGATGGCGTTATAGATTTGGAGTTGGAAAGACCTCAGAGGTCATCTGGCCCCATCCTTCATTTTGAAAATGGGGAAACTCAGATTCAGAATGGTTTTGTTAAAAGGTGTTTTGTCAACTATCACACCACTAGTAATTGGAAGAGAGAGGCTTTAAACCAAGATCCTTTCATTCCAAACCAGCACTTTCCCCATTTCACTGTGCTGTATTTCGTAACATGAAGTAATATTCCCCCAGTCACCCAGGCTTACAATCTCAGTGTCATTCTTGTCTCCTCATTCTTTCACTTCACCCTTCCAGTCTCTTGCCCAAACTTGTTTCTACCATCACAATATCTCTGGTCTCTGACTCCCTTTTATCCACTCATCTTGGTGTAGTCCCTCATTAACTTACTTTAGAGGCAAGTGCTGGTGCGAAGGATAGAACCTTTGGACCTGGAGTTAGGAAGATCTGAGTTTAGATATTTCCTGAGACACTTAGCTATGGGATCCTTGGAAAGTCCCTTAAACCTCTGTTTACCTTAATTTGCTCATTTCTAAAATGGGGATGATAGCAGCATCTATCTTCCTGGGTTGTTATGAGGCTCAAATGAGATAATATTTATAAAACACTTAGTACAATGCCTGGCACATATTAGGTATTATATAAATGCAAGCTTTCTATCTAGCTATTTCACTCCTGTACTACAGCAATAGACTGCTGGTTCTTCTCCCTGCCTCAAGTCTCCCTCTAGTCTACTCAATTGTCCGCTCAGCTGACTATGTCACCACACTTCCCACCCTACTCCAATGTCTCCCTATTATCTCCAGGATCAATTATATCACCCTCTATTTCTTATCCCAGTGTAGGCCCTGGCTGTTAACTTGGTGCTATACTGACATTGCCCTGAGACCTACGGGGGGGACCCACATGTCTGGTACTGTGTTGAGGGGTTGTGGTGGAAGGTTGCTGGTGCTGCTGGAGGCAATAGGGGTCTGGTAGCTTACCTGGTGCTGAGCTGGGGTCTTAGAGGTGGTATCTGGTATGTGCTGAGGCTCCCTGGGTATTTTTCTATTTCCCTGGGCTATACTGAAGCAGGTGGAGATCTCATCACTGGAGGATACCTGTTTGCTTGGGCTATGCGCTGAAGCAGCTTGAGGTCTGACTGCTGGAGAGTAGCTGTTTGACTGGGGCTAAACTGACACATGGGGTAGTTGTCAGAGCTAGAATCTGCTAGTTCCTCTGGCTATCCTAAGGCATGTGGGTGTCCTGATGTTGCCTGCTCCACCACACTGTGGCTCAGGATCTCCCCCTGATTTGCTGAGGTGGGGATTGCTACTGGTTTGCTGGAATACTTACTCTTCTGGAATGCACTCCCCTATTCCCCAAGTGAGATGGACCTTTATTCTTAATCCTCCAAGTGTCCCAGGTGAAAAGATTGTTCCTCCCCATCTTTCTGCTGACTCTACTATTTCAGGATTTGTTCTAGGGTGCTATTTTATGGTTATTTGGAGGCGAATATGGGAAAGTTACAGCAAATTACTGCTTACTCCATCATCTTGATTTTTGGGAGTATAAGATCCAATTCTTTGCCACCACAAGAGTTGATTATATATGTGTGTTCATATGTTATGTACATATATATGTATAGGCATATATGTATACATACATACATACATACACACATGGGATAGATCTTTTTCACTTTTCTTTGATTTCTTTGGATATAGGCCTAGTAGTGGTATTGTTGGATCAAAGGGCATGCACAGTTTTATAGCCTTTTTTTTGGTATCTGTTTTTACATTTTTGTCTTCATCTGAATTTATGTCTTGGACTTCTCTGCCACTGTAGTACTTTTTATGGTTAAATTCTTTTATGATTTTGTTTCATTTTTCCAGGCTATTTTATTTTTTACTTTTAACTTTATGTTGAAGTTGGGCTTTCTCATCTGGGCACTGGTTTTCATATGCTTTCTCTTAACTTTAGGTTTTCTCATGCTACTATTTTCAGAGCTACTACTGGGGGTCTGCAAATTTTTGGTGCTTCCAAAGTGATTTGATTTTAGAAAAGGTGTGGTCATTGCTCTCCTGGTTTGCACTCTGGTTTTTATTTAGGAAGGCCCCCTCGTCCCTTGCAGCTGCAAGTGCTAGCATTCCTTGTTACTTTGGTCTGTTTGGTTTTTAAAAAATCCTTTACAATGCTTTCTTATATTTACAGGCTCTTTAATTTATTATACCTATTCTGAACTTTTTATTCTTCCTCAAACAGGACACTTCATCTCCTGACTCTGGGTCTTGTCATGCCTAGAATTCCTTGGCCCCTCATCTCTCCCTTGGCCTTCTCTGGCTTCCTTTAAGACCTACTTCAAATCCTTCCTCCTAATAGAGGCCTTTCCTGATTCATTGCTAGTACCTTCCCTCTGAGATTACTATTTATTTACACTGTTTATATCATTTGCACACGTATTTATCATTGCATATAGATCTATGGACAATATTTTTCATCATCTTCCACTTTAGAATGGTAGTTCTTTGAGGCCAAGTTTTCTGTTTTTGCCTTTCTTTATATCTCCAGCATTTAGCATAGTGCCTGGTATATAGTAAGTCCTTAATATGGTTGTTAACTGGTGGTTTTATGACCCACTTTATATCTATCATCAGCAGACCTTAAATTTCTCTTTGTGGTGGCATCTATCAAGATATCTTATATAATCTTTTTATATGTATGGGAAATGCTCTCTTAAAACTGATTTATTCTCTATAATGTCCTTTTTTTCTTTTGTAATTAATAAACTAAAACATAGTATTCTCTATACCTTTTAGTCAACTGTTAATGTGTAGCCTGTTGTAATAAATTGCCTTCAAAACCCTTCTAATTCCCTTCTCATGCTTTCCTCAAGTATGTCTTTGCTATATGTGTAGAATATTTTCATACAATTATTATGGAGATGAGAAAGTAGATATATGAGTCAATAGCTGCTGAGGTTATCTTGGTCTTTTTTGATACTGATAATATCACACGATCATAAAATCATGGTTTAGAGCTCAAAGGCACCTGAGAGGGCATCTAGTCCAATTCCTTTATTTTACAGAGGAGGAAACTAAAGCCCAGGGAAGTTAAGTGACTTGCTCAAGTCCACACAGGGAATAAACATCAAAATTGTGGTGCCATCTTTTGGCGAGTATGAAAAATGACATCTGCATTTTTTCCATTTAAAAAAATCTTTCTTTTTCTGAGATATTTTGAAAATTGATCATACAGGACTTTCCAAATTGTATTGCATCCAGCCTGGACTTCTGTGTGTACTTATTCTGGTCCAGCCACTACTCCTGATTTTATCGTAAATACCATTTTAATTTCATCTTTCCACCCTCACCGTAGATGATGCAGTAATAGGTAAGGAGAAAAAGGTGGGCATAGAATGATGTGTTCCTATCTGGAAATGTGAGTTTCAGAGTGCTAAGAAAATGATACATAGGATCCCAAATCATAAAAATCTACAGGTAAAGCTGCCCAAATGAGAATGGGAAGCTCTTAATAAAGGAATTTTGAATAAATGAACAAGAATGATTACAATGAGGAAGAAAAGAGGAAACTACCTAAAAGACCTTGTGGATACACAAGGAATTTATTGGACCAACTTAGAGTTTTAACAGAAGTGTAAAGAAGAGGGAAGCAAGGGAAGGTGATGGAGAATCATTAGTTCTCAAGGCTAACATCAGGAGTACTAAAGTTAAGAATGTACTTAAAGCCTGAGAAGAATACTAAGGGTGGCAAAATGTTCTTTTAGTTATCTTGTAAGCAAGAGGAAGGTCAAAGAAAGGATAGACCTACAGCTTGAAGAAAATGGACTAATGACAACAGATGATAGGCAGAGGAAAAAAAATTCTTCAGTTCTTATTTTGAGCCTGTTTTCTCTCACTGAGGACAGAACAAAATTACTTAGCAGAGAATTGGAATCCATGTGGGCAGATAGTAAAGGAGCACCTAACTGTATTCTGTGTGCTTAATTCAGTATGGTCTGGCTGAAGGAAATACCAGTGGACTCAAAGTACTGGTAGTTGCGGTTATTAAATTAGCTGTCAAGCATCTTGGTATAAATGCAGAGAATTTCTGGCTTCTGGGGGAGGAGTGGGAGTAGAGAGAGGACTTGAGCTGAATAGAGAGAAGGAAACTGTGTGAGTGACTTGGAGGGGTTTGAACAATTGAAGTAGATAGGTTGAATGTTAGGAGGAGAAATTGGGTAAAATTTGGGAGAAATTAAGAAAGTTTGAAGGAGAAAAATTTCCCGGTCCACACACTGCTCTAAATCCTATAGCTAGGTTGAAAAAGGAGCAAGATCAATGAAAATTCAGGGAGACCTATGAAATAAGGAAGTATGAACTAGAGCAAAGGAGAAATCTGAATAACTGCTTAGGGAAAGCAGTATCCCAAAGAGGACGATGACATTTTTGGTTGGGACAATCAGGTAAGGCTTCATGGAGACAACTAAGTTTGGAAGGAAGGTAATTACTTCAAGAAGCAGAGATGAGGAGTGTTTTATTTACATAGGGCTTATATTGTGTGAATGCATGCAGAGGGGGGATGGCAGGGCTAATGTTAGGGGAATTACAATCAAAGTAGCCAAGTTTGGTTGGAATGGAGAGTTTCTGAAGGGATGCAATGTCAGGTGGAAAGGTCGATTGGAACCAGATGGTACAGCACTTTAAATTTCAGGGTCACAAATGTGTATTTTATACTAGAGACCATAAAGAACCCCAGCAGGTTTTTGAGCAGGGCAGTCACATAGTCAATTGTTCATCAGGAAAATTATTTTGGAAGTCTTGAAGATGGATTAGAGTGAGTAGAAATAAAAGTCAGAAGGGTATTATAATTGCTTATGTAGAATATGAAAAGAGAAAGGCATGGATCAGGATATTTTGAAGCCATTTTTTGGATTTTATTAAGTAGGAATAGGAAAGTATCAAGAATAACTGAATTCGGGAGAGTTCGTGACTGGAAGGGTGTCATCAGTAGAAATTGGGAAGTTAGGAAGACATATTTAGGAAGCAAAATGGAGAGGTTAGTTCTGGACATGATGAGTTTGAGTTACCAATGGGATATCTAGGTGAGGATGTTTAGCATTTGGTACACAGGTTGAAATGAAGCACTGGAGCTGAGTAGAGATTCATATTATATGCATATACACATACCCATACCTATATATGTGTGTACATTTGCATAATGTATACATATCTGGAGTCAGCCTACCTTTCCATTCTTATTGCTCATTACTCCCTTCCACAATTCTGTATTCAAGCTGTACTTCCAGTCACTCACCCTCCCAAATTCAAGTTGTACAAGCCTACTTGCTCTGCCTCATTCACAACATTCCATCTCTTATTTCTATGCTTGTTTTAGAATTATCCACCATATGGGTGTTTCTCTCTGTGTGTATACACACATATATATGCATACATATACATATATACTAGAGAGATGAAAATATAGAATATAGAAATCATATATATCTACATATATACATATATATGCACATGTGCATATATATGAATACAAAAGTATTTAATTGATTATTATGTGTCAAGCACTGTTTTAAACTCTGAGAATACAAAAAGAAGAGAGACACTTCCAGACTTCAAGGAGTTCCTATTCTAATAGAGGAACACAACACATATTCTTTTTGGGAGTCATCACTGGAGCTATTTCAGGACCTTGGGTCTGAGAGCCTTGGGAACAGCAACATCCTCTAGTCCACTAGCTCTGTTTCAAACTATAGCCTTTTTCAGTCATAGCAGGGGTGGGGAATCTGTGGCCTCAAGGCTACATGTGGTCTTCTAGGCTCTTGGGTATAGCTTTTTGACTGAGTTCAAGTTTTACAGAACAAATCCTTTTATTAAGGGGATTTGTTCTGTGAAGTTTGGATTCAGTCAGAGGGCTGTACTTGAGGACCTAGAGGTCCACATGTGGCCTTGAGGCTCCAGGCTGTTCACCCCTGACTATTTCAGTTCTCTTAGCTACTTTTCAGGAAAGCAACCACTGTGGAGACACCTTCATCATTCTCACCATTACCAATATTAATTAACAACTCCCACAGTTACTGAGGACCCACAAAAGAAAATTCTTGCCACCAAATTCTCTGGCACTGTCAGGTGTTTCAACATCAGAAAGGGATGTGGTTTTATCGAAGCAAATGATATTAAAGTAGACAAATAACCCTATGCCTGAGTACCAATAGAATTTCCCACCATTCCTATAGCAGAACCCTCCTATAGATGTTGTCTGTTAGAATGTGAGCCCCTTGAGAGTAGGGATTGTCTTATTTTGCTTTCTGAATACCTAGGTGTAAGTACAATGTGAGACACATAGTGGATGCTTAAAAAATGCTTTCATTCATTCATTTTAGCACTGAGATGATAAATGAATCAACAGACGTGGATGAGATCACCAAAGCAGATAATGTACAGAGAAAAGAGAAATGGGTAGAGGAAAAAACAATTGGGGGGATAATAATAAATCAGTGAAGGAAATTGAGAATGAGTGGGCAGGAGAACCAGAAGAGAGATTAGTTTTATAGAAGCCAAGGAAAAAGAAAGTTTCAAAAGAAAGAGAGGCTGGTCAATAATGTGAAATGCCACAGAAAGGTCAAAGAGGATGAGGACAGAGAAAAGACCATTGAATTAGGCAATTAAGAAGTCATTGGTGATCCTGAAGAGGGCAGTTTCAGTAGAATGACAGGGTAAGTCAGACTGTAATGGTTTCAAAAGTGAGTGGGTGGTAAGGAATTTACAGCAACAAATATAAACTACTCTTTCTAGAAATTTAATAGAGAATGGGAGGAGATCTGTAGGTCGATAGCTCAAAGGGATAAGTCACTGGGATTTTGCTTTTGTTTTTGTTTTTAGAATAAGGAAGACTTGTCTTTGTAAGTAGACACCCGGGAAGAAGTCATAAAAAGTGAGACTGAAGATGAGAGAGGAAGATGATTGATGGAGCAAGGTCCTACAGAGGATCGGAGGGAATAGATCAAGGAAACATGTGGAGAGTTTATCTACGGCAAAGATTAGTGCTTTTGTAAAATTTGAGAAAAAGAGGAAATGATGTGAGGAGTAAAAGATGCTTTGAAGTATTGAAGATAGGAAATCAGAAGATCATAAATTCAGTAGTAAGTGGCAGAGTTGGGTGTGAACTTACTGTTAGTCTCCCTTCTTTCCTTCCTTCCTTCCTTCCTTCTTTCCTTCCTTCCTTCCTTCCTTCCTTCCTTCCTTCCTTCCTTCCTTCCTTCCTTCCTTCCTTCCTTCCTCCCTCACTTTCCTCTTTCCTTTCCTCCCTCCCTCTCTCCTTTCCTCCCTCCCTCCTTTCCTTCCTTCCTTCCTTCCCTATTTATTAAGTGCCTATTATATGGCAGACACTGTATTGAGTGCTAGGATAAAAAGACAAAAACAACAGCCCCTGGCCTCAAAGTTCTAACATGGGAAAAATACATATGTGTAAATAAATGAAAAAATATAGACAAAGGAAATTGGAGCTAGCCTTTGAGGTGAATCTTGAAGAAAGTTGGGTTGGAGGTGAGGCAGGAGTGCATTCAAGGCACAGGGCACAACTCCTTTGAGACACAGAAACAGGAGACAGAATGCTGTGAACAAGGAGGAGCAAACAGGCCAGTTTGTCTGGAATGTAGAACACGTGGAGTCAGATCATGTGCAATCAGAATGGAAAGATAGGCTGGTACCAGATTTTGAAGGACTCAAAATGCCAAACACAGGACTCCAAGTTCGGTTCTCTGGCAGCTATTGATCCCTGAATCTTCCCTTCCTTTTGTCAACAACTGTGGGCCTATTTAACTCCCACACCCACTTTAGAAAATGAACTGTGTTTGAATTTTGTGACAGCCCTTCCTCTTTAAGCTCTTTAGAGACCTGACTATAGGAAGTTCTTTTGCTTAGAAATCTAAAAATGAAGACCAAGAAGCCTCATTCACTGGGACTGCAGCCATAATCAGTAAGAAGCTATTTAAATATGGCTATGCATCCAATTACTGTACTTATTCATCATGAAGGTTGTTACTGCCATTCCCTTCATCATCTTTTTTACCTTAAGGATGCAGACCATTTATTGCCTATGGAGGCCTCCCTTAGCCACTTTTAGAGATGTTGGTGAATCGAGAGCAGTCAATGATTGAGAGAGAAGCGAGGGTTTTAAATCTTTATGCTTCCTGGCTGTTGTTCTTCTGTCATATCCTTCTTTTAAAAGGGTTTGGGGTTCTCTTCTCATTACGTATGCATAACTTCCATTAGTGTTAATCACATGCTCCATTTTAGAGCCGTTTTGGCCCCTCCGGTTAAATGGGCGTTTAAGCAGTTTTTAATGCATTATATGTGCTTATTTTTTAAACGAGTATTATATGCCCAATTGACTGGAATGAATGCAAAGTCCATCAGGTGAATACAGATTTATAATTGTTTTTAAAGCATGTATTATTTACTCGACAGACCATGACAGCCCTTTTGGAATCATTCCAGCTGAGAGTAGAAATACTTGTTTATGTCAATACCAAATAAACCCTTATGAAATCTCCCATACATGTTCTCCTTCTCCTTGAAAAACTCATCTGAATAATTCTTTTCTCTGCATGTACATTTGTTTTATGTGACCAAATGAAATAAAAATATCTCACATTGATTTTTTTCTTGCATCCCCATAGTATATGAAGTAAGAAAAAAAAAGTATATAAGGCCTCATTAACAGGACTGTAGATTTATACCTGGAAGAAATCTTAGAGACCCACCGAGTTCATCTCTCCCATTTTCCAAATGAGGGACTAAAGCCCTGAGAGGTTAAATTATTTGCCCGTTGTCACATAGTTAATAAACAGTAGAACCAGGATTCACACTGAGGTCATCTGCACACTTTCCACAATACCAGCCTACCTCTCTATATAATCCATATTTAAACTAGACCAGTGGTGCTTTTCAAAGAAAAAAAAAAAAACAGGGCCACTAAATTGGCTATGAGGATCTCTGTGCTCTTTCTATTGACTCAGAAAACCACATATTAATATTGCATATGTTCTATTGTGTTTTTGTTTATTTTGTTAAATATTTCCCAATTGCATTTTCATCTGATTAGGTTCTGACCCAGTCCTAAGTGTTACACACAACATTCTGCCAATTGGATACCTCTGGGTTAGATTATAAACTCCTTGAAGGTAAGGCCTTTATCTTACTCATTTTTGAATCTTGGTGCCTAGAACAAAACCACTTACATGGTAGTCATTCAATTATTTTTTGTTTCCCTGAATTGTTGTCTTTGAAGGTACATCTATACTCTCTTATGTTTTTGGATATTGATGTGGACCAAGGGAAAAAATCATTTTTGCTTTTATCTAGCTAATTATTTCTTTTCTAAAATTTTTTTTAAACAAACGCTTTATTAACTTCTGTTTTACATCATTCATTTCTGCCAGATTTTGAGTTACAATCATTTTCCCCCCATTATTCCCCTACCCAACCTCCCAGAATAGTAATCCCACAAGATATCGCTTCCTCCAATCTGCTCTCTCCCATACCTTCTCCCATACCCCCATCGACTTTTCTATTAGAGGAAGGTGAGTCTTTGCATCCCAATGCCTGCACATCTTATCTCCCTATTACAAGCAAGAGTATTAATAATAGTATTTATATATATTTGAAACATTTAATGTTATGACCTCAAATTTCAGATCCATTTCCTTCCTCCCTTGTCACCCATTCCCTCTTGGGAGATAAGTAATTCAGTATATGTTGTACATGTCTAGCTATGCAAAACGTTATCATAGTAGATATATTGTACAAGGCTGCTTATAATTCCCTCCCACTCATCCCACCCCCCCCCCCGGTCCATTCCCTACATGATCCTGTCCCTCTTTTATACTGGGTACTTCCAACCTCCCCTCCCCCCAAGGATGCCCTCCCATCCATCATCCCTCCTCTCATCCCCCTTCCCCCTATCCTGCTGCAGGTTGAGATATCCCATTTAGTATGTATGTCATTTTCTCCCTGAACCAAATTCAATGTGAATGTGGTTTTGCCTTTTTAGCCTTCCTTATCCTCCCCCTCCTTTGCAACCACTTCCCCTACATGAGATAGTTTACCCTACCATGTCTCTCCCCATCTCCTCTTGCCACTTTCCTCTCTCACCTCATAATTTCATCCCTTGAGTATTCTCCTTCCCAACAAATTCAACCTATGCCCTCTATCCATATATAACTGTAACCATATACACACACATTCACATATGTATTCATATGACCACACCCCCTTCTTCCATTATTTTCATAGTGAGAAAGATATCATCAGTCACGGTTATTGCTTTTCCATATAGGAATGTAAATAGTTCAACTTTGATAAGTTCCTTTTGATTTCTTTTCCCTGATTACCTTCTCAGGCATCTCTTCCTTCTTGTGTCTGGATGTCAAATTTTCTATTCAACTCTGGTTTTTTCCTCAGAATGCTTGAAAGTCCTCTATTCCACTGAATGACCATATTTTCCCCTGAAACAAAATACTCAGTTTTGCTGGGTAGGTGACCCTTGGGTTCATTCCCAGTTCTTTTGCCCTCTGGAATATCATATTCCATGCCCTTCGATCCCTCAGTGTAGAAGCTGCCAGGTCCTGGGCTATTCTGATTGTGTTCCACAATATTGAAATTGTTTCTTCCTGGCTGCTTGTAGTATTTTCTCCTTGATCTGGGGATTCTTGAACCTGGCTATAATATTCCTGGGAGTTTTCTTTTTGGGATCTTTTTCAGGAGGTGATCAGTGGATTCTTTCAGCCTCTATTTTGCCCTCTGGATCTAAACATCAGGGCAATTTTCCTTGAGAATTTCTTGAAGGGGTGATTTCTAGGTTCTTTCTTTGATCATGGCTTTCAGGTAGTCCAATAATTTTTAAATTGTCTCTCCTGGATCTATTTTCCAGGTCAGTGGTTTTTCCCATGAGATATTTCACATTGCCTTCTAATCTTTCATTTGTTTGGATCTGCTTAACAGCATCTTGATTTCTCATAAAGTCACTAGCTTCCATTTGCTCCAGTCTAACTCTGAAGGAATGAATCTCCTCAGTGAACTTTTGAGATTCTTTTTCCATCTGGCAAATTCGACTTTTTAAGGCATTCTTCTCCTCATTGCCCTTTTGGGCCTCCTTTGCCATTTGAGTTAGTCTATTTTTTAAGGTTTTGTTTTCCTCAGTCAGGCTGTTGACCCTCATTTCATACTTTTCCTGCATCCTTCCCATTTCTCTTTCCAATTTTTCCTCCACTTCTCTTATTTGATTTTTAAAGTCCTTCTTAAGGTCCTCTATGGCCTGCAACCCGCTCATGTTTTCCCCTGGAGCTTTTGGAGCAGGACTTCTGACCTCACAGTCCTTTTCCTGCTCTATGCCCCCAAAATAGGAGTCTAGGGTTGCATTTTTCTGTTTCCTTTGCCTTGGCATGTTGCTGCTTAATTGCTTGACTTTTGGGCTTGTTGACACACTATGGCTTTAAGGCCAGATAGAGGAATTTTTGTCCTGAAGGTGTGGGGGGCAACTTCCGTTTCTGGCAAGCTGTAAACCCACCCACAACTTCCACCCTAGATCACAATTCAGATCCAGGAAGGTTAAAGCAAGAGCGATTACCCCCCAAGACTGATCACTGGATCTCCCTACAAATTTGCAGGCTGGGAGCTGGAGCTGCCTCTGAAAACTACAAAATGGCGTTTGTCCTCAGCTGCTTCTAGCCCCCAGGGGAGGGAGCCGACGCATTCCCTAATACCAGTCCCAAAGTCCATAGGATACTAACCTCTTACTTTGTCCTAGGCAAGTCTATGTTGATAATTCTGGAGTCGCCACAGCTCCTGGTGTTCTGGGGTTCCTCCAGCTGGCTGCTGGCCCTGCCGCCCTGGGGCTAAAACCTCGGCTCATGGAGACCTGGGCTCGGCTCGGCTCCTGCGCTCTGTGAGCTGCACGCTGCCAGGTCCCAGACCACTGCGCTGGTCCTTCCTGCAGGGCTGCTGGGCTGTCCTCAGCAGGAGGTAAGCTTCTCTGTGTCGTTCTGTGGGTGCTTGGGCTCCAGAAGTTGTTCAGAGTCCCCTTTTACATAGTTTGGGGGGATTCTGGGGGCAGAGAGGCTTGGATGAGCTGTTTCTACTCCGCCATCTTGGCTCCTCCCCCCTAGCTTATTATTTAATTCTTGAAACAATAGAACTTCTTAAGCAATTCTATGTAAAAACAAATAAAAATCATTTGATAGCCACAATATGGCCAATTAGCCCACATGCCTATAACTTTTGAGTAATTGGGTAATGGACCTCAGTAAAGTGCAATTTATTTTGCCTCTGCTTCAGTTGTACTCTAGCCTTTTTTCAGGATTAGAACCTGACGGGAGATGGGGTGGAGCGAATGGGGAGAAGAATATTGAGATGACTGACTGAATTATATGGGAATGGTCTGGAGAGACAGTCTATCCTCAAGTGATTCTATTGCCTACATTTCCTTCCTGTCTGGTACAAAGAGCAACCTTTTAAAAGCCCTTTGAAAGTGATAAGTTAGTTGGGCTGCCAGAGGGAAATGGTGAGAGACCTTGCCTGGTTTCTAGTAATCCACGGATTCTGTAATGATACTATTCATTATCAATAATTAACGGATTATTTAGTGGCAATGATTTGGTAAACATTCTGCTCTTATGTGATAGGACATCCCAACATTTGAATCAACCCTTTAGCTTAAGATATTGTCTTTAGACAGTGGCTCTTAACCTGGGGTCTATGAACTTAATTAAAAATTTTTTGATAACTGCATTTCAATTTGTTGTTTAGCTGTTTCTGGCTCCTTTAAAACTCCATTTGGAGCTTTCTTGGCAAAGATACTAGAGTGGTTTGCCATTTCCTTCTCCAGATCATTTTTACAGATGAAGAAACTGAGGCAAATAGGGGTAATTGACTCGGTCAGGATCACACAGAAAATAAGTGTCCTAGATTGGGTTTGAATTTAGGTCTTCCTGATTCTAAGCCTGATGCTCTATTCATTAAGCTGTCTAGCTGCCCTGTATTTCAGTACCTATGGCTGGGACTTTCCTACCTCCTTCCTATTCTTTTAGTTCGTGTGTGTGTGTGTGTGTGTATGTGCAAGTCTGCTTTCCCCCCGTTATAATGTAACCTCCTTGAGGGCAAGGACTGTTTTTCTTTTTGCTTTTATTCGTATCCTCAGTGCTTAGACCTGGCACATAGTAAATGCTTAATAAAATGATGTTTCCCTACTTTCTTTGTAATCCTATGGATTCTGTTTTATGCATTTAAAAATATTATTCTGAGAAGAGGTCCATAAGCTTCATCAGACTATAAAGGATTTCATGACACAAAAAAAGGTTAAGAACTCCTGTGGTCATAATTAAAATGCACACATTACCCGGGAGGGGAAGGTTAGGCAAAGGCATTAGCCCTCTCCCATTAAGAGACCTGATTATGCTTTATATGCCCCTGTCATTTTCTGGCTTGTTATTATGTGCATTGCTTCCTCCTCCTCCCTTTTCAATTGTCTTCCCCCTCTGCCACTCCAGCTTTCTATGGCTTACTCTAGGAACTGTAACCAAATGAGCTGTAATCAAATGTACACGACCACTGTTTCTGGTAAGGACATATTAACGGCCTGCCCTATTGTTCCACTCACCATCCCCATGACATCTCAGACCAAAACAAAGACCCTTGTATATGTTAACTGCCCCTATTACAGTGGTATCCAAAGTGAGGTCCTTGGCCTGACCCCATGAGGTCAAACAAATGGAAAGTGGGAATTTGGGTCTTACTCTCTGAATTGTTGGCTTGTCTCCAACATAACCACTCCAACCCTTCACCCGAGATTAGGTCAACATCTCCCCTTAACCTACCCCCCCCCATTCCCTTCCTATGACCACACCCTGTTATTAGGCCTTGAAAATGGTATTAATACCCAACCTGGGACTGGTTATCTATAGCCCCTACAAAAACAAAGATGCCTACCTCCCTCCTGCTCTAGTCTCCCCATATCTTACACCCCATATTACCTTTTGACTGCTTCTGGCACCATTCAGCTGACAGAGCAAGTACTTAGGGGTAGAGTAGGACCTTATCCCTTTTCACAGTTTTCAGGGTATTTTTTTTTTAAGCAATTGGGGTTAAGTAACTTGCTCAAGGTTACATGGCTGGTCATTATTTATGTGTGGGTGCTCATTTTCTGAGGCTGGATTTGATCTTGGGTCATCCCAACTCCGAGGCCGGTGCTCTTACTCACTGTGCCACCTAGCCGCCCCTTTTAGGGCAATTGGGGTTAAGTAACTTGCCCAAGGTCACACGGCTAGGTTTTTTTTGTTTGTGTAGGTTAAGTGTCTGAGGCCGGATCCGAACTCAGGTCCTTCTGACTCCAGGGCTGGCGCTCTACTCACTGCGCCACCTAGCCGCCCCAGGGTATTTTTCTTTATTTGTTTTTGGTGGGGGAGACTGATTAAGTAGTACAGGATGAACAGATATGGATGAGCTGTAATATGCATTATCTTCCCCCCCCCCAAAAAATATCACTCATCTTCCAAACATTTTATTTCTACTGAGGGTACCACCATCCTTCCAATCTGCCAGGTTTTCAACCTCCTTCTTACCCCCAGATTACAAATAACAGTGGTGTCTTATTTTCCAAATCTGAAAAATAAATATAATGATTTATTAAGCACAGTCAACAAGGGACTTCTTCTATTCAGGTTTCTCTATTTTATGAGGGACCTTTTTCAACCATGAATCATTAAGATGACATATCCAAATAAACTGAACTTAGAGTCAGGACTTCAAATGACTGTTTTATAAAGCATTTAACTGATTAAAAAAGGAAAATAAAGCATATTCAATCAAATTGTTCTTACCAAAATTTGGTTATTAATATTTTAGTAAGAATAAAAGTTTTTGTACCATTAACAAATGAAATATTATTTTCAAAATATTATTTCATCTTTCTTATTTTGTCATTTATATTTGTGTGAAATATTTACAGTTTACATAGTTATTTATATAGTAGTAAATGTATATAATTTATACATAAGTTTAAAATAATTTATAACAGTTTATAAATACATATATAAAGTTTCATGTTCATTTAAAAATATTTATAAGCGCATATGACCAAAGAAGCTTAGATACCACTATCCTATTTGAATGCAAATTCCATAAGGGGGAGGCTGCCTTACTTTTGAATTTGTGTTCTTGGTGTTGTTGTTCATGCCTTTGTTTTCTAAGAGGACCAATGACATCAAGATATTGGGGTAAAATAGAAGATGATGGGTGATGGCTTGACTTGCCTGTGATTTTGGTTTAAGTGAGGCAGACTGGCACGATGTCATCAGCCTCACTGTTTCTTCCCTAGAGGCATTAAAGGCCAGTGGCAGGACAAAAGTCAGGACAACTGGCAGTGGCCTGGGATGCAGTGGATGATCTTGGCATACCAGATGTCCAACCAAGCTGTAAGCGCTCCCCAGCACCTTCTTCAACTGTTTTCATGGCTATTGGAACAAATTGTTCTAATCCACCCATTCTACAGTGGAAGTCTTCACACACTTGGGGTAGACATCCCCTAATTCACTGATAGGTTTGAGGTCTGTCAGTTGCCCTTAACCTGGTTTAGCCCATCTGCCCAGACAGTTTTTGCCAGGATGTGGCTGCCAAGCATGTTACAGTTTCTTGGAGCCACAGGTGAGAACTGGGTGACAGGTGGACACCAATGAGCAGCCCTGAAAAGAGCTTGGCAGCCCTCACATTAGAGGTGCTCATCCTCCTTAAACACCCACACCCCCTTTTGTATTCCTGGCACAGTAACTGGCATATAGTAAGCATTTAGCAAACGCTTTATCATTCATTCATCTATTCATCACAGGTTCATTTGTTATACTAGCTGTTGTCTTTTGGGAAAGGAGAGAACAGCACTTGAGACAGTGAGGCAGAGTGGGGAAACAAGACTGGGGGCCAAGAGACCTGACTTTGCCACCAACTAACTATAATCTTGGGCAAATCACTTAACCTGTCTTAGTTTCGGTCCCCTCATTTGTAAAAGGAGGAGATTGGTCTAGGTGATCTGAGGCCCCCTCTGGCTCGACCATTCTTTGAGACAGTCACAACACAGATAAATGTTCAAGGGCAGAACAGAGGGAAGGAGATCGAGGAGTGTGAAGGAACACCTGGGGAGGGAGGCAGGATTGTAATAATAACCATGCCTTGTATTTGCCCCTACATTATCTCACTTGATTCTCACCATAATCCTGTGGGGGTAGGTGGGACAGATATCCTATTTCATTTTCTATTTTTTTTCTCTCTGTACAGAGTCTTTATAACATCTTTATGTTTAACTATCAAGCTCAGGATTAAGGCTATATTAAGGCAAGAAATAATTTGTAAATGACATTTAAAAACTAATCTGCCAGTTTTGGACAACTGTATCACGTAGTTATGTACAATGTATTCTTATTTCAGTTCCTGTGACAAATGAAAAATGGCTCCCGAAGACAAGTGGGTAAACTGTGCCTGTGGTTAGCTGAATGGGAGTCCTTATCAGCTAGGAGATGAAAAATCACCACTTGTTACTAGAAAGATGCCCTGCATAAAAATTCAGTTTTTATATGGATGAAGTTCAAATTTAAAAACTGCTAAGAGCTTTAGTTGGACTCCATGTGTGTTTGTGTGTGTGTGTGTGTGTGTGTGTGTGTGTGTATGACATACATTCACATATAAATATATATTCCTGCTGTCCTTTGTAATTAGATGATTGCAGCATTAGGCTCTCTCTCTCTCTCTCTCTCTCTCTCTCTCTCTCTCTCTCTCTCTCTCTCTGTTTCTCTCTCTGTCTCTGTTTCTCTCCTCTCTATCTTTGTCTCTGTCTCTGTCTCTCTGTCTCTTTTGAAGACAAGCAAATCTGTTTTCTACATTATACACATGAGAATGTTGTGCTCTGGTCAGTGACTGTAGCCTCCGTTTGCAGAATCAGAGCTTGTTTGCCCATCTCTCTTGCAGCAACACTTGAGGTCACCCTGAGGCCTTTGTCTGAGGAGAGCCAGCCCATTGCTGACTGCTGCATGCCGGTCTGCCTGGCTGCTGCAGCTGTTCTCTCTGGTTCACAGCTACATGGCAGTAGTTGAAGCATTTCATCAGATCTTCCTTGAATCATTTCTTTTCTTTTTCACATTTCCTGCTGTTTCACATCAACTCACCACACAGAAGCTGTTTGGAGGCCTCGCTGTCAGCACTTCTTGGGAGCTGTACTGTGCAGACCATCACAGACAGCTGTGTTATAGTGACCTGGTTGGTGACTGTAAGGGTGGGTAATGCATGCTAGGAAAGAATAAAGGATAGAGGAAAGGACCAGCAATGAAGCCCCAGCCCCAGTGGGGCTAGATGTAATTCAGGGGTATTATCCAGAGGAAAACAGCAAGGTATGTCTGAGTCACAGAAAAGAGACTGGATGAAGATTTTGACAAAGTAATATCATGTACTTTGTTTTCCAGTAGAGGCAATCTTTTATCTATACTTATGATACCTAACTTTTTTTTTTCTAGCTTTGAAGACTCGTATCGTATGTTTTAGGTGATAAAGGGAATTTTATTTGTATGTGGAACTGTATTTGTATGTGCATCTTTTTATTCCCTATTCCTTTGGAAGGGGGGCTGAGAAATCACTAGTTAACCAAATGATAAACCCCTTGGCATTCGCCCAGGTTTGCAAACCCAGAGTCATTCTCTCACACCACTCCCCCGACCCCACCAATAGCTAAATGTTCGCTAAATCTTGTACGTTATCCCTCCATAGCATCCCTTGTATCCACTCCCTTCTCTCTTCTCACATGGCCAACTCCATCATTAAGGCCTGACACCTCTTTATTGGGTTATTACAAAAACCATTTAATTGATCTCCTTTCCTTGTCTTTCCTCTCTCTGAACAATTCTAACCAAATGTCAAAATAATCTTCCTAAGACCCAGGTGTATTCATGTAATTGCACAGCTCAAAAAGCTCTAGTTGCTTTCTCTCACCACTTCAGGTTGGCATTTAAAAAGCCTTTCAGAAAAAAGCTCCAGCACACCTTTCCAGACCATTTTCATGTTACTTCTTTTCACAAACTTTAGGTTCTAGGCACAGGGACCTACCTGCCATTTTCCCGTCTTTGTATTCCATCTTTCACCTCTGGGTTTTTGCAAAGGCTGCCCCTCATTCCAGGATACTCTTCCTTCTCACCTCTGCCTGGTAGAATATTTCTCTTCTTTCAAAGCTCAACTCAGGTTCTGCTTCTTATCTGAAGACTTTCCTAATCCCTCTAGTTTAAGGGTTCTTAACCAAGGGGTCTGTGGATAGATTTCAGGGGGTTCTTGAACTTTGATTAGAAAAAATATGTATCTTTATCTTCATTAATCTCTGATGGCTTTTTCTTCAATTACAAATGTAGATAAAACATTGTTCTGAAGAGTATGTACGCCTCATCAGATGTCACAGGGGTCCATGGCAAAGAAGAGGTTAAGAACCTTTGCTTCAATTACTACTCTCTCCCTCCTCAAATTATCTTTTTTAAAAACTATTTGAGTACCTGATGTATCTCTCTAGAAGAATGCCCTGTTTTTGAGGACAGGGACTATTTTTCATCTTATTTATTTACTAAGCAATACCGAATTGAATTTAACAGAATACTTACCTTTTCAAGTTTCTTTTGATATAATCAGCCTGTAACTTACCACGATAATCCCTACTTACTGTTTTTAAGCCTCAGTCTGACCCCAAATCTTGATATACTTTGAGGGTAGGAGAATCAGACCTTGATAAGTGGACCAATAAAATTAAGGTTGAAGAAGGCACAGAGTTCTAGATCTCCCTTCCTCATTCTGTTCAGCTCAGGGCTGAGGCTAATGTGAAGACTAACAAATTTAAGTATACATAAGCAGGATATCTTTGAAAGAAATATGTTGACTTTATTTATACTTTTAAAATAACATGCTTTATATAACAGAGATTTATGATTTCCCATAATCTTTCTTTATCTGTTCTACTTTGGATGTGGAAATGTTCACATTCAGTCTCTGTCTTTGTCGCTCTGTCACCTACCCTCTCTCTGGTGTTAATTAAACTCAGTATTAAAAAAATGACTAACCCTATTGCAATGTGTAATCTGCAAACCTTCTATCCACTACAACATTTTGTCTTCCATAGCCTTTAGGAACTAAATACATTCAGGTTGCTATTATTAGTAGTATTGATAGAAGAAGAAGAAGAAGAAGAAGAAGAAGAAGAAGAAGAAGAAGAAGAAGAAGAAGAAGAAGAAGAAGAAGAAGAAAGAGAAGGAGAAGGAGAAGGAGAAGAAGAAGAAGAAGGAGAAGGAGAAGGAGAAGAAGAAGGAGAAGGAGAAGGAGAAGGAGAAGAAGAAGAAGAAGAAGAAGAAGAAGAAGAAGAAGAAGAAGAAGAAAGAGGAGGAAGAGGAGGAGAAGGAGGAGGAGGAAGAGGAAGAGGAGGAGGAAGAGGAGAAGGAGGAGGAGGAAAATTACAATGGCAACAACAACAATGACAAGAAAAGACCAGGAGAATAATTTTTGGCCTTCCTGGTGCAACTCAAATATGTAATCTCAGACCTGTAATCTCAGATCATGAATCTAGAGCTCAAAGTGGTTCCAGAGGCCACCTATTATACCCCTTTCATTCCAGAGATATTAACCCAGGGAGATTAAGTACCTAAGCTTATACAAGTAAAAGGCATCTGAGATGGGATTTGAACCCAGGTCTACCGATCCTAGAACAGATGCTCTTTCTACTGACATTCCCCATTCCGCACATAGATGCCAAAACTTCCAGGTGAATTAGTGAAAATAAATCAATTAAGGTTAAAAAAATAACCCCCAACAACAGTGAAGTCAGTTTTTCCTTTGAACACCCAATAGATAAAATAAACTGGTTGATGGACAGAATTCTATACTTTTGAGAGATTTTATTTGGCATGATGTAGACAACATCCTGGACATTGCTGGCATCTTGTTGCTTATTCTTTCTGCAAGGCAGTGTGGGAAGGATTAAGATCAAGTAGGGATTGGCAAGGATTGGAAGGGACTCGCTAGTAAGTGTGCCTGGGGCCAAAGTAGATTTTGAGAATTGAGTATAATTTTGCTCACCTAATGATTTTTGAAAAGTATTTTCCCCAGCTGCATGATGCCCTTGTGTGACAGCTTTCAGTTAGGAATGAAGAATCCACATGGCTGAGTTATAAACCCCTGTAAGTGGACTTTAAAATATGAGTGCTGACAAAACTTACAGTCCGGCAATGTGAACATGCTGCTGTGAGCTCTCAATGTCTCCCGAAGGAATGGAGATGTCTTCTATCCGATTTTTACCTAACTAGCCATTGCATGTCACAGTTTTTCCACATTAATCCAGTGGAAAGGCCAATTATCTGGCAGTAAAAATGTGCCTGTCCCAGAGGAAAGTTTAGTTGTGATGCTGCAGTTGGGGCAGCTTGGGGTGGGTGGGGAGGTGGGTTGCCAGGTTTAGTTAGCTTCACAAAGACAAATCCCAGATCTCAGAGGGCACACCTACAAGGATTTTGGGGAAAATGAAGATGATGCTTATAATGTAGGAAAAAAAAGAAAATCTCCTGGTAGAAAGCCTTACTTGAGAATGAAACACCTTCCAGCAGTCATATTTAAGTTGATTTTATTTAATTAAAAATGTGTTTCAGCACCTAATTCACAAAAGCAATTCCAGTTTACTCTTAACAAAAAAAAAAAAAAGCAAAAACCAAAAGAAAACACACAGAATTTTCTTTTTCCTTACCTTTATTCTTTCCTTCCTATCATTCCCTGAAATCATTAATTTTAGACATTTTTCACATCATCTTCCAGATCTAGGGAATATATTTCTTGGTATGGGAGGGAGAGGGAAAAGAAGGGTGGAGTGAGGGTGTGGGAGAAAGGAAATCTGATATTAATTGGAGAAGCTGTGAGGGGAGATCCAGCAGGAGAGCCCCTTTAACTGCTGGCCTGAGGTATTATTGTGTTTCTTGATTGAGACTTTTCTTTATAATGATTAATCTCTAGCAGTAGGAATATTCTTACTTTAAACTGAAGAAAGCCTAATACCCCTGGCAGTACCAACAAGTATAAGTGCAAATTTAATGACTAGATAAAATAGAACCTTTTGGGCCATGCCGAGGAATTGAATGCCTTAGGAAAATTAATGTAGATTTTTACCTTCTGCAAAAGGCCCTTGGTGAAAAAGTGTGCATTTTCAATAATGTCAAAATTTGAATTTATTTTACAAATACCATATAATTAAAAATCATCACGTATCACAATGAGGGCTTGATGCAACATTGCAAAATCTTTTTCCCCCCGTTATTACCCACTTGTAAAAATAGTTAATAACTGGGAGATAAAATCATAGGAGAATACTCAGTGTTTTCGTGGCAGCCCCTTCCTCTGTCTTATAACTTTTCCATTCAGGGAATTTTCATGACCATTTTGCAAGCAGCTGATTATGACGTCCCTGGACCAGTGCTATAGCACTGAATTCTCTCTGAATTGTCTCCTATATAGACCAGGTTTGTTCCAATCTGGTCATTCAATCAGATTAACTGATCATCTGCCTCTTCAATTGTTAAAGTTGAAGAATTAGGCTGCACCATGGATAGAGTTCTTGGGCTGGAGCCAAGAAGGTCTGAGTTCCAGATCAGTTGTTAGACACTTATTGGCTGTGTAAACCATGGCAAGTGTTTGTTTGTTTTTTAGACTTAAATACTAAAATTTAAATATACAATAAGAAAAGAAAAAGAAACATATTATAACCTTAAAACTTAAATACAAAATAAGAAAAAAAAGCATGTCATGTGCACAGCAAATTATGCGAGGATTCAAAATTTATAGCAATAAATTTCCATTTCAAGAAAGCCTATATAATAAATACGGTGTTGTGTTGAGAGCTTTTCTTTATTTCCTTGTAAGTTTCCTTTTGTTCACTGCTGTGCACTTTTTACTTTATTCTTTGGCCCCCTTTCCTCCCACCCTCCAGTCCTTTAATCTCTGCCTCATCTGTAAAATGGGCATAATAATAGCGCCTACCTCTCAGCGTTGTTGTAAGGATCAAATGATATAATATATGCAAATCACTTATCACAGCGACAGGCAGATAGTATATGCTATATTATTGTTAGCTGCTTTGCTATTATCATTATTATTCTATAGAAATCTATATTTCCAAGCCAATTGATAGGTGAGCAAAGTTAGAGGGATTGGTAGCAGTATCTTTTCTTTCATTTTTCTTGCTTTCGTTTACCTTCACTAAACTTATTAATTTTTTTTTAAATCTGGCTCTTTCTCCTTGAATTACAGAATTAAAGAAACAACTTCTTGGGATTCTGTCAGAAATACCTTCGCACTTTGCCAGAATTACAGAACCTCTTGCTTTTGGACTTCCTAACTTTAGTGTGTAAAGGGCTGAACAATTATCTTCCTCCTTACCCCCATTCACCTGCTGTTAAAGCAAACATTAAAATGAAAATTCATCCAGCAAATAAGAGTGCTATATATAAGCTTTGAAAGAAATGCAAAGGAAAAGAAGGATTTATTTTTGTGCTAATAACACTCCATTTCTCCAACAGGTCTGCAATCTTATTAGTGTGGGCACTGCCTCCAGTGATGAAGATTGAAGATCATTCATGAATGTACGTCTTCTATGACTCTTGTATACCTCCCCCCTCAGTCTGACACTAGACCCACCTAAATGTGGGACCCTTCCCTAAGCATGTATGTCAATTGAACACAGAGGCTGACAGCAGGTTATCCCTTCACTCTCACAATATGACCAGCCTCCATCTGTTTTTTTTCTTTCTTTTTTTCCCCCCATGGTATTCTCTGATGATATCTTTTACACCTCATCTCCTTTAATATGTGGTAGATTTTTTTCCCACTGTTTTACAGATAGTAACTTTAGTGACAATTGTACTGGGCCAAAAGTGAGTCTAATTGTTCCTTAAATATAATTTTAAAAACATGATATGAAATTACATGGAATTGCATGGAATATTCCCTCAGGGTTAATATGGAGTATAAAAATTATTTAGCATGCATTTTGCTTCTACTTTCATTTAAATTCTAATTCTTTATTTGTTAAAGTATTACAAACATATGGAGTCAATTCAAACAAAAATAAATCAATTTGAAATGGCAAATACATAGCTAATGAGTAATTTCTCCCAGAAATGTGAAAAAAACACATTCAGAGGAAAGAAACAGCAAATTCAGTTCTCTCTCTCTCTCTCTCTCTCTCTCTCTCTCTCTCTCTCTCTCTCTCTCTCCTTTTTTTTTCCCTTCTCAGCACCCCAGAAATCTGAAATGCAGCAGAGCTGACTTCATGTTAGGAAGCTGTCCTAAATACATACTGACAGAGGAACTCTGTGAGTGGACTCAAAACTGTCTTCTCACACTCTCACAAAGCCGCACACATTCTTGGGTCTTGGCATTGTTTAAGGAGCTGGTGCATGCAGCACATAGTTATTTTAAAATATAGTTTGGTCAGAGATAGATGTAGAACTCTGTGCCCAGACATGTGTCTGTCTTGAAGCTGAAAAGCTTTTCCCCTGATGTCTAGTCTAACATCCATTAGAAATATTATAGAACCATCTTCTGCATCTTTATCGGGTATTTAACAGCAGTAGTGAATATTCTGATTGATCTACACACACATAAAAATGTTAGCGTAAAGGAGAGTGAAATGTTTTAACTCTGTGTAGGCAGTGCTTGGCAAGTGATTGCTTAATTTCTTAAGGTAAAATGAAGAGCTCAGTATAATCTACAGAGATACTAAAAAAAAAAAAAAAAAGGAATCCTGTGTGTCTTTATTGAATGTGACACAATATAATCAAAGAATGCACATAATTAAGTGCTGCAGCAAAACGCATCTTTGAAGCAGGAATTCTGCTGATTTTTTATTTTATGTGATTGCTTACAGATTAGTTCCCTATTTGCTCCTAAAGAATACACTTAAACACTCAATCAATGAATAACCTACAGCAGTTTGTTGTAGATTCAATAATGGGGAATGGTGCATTGTACCAGGATAGTCAGATATACCCATAGGGAGTGTCAGTGGTCAAAATGCTTCCATTGCCAGAAGGTAGTCTGAAAATGGTCTGGAAATTCAATACAGCATTGACCCTACATTGTATACATGATCCACAGTCAGTTTCTCAAGCTTACTTGAAGTTTTAAAAAGAGCCTTTTTATTTATTTATTTTTTAATTTTTTTTTGGGGGGGGTAAGTCCAGGAATCAGAAAATAATTTATTTTAAATGAATTTCTTCTTGTTGAAGTTATAGTTTGTTAAATAAATATACTGATTAAGTAAAATTAAAAGGTGAATTTTAAACATTCAGATTTCAGGCTAAAATGCATCCAACTTTTATATCAAAGGTATCTATTTTAAAATTACATGCTAATTCTTCCTATTTACCCAAAGATTATTCATAAAAGCAATTGTTCTAGTTAAATGCTTGGGTATTTTATCCATTTACAATCTCCTAAATTATCGATCACAAAACAATCAGCTATCTCCCTCTTCCCCCCAACATCTTATTATGTCTGTTTGATCTCTGTTACTCTAATTCTTATCTTTATTAAGTCATTGGTTTGGGGACAGGGTAAGTGGCAAGATTTCTGAGTAAACAGATTATAGTTATTTGCCAAATCTCAAAATGTGTTTGCTTTCTCCTCTTTTCTAAGTATTACTTATATACCCAGCTTAGAGCTAATTATTCCAGACAATAGAACCCATGCATATAGTTTTACGAAATTAATTTAGAGATGTCATCTGTTAACCTAAAATAAAAATATGACTTAAAATGGGAATTAGTAAAATATATATATGGAAGCTCAAATTAAATCTAGCATAAATAGTTTGATAAGTTACAAGATTTGGGAGCATAAACACTCCTTGACATTACATATTTTCAACTTCATTAAGAAATCCCTTTTCAGATCTATAATAATTGGATATCATAACTATATCCCTAGAGTATGTCTTAGCATGTTTAGCAAACCACATTAATTTCCTTCTCATTTTCCCTTATTTCCTTTGATGTGTTCATATTTTAAGAGCCACATGTGTTTCTAAATGAGGAACAACACATGGTATATGGTACATAATCCATGCTGATGTGTGCTTTTAATATCTTACCTTTTTATCAGTTTAATAAATAATCTGTGCCGTCAAAGGTACATTGCAAACTAGTATTTTTCTTTGAGATTTAATGTTGTCACTGAATGACATGTTCAAGTATAAAGGATGAGCCTGGTATTTTAGAGATTAAAACATCAAGCTGTCATTTGTTATATAAGGTGTAGATCTTAAGGAATGGTGCTTATTGAAAATAATCTCTTTTGAATTTATAAGTATCATTTTTTTTAAAAAGCAAATTGATTCTCCCAGTATATACAAACTACTAGAAATTTTTTTGAAGAGGCATGAACTCTTTGGGAGTAATGAAGTGTTAATTAACAAATTTAAGTTCACAATAGCCTCTTTATGGGAAAGAAAACATGCATTTATTGAGTGCTTACTATATTCCAGGCACTTAGCTAAGTATCTGAGGCCAGACTTGAATTGAGGTCTTCCTGTTTACAGGTTCAATATTCTATTCCACTGGGCCAACTAGCTTCCTTTATGATATCTTTGTGGAAATAGAGGTTCTTACCTTCATATTACAGATGGAGAAATGAAGTATTCAGCAAAGTTCCTATGTTTGCATGATAAGGCAGGAGGCAAGAGAAAGAACTGTAGCTCAGGTTTTATAATTGTCATCTAGTTCTTTTCCCTATAGACTTTCTTTAATTTAAAGATAATTTTATTATCATGGAAAAAAATGAACCCATCAATGAGAGTCATTGTCATTAATGAATAGCAGTGCCTTTTGTCCATGTAAGCCCCTTGATGGATGTTATAGTCATGCTTGTTTGTATGCTATGAAAATGCTCTGTTCTGTATACTATATTATTTCATTCAGATCTCTAATTTTGGGATCCTATGTTTCTAAATTGGTTAAATCTGCTGTGGAATTGCATAGTCTCCTGGTAATGACCCAGGTACCTGAGGATATTAAGATCTGTTATGGAAATGCCTTACTATAACTTAGTGTGTAGTACAATGCTGCATGTGGAATTAGGAAAATCTAGGTTCAAATCTTACTACAGAATCTTATTAACTAGGTACCAATGCATAAGTCACCTAACCTCTTGTAGCCCCAGTATTCTCAACTATAGAATGGAGATAATAACACCAGTAGTGCCTACATCACACAGTTATTGGAAGCTCAAAGGAAATGATTTATGTAAAGCATTATAAAGCACCAGTTTATGTCAACTTTTTTAATGGTGAAGGATTCAGTTCAAAGTGTATCTTAGAAGCTACCCATAGTACATGAAGGACCCCATTTTAGTACTGACACCCTGAGAATACAATAGTATAGCATGGACCCCCAAGGGCAACTTTAGAGAAATGCTCCAGCATATGGCAATGTAAGATGGAGAAAAGAAGTCTATCCTACCTAAGCTATATGTTCAGCAGAAGATACAAAATGGTTTGAAAAGGGGCGGGGGGGGGGGGTGAGGGGAGATGGAATTAATAGTCTGGTAGCTGTTAAAATACTCAGATCTTCCTTGTTTAATTAAAATTTGACTGACTACCTATTCCCCAGACTTTTTCCTAAAAATAAAGATTTTGGTCTAGTCACTTCCATTGTTTTCTTCCCTCCCCATAGTCCAGATTCCTGTGTTTGTTTACTGATTGGCTGAGGGCTGGACCTGACAGATAGAAGTGATTTAAATGTAAATACCAATGCAATCCAAATTCCATGTAAGTGGTTCTTTCTGGAATAGATAAGCACTAAGCACTAAATACTTACACCAGAGCCTATGGTCAATTTGCCCACTGAATGAATCTTTTTTCAGAGAATAGAATGCTGTATCCACTTAGTTATTCATTTACTCCTGAAAACATTTTAAAATAATTAGCTTGATTTCTCTGAAAAGTAATTTTTTTCTAATCAAAATGATTGATTGGGTCATAGTGCTTATGCTTCTATGCTCATTTATATAAAAGAAAATAATGCTGTACTGGTTACTTAGAAAGAGTTTTTGACACACTATTGTACTGCAGTATTGTATTTAGCACCGGTTTTCCTACCTTGATTACGTCGGCTATAAATGTTTAATTATCTTAATTAAATAGCTGATCATCAACTTTTTGCTGGCATTCAGCTTCCAAACAAAGACCTTTTCCATTGGTGTTTGTGGGAGGGACTGATGAAAGCCCACTTCACATATCTAGGTATTATCACAGGCTGTACTTTAAGAGATGCAAACATTTACTAAAAGCAGAAAGAGAAATAAAAAAATAACCTTTCAGTGTTTTTCTTTTTTTCCACCCTAAAACCTAAAAGTGTTTTGTTTTTCCAGCTCTCTATGAAAGTTCAGTGCATAAAAGGTTAGGAGCTTGACTTTTTTCTGTCTTGTATATCTTTGAAAAATTGGTTTATGAAGAGTCATACATCATGTAGCCAGACATATGGGAATAGTTAAAGATTAAGGTAAATAGACAAATTGAACTGCTTTAAATCATTTTCCTGGTTTCAGTTTTATGAAAGAGCTTATGAACAAAAGCTGACATTAAGCAATCACAATAGGCTATTCTATATGTTTTAGACAGTGGTAAAGACTTTAGTGTCAGAAAGTGTTGCATCACTGAGAGTTACATCAATTTGATTGGTGTCTAGATTTCAAAAATGTTACCTTGTCAAACCATAACCTTTTCCAAGTCTTTCATTTGTCATTGTTTTGCGGATTATATCATTTATTTTACATTACCTGTATCAGAAAAAAATGGATCATGGGTTATGAGATTTAAAAATATATATTATATATATATTGTTTTCTAAAAAAATAAAATTAGTATGGTAGGCATTTGGGGGTTCAGAAGGACTAATCAGATATTTTGGAAGAAAGTTGGATTTCAAATAACAAATGCTACTGTCACTTCACCCAAGGAAACGTTCGATTCTCCTTTGTTAAAATAGAAATTATTGGAACCATTAAGAGAGTACTTTCAAGCAAAGTAGCAAATACATTGGATTCGTTTTAGGACCCTGGTACAAAAATGTCCTATAGAGATTTGCTTGCTACTTGACTTTCAGGTAGACCTAGGAATTTGCCCAGTAATTTTGCAATAATCTTCTACTCTTATCATAAGTAGTATAGTATCTTTAATGTCGCTAAAGAGGAAAGATCCAAATTTTCATGGTCCTATTTGACAAACCCCTATATAAGACTTTTACCACTATTAATTCCAGTCCAGAGGAATATATAAACATATACTTTCATATTTATGAAATAGCTTTTCCCTTTTAAAAAAGAAAGAAAACTAAGTCTCTACAGCCTTTACCCTGAGAACACCCCCTTCACCACCCAAAAAATCACATGGTCAGTGATCAGGCCTCTCTGAAAATAATAGTATTAACTCTTTTGTCATTGTCAGCTTTTCTATCATGGCTCAGACATTTATGAGGTGGTTCATCCTCTGCCCCTGTGGTGAGTGGTAGGTGGGTGGAGAGAGATAGAACTCTTTTGCAAAAATACCTTTCCTGTGCTGAGTATGGAAATATCTGTCCTGGGTTTAGAAAAGACTAGATGACAAAAATATATTATTATCAATGTCCCAAACATTAGTCCCTGATAATTGGTCCTTGTTTGGTTCCTGCTTATGAGATATCTAGAAACTTGTATAGTCCATTGTAACAGAATGACCTTTTCATTCAAAAAGAATATTATTTCTGGAAAATATGATATACTCATGTTGTATTTGTTATAGAGTTTTCTGGTAGCTCTTCTAATATTTTAACCATGAAAGGAAAGATTTCTTTCTTTTTTTTAAAGATATTCCAGGGGAGTTTAAGATATTCCTAAAATTCCTCAGGATGCTCATTTCTCTTCAAGAAAGCCTTGGTTCAGTGAAGAGAATTTAACATCATCTACTTTAGAATTTTATAGATTCAAAAAGAAAGATCTGATCATAGTCCATTTTGCAGCTTTTGAATCACTCTGGAGGGAGTGGTAAGTTGTTGTTCCATTTGGGTCATACTGTTGCTTGTGCCCATACTTTTGGCTAGGTGCATATATTGGTTTTTAGTTATCTCTATAAATCTAAATGAGCTAATTAGTAGGAAGATCTTAGTTAAGCCATTAAACTGGTTTTTGTGCTTGTGAGATTGAGCTATTTTATTTTTATAAATGTGTATCTTTTCAACATTTTGTTACATATTCCCCACCCCCCCCCCGTTTTTATTCTTGACATCACAGTATATTTACCCCCATTATAAAAGATATACACATTCTAATGTATGAAAACATTTGGGGATGCAATGATGATGATGATGATAGTCAGTAGCCATTTTTAGGGTAGGAGAGGGAAGAAAAAAAGAAAAAAATTACATGATAATTTTGTTGCATATTTGAAAGGAATAGCAAGTGTACATAGAAAATTTTCAGCTTCATGTAGAATTATTTTTTTTACTGTACTGTTATGGAAATTATTGTTTTATTCCATAAATTAAAAATAATATATATACACATATGTGTATTTATGTATATGTGTATGTGTGTATATATGTATGTATATATCTCCCAAATGTCTTAGTGCAGTTTTATGCCTTAATTTACTAAGATTTTTGAGACACCTTGTAGTGTTCTTTTACATTACCAATGTACTTTACACACACCAGCTTATTTGATCATCATAACAAATCTGTTGAAGTAGGTACTATTTTTGTGCCCACTTTACAGATGAGAAAATTGAGGGTCAGGGTAGGTGGGTGATTTGTGCAGGGTCACATAACTAGTGTATTTCTGGGGCAGGATTTTAACTCAGGTCTATCCTGATATTAAGTCTCTTGATCTATCTACTACAAAAACTAGATGCTTTCTAGGACATGGCCCCACACTGAAGGAAAATCTAAGTTAGTAGTTCTATGAAAATCTATTTCAAACTATAATTTTCATAAAATTTTTATGAGAT
This sequence comes from Gymnobelideus leadbeateri, assembly GCA_011680675.1. NCBI lineage: Eukaryota > Metazoa > Chordata > Mammalia > Diprotodontia > Petauridae > Gymnobelideus > Gymnobelideus leadbeateri. Next base: position 246,885 of record WOXC01002556.1, read on the forward strand.
TCAGAGCTGGAAGGGACCTAAGCGACCAAGAGTTCCACTTGTTTATTTTTTATAAATAACAAAACTGTAACATAGAATGAAATGACTTGCCCAGGGTCACCCAACATGTGAGCCTCAATTTGAACCTGGGTGTGTCCTGCGACTTCCAATTCAATATTCTTTCTATTATACTTAGTTAGGTTCAGTATTTGACAAATATTGTTCCAACAGTCCTCTAATCTTTTCAAGATATTTTCCCCCCACATTTCATATAAGGAGGGCAAAAATGTGATTTCCTTATGTCAGGAATAGAGGGAAAGCTGGACAGGAAAAGAAAACAGCAATATCATGTGACATACAATTTTGATTTATCACTTTCTTATTAAAATGAGGCGTCTTTTTTTATGAGACAAAGTGGTACAATGAATAGAGAGTCAACCAGGAAGACCTGCATTCAATTTCTTTCTGATACATACTATCTATGTGACTTTGGATGAGTCTCTTAACTATTCGATGCCCTTGGCAGCTATCCAAGACTCTAAGTTACATAGACAGTATATTGGTAGTGGGAGGTCCTTGACTGGTAATCCATTCTCCTATCTTGTCTCTTTTTTTAACTGAAATTTTAGAAGGATATTCCTCATATGGGAGTTTCCTATACCTTGAAAGTACAGGTATGGTACCTATCCCTATCCTATTGTTTCAGAATGAGAGTATAAAGATACATCATAATCTTTGGATTCTTTTTTCTATTGTTACTGGAAACAGTGTAAACTCCCTATTTCATCAGTTTCTGTTATTGAATGTGAGGCAACCTTTCTTGTGAAGGGGCTGCCATTAGTTAAATCTTTCCCCAGCCATCACAGCAATTTAAAACAATTAAAACATCCCAAAAGATCCATAAAATTCTGAAATGAATCATTGAAGTGGTACTTGAATAAAGTTAATGCACCATTGTACCGCTTTAAAAAAATTCTTAAATCATTCTTAAATTTCTCCATTCTGATCACAGAATGAAATTAAAACATTTCTAAGTTTAAAAGGGACATTTGGGTCACTTCTGATGATGGATTTACTTTTTCTAAGTTTCTTAATATTGCCTATAAAGTAAGTGTCAGTGAGCAGGAGTTGCATACAAATGCTGTTCTCCTTTCCCACAGAACTCTGCAGTCATGGGCACAAGAGGGTGCTGTTGGAACTGAAACTGACATGGAAACAGCCTAAACTTTCTTTTAATCAATATCATTGAGCTCTTAATATTTATCTAATGAAATGCTTTAATCATTATTAGTTCCTTGCCTCATCCTGTACGAATGCTGCCGACACCAACTTTCAAAACAAATGACAAAAATAATAATTTAAGTAAATAACCCTATAAATTGATAATTATTTTTTTAATGGTAGTGTCTCTTCCCCCCAACCCCTTCCCCCTCTGGCCCCCCCGCCCACTGCCTTCTCTCGGTGGTTCCCCCAGCCTTTCTTCAGAATGTCTAGGTTGGTGGCACATTTTTACACACCAAGAGAAAAACAGGCTTGTCAGGCAATTAGCATTTCTTTGGAATCAAAACGTGCATTGCCAAAAAGGTTGCTTCTTGAAATAAATGTGTCAAAAGGTAGCAGGACCAACTTTCCTAATGGCGTTAGGGAGCAAATACACACTGGCACCCGGGTCTCCATCACAGAGAGTGTTGTTTATATGGAAATCGAAGACTGATCTGTTTCCCCTCTCTGTAGTTATTTATAAAGGCATCATTGGTAGTTGCCTTTCTTAGACCTTCCCTACAGGCATGATCAGACTCAAGCAGGCAGCTATTTTCCTTTAATTTTCCCCAGCAAGCCAGTAATGCTTATGATTATTGTGAAGTCAGGAAAAGTTTAGTTTCATCAAGTGACATGTAGTGATACAATTAGTTACTTAAGCACTTCTCATAAAATGTTCCGCCATGGAACCTAGTTTGTCAGATGCAGCTAAATATTAGCATCTCATATTAAACTGAAGAGTAAAACATCAGAGCAGAAAGTGCAGCTGACAGCCCTCAACACGAGCTGAATGATCACTCTCAATTGTAATCGATTCTGTAAGTACTGAACACAAACCCCCAGGCAATTGAAGAAAATAGGATGATGAAGGACTGCAAACTAATAAGTTACACATCTTCATTGATTAGTCATTGATTAACCATTATTTTCCTGAATGACAAACAGCTAGTGGTAAAGTAACTGAGGCTTGTGATTTATTTACATCTTAGACAGAGATGACTTCTTTATTCAGCTGCTGGTGAGCTAATGTTAAACCAGGAGGCAGCAACAGTTTAAGAAGACAGCCTGGTTTTTCAGACTTCTTCCCGGGTACTGCTCTTGGGTTTCTGACATTTTTTTTTTTAATTAGAAGCAAATCTAACTAGATTAAAAAAAAAATCAACTGAATTCAAATACACACAACATGTACCTGTTGTATAACTACATTTAAAGAGAAGATCATTTTATAGACTTGGTATTTACAAGCATATTGATCAGTGTTTATTGAACTTTTAATTTAATTCTCTGTTCTGTGCACTGCCTTATTGGCAATTATGCACAATTGTAGAAGGGGGCCGAATAAGAGGTTTTACATGAGAACTGCATATTTTTCTTCTTTGAAAGGTATCTGGACCAGAGGCAAGTGTATCTATTGAAAGAGGATAAACATGGGCTAGAGATAATCTACAGTGTCAATAATTGTTAGTTCGATGAAAACACTAGTGTTACCAGCAAACTTGTACCAACAGAAGAAGAAATTTGATTGCTATGCGGTAAGATTTCTTCAGGCGACTTGAGACACAGTTAAAATGTCTAGTGGATCATTTTGATCTCAAATTTTCAGTCAGTTTCTGGTTTTGTTGGGTATGTTTTGTTTGGCTTTGCTTTTTCAGTGTAGAGGACAGAGCAATGTCCTCTCTGTCCCTGCACAGATCACTACCCGAAGCAGGATAGGATGAGCTTATATTCCTTTTCTTTGAACCATTCTTTTGAATTTTAGAGATTTTTCAAAAACATCTGTTATTACACAGAGAAATCATTAAGGTGTTCTGGTATTCTGCTTCATAACAATCATGATATTCTCATAGACATAAAACATTTCATAGGAATTCGGTTGTAAATTAGCATTAATTAATTCCCACTTAAAATAAAGTGCTGTATAACTGTGATCTAGACCAGCTAGTTAGTAAAATGAATTTCCATGGCAAACATGGTCTATCAAAGTATATGAATTTAGTGTAACTGTTGGGTCTTCATTAAAAAATGCATATTAGACAAATCTATCACCATTGCTAGTGTTATGAGTCAATTAGAGCTTTACATAAATTAGAAAAAGGAAAAATGTTAGTATACCATATTATTCCAATTAATGTACAGATGTGCTCAATGCCTCCTTTAATAATTATTGAATTATTAGACACGTAATTGTGCAATTTCATTGTCTTTTGCCCTCTAATAGATTTTTAACTCTGTAGGTTAATAAATCAAATTTCTCTTTTTAAAATAGACTTTTGTTAGCTCTTCTTGTATCAGACACATCAAGGTTGTTTCCCCACAACAACTTGTGCAAAGGCTCATTGAAGACCTCATGTTTTCTCTCTTCCAGACATTTTTTTGTTATTGTTGTTAAATAAAGCACTTGGGTTAAGGATCTGTTGGATGACAGCTCTATGCTTCTAGGGGGATTGTAGTGGACTGACTGCTGGTAAGGAGGAATACGTAAAGTATTTCTGCTCCTGTGTCATTAATTTTAACAACCAGAAACCAGATCTCTGACAAATTTGTTAAAGAAATGGAGCACTATTTTGTGGGAGCAGGCATGTCAAGTTTTAATAGGCAAATAACATTTAGTTGGGAACTTTTACAAACCCATGTGGTGCTCAAATTTTAACAAAAAGAGCCCAGGCCTAAATCTGCCCCACTAGCAGCTGCCCTTAGTTTAGAGAAGCTCTGTGGAACCATCTTAATTATAAATCATTCCATCATCATCAGTTAATCAGCACTGTGTGTTTCTAAAGGCTCAGACAAACTGTTCCCCTCACCATTAAGGTTGCCTCATACTGCACTTGGGATTTAAGGGAAGAGACCATGCTGATTGGCCAATGGAGCATGAAGAAAGAACAAATGAAAAACGACCCAACAGCCAAATCCCAATGGGGGCTTGGAACCCTAGAAAGAAGCGTAACGGTGTGATTTCCTTCCCCATCTATGTGAAGGTGGATTCTGCACTGTGGAGCTCTGTGTACAAATGTAAAAATCAGAAGGCCAGAGATTTTAAAGCATCTACGGCAATGTGATATTTGCACAACAACTCCCATTTGGAAAAAGAAAAGGAACACTCCTTTGGTTTCTTTTTTTCCTTCTTTCCTCCTGAGTGGACATGTATGTATGTATGTATACACAAACATAGACATACATACACCCCCCCACAAGCCTATGTGGGATAGAATATGCTTCAGTTTCTTCAAGCATATTTAATATCTTTAAATTTTCAAATGAAAATGTAGCTGTCAATTTTAAACTAATTTGGATGGACAGCAATAAAATGCAAACCTCACTTCAAATTAGAATTTTCAGTGAGGATTTCTAATGGAAAGTAATTGCTGACAATAGGAAATGACAAATTACTAATTACTTAGTTCAATTAGACTTTTGTGCCTTTGGTCCTAAGTGGCAAGCATACAGCAAATCTTGCACTTTTATAACAATTAATGACACTAAAACTATTTAAACTGCCAACAGATGTGAGTAAGAAGACATGAATTGAAACTTACTTAATTTACATACTATCCCTATTTTATATCAAGTAAATGGTGTTTAATTTTTATGCTACAATTAAATATTACTGGTAAAGGATAATTTCTGCAGAACTTTGGAGGGCAAAATATCACTATTCAAAAGCCGGTCAGTGTTAATGTGCCTATTTCTCTTATCACAGCAGTATTTCTCTTTAAAAGATTCTTAGAGGATAGATTTGTATCCATACTATATTCATGGCTATATATCAGTGTTAATTAAAACCTGGTTCTTCTCTGCTTTAATCTTTCCTTTTCTTTCTTCTTTTTCCTTTTGCACTTCATTTATCCTTTCCTTCTTTAATTTCCTAATCGTCTATTTACCTCCTATCTATGTCTATGTGTTATACATGTGTATATTTATTCTTCTCCATTTCCCTGTAAGACTAACAGCTATTGTTTGGGGAAAGGAGGTTGTTTTGATGGTTAATCTCAATAACTGCCTCTGTGCATTGAACTTTTGGTTATATCCCATAGGGACTTCATTTGGTTTTGCTATAATCATTGACATATTTTAGATTTCCTTAATATATAATCCTTTTCTTTGTTATTTCTACAAGTAATCAGAATTGTACTTTTGTTTTCTCTGTAGGTCTGGCAGCACAACAGACAGATTGTAAATACATTGCAGAATGGAAAATAAAGGTAAACAAGATTCAACTAAATTTGTAGTAATCAGTTCTATTAAGCTTACTCAAAATATATATGTATGTACATACATATATATACACACACACAAACATACATATGTGTGTGTGTGTAAATTTTCAAATCATGTAAAAAAGTATCCAGTTGGTAATATGAAAAAATACTGATCAAGGGGGACACAAACTCACCTGGCATATTGTGTATACAGATCAGGCACAAAGCACAAGAAATAAACATTAAAAGATTTTCCAGAAAAAAGAAATATATAACAACGTTGGTAAAGTTAATGGACTTAAAATTGTCACACATCTAAGCTGTGGGTAGAATCGAGAGAGGAAAACTAAACTGGCTCTATTATTCCAAGGATCTCCTCTGGGAAATTCTTCAACCCAAGAGATTCTCTTCTTGTCACTACCAGCTCTGGAGCAAAGCACTCTGTCCCCTTCCCCAGTGCTCGGCACACCACTGAAAGCATCCCATTAAAATTAAATGTTCGTTCTTATCAAAATCATTTACATTTGAAGGTGGTACGTATGTCAAGTCATATTGCCACGGAGAGTTCATTATCAATAGATGAAAGACAGCTTTTTGGTCTAGCTTCCTTGTAAGAGAATTAGAAAAAAAAGTAAACAGACATACTGTTTTATTATTGGTGGTGTTGGTGGAGGGAAGCAAAAACTGACGGCAAACAGATTTTCACAAGTGCATTTCTCCCTGGATTTCTCTTGATTTTTGCAGTTTTCGTGATGTGTGCAATTAAACTATTGTTTTGGGACAAAATGGTAAAGGAGAACTGAATAACCAGAGGTAGTTTTGGACAAACCTCTGTTGTTTCACCACAGCTGTCGTTTTCTTTTCCCACAAGCTCTGTGAACTTTAAGGGCTAGAAATATAACAGAGAGCATATTGGATAATAGAGGAAAAAGGAAAAGCTTAGGCAGGGGGTAGGAGGCCTGGGCAGGGACAGAGGAAAGAAAGAGTTTCACAAATCATAAGAAAAAATGGCATTGGCATTGTGCTTAGAAAAAGATAATGTGGAAAAGGGGTGATAGCAGGGATAGAAGTAGCAAGTATACCTGGAGCAAGAAGGACAGAGAAAAAGAAGTGGCCTAATTAGAAGAAAAAAGAGAGACAGATGATGGGGGAAAGCAAAAGAAGGGTCACAGATACCAGCAAGGAAAAAAAAAGATAATGAAGCTCAAGGAAATTAGTAGGACAGAGATGAGGCTAAGAATATGGCATCCTTACTCATGCCACTATGAATCACGAGTGCACAATGTTTAGACTGATTTAATCGTCCAAAGAATGGAACATTTCCTTCCTAGTTTCCATCATCATTATTGAGACCCAAGCACCAGATAAAATGTCACTGGTGGTGAGCTGGACTTCTGATTCAAGTACACAGGCTTTCCTGAGAAACTGAAAGGGGTGTTTATGCTTATGACTTTATCCCCACCCTGCTTCTTTCTTTATCTGCTACAGGTAGACTGCACATACATGTCCTGTGGCCAGCAAAGTTGCTTTGGAGAAGTTTCTTTGTAAACCCTCTATTGAATATTCTGTTTAAGGGGAATGATACTGGAATGGCATCTCATTATAAGCATTGGTAGAACAGAGTTCATGTGCTTGTATGTGCATTTAAAAGAACCTTACTAAGAGAAATGTATTCTTACCTAGGGCTGCTTGAAAAACAAAAACAAAAAATCCTCACATTGTGGATTTTGGCTTTTTTCCCCCCATTTACCTACATTTCATTTCTGGAAACTTAAAATCACCCATATGAGAAAATTAAGGCTTTCTCCAGTAGTGCAGTGCTTCTGTGATCTCACAGATGTGGGTACTCCCTTTAAAGAGACAGGTTATAACTCAACCATTCCTGTTCATTCTCTTCATGTCCTCCCATGTATATCAGCCACAGAGGGTTTTACTCTCATTTTTTTTTTTTTTTTTTGGAGGGGGAAGGTAGGGCAATTGGGGTTAAGTGACTTGCCCAAGGTCACATGGCTAGGTTTTTGTGTGAAGTGTCTGAGGCTGGATTTGAACTCTGGTCCTCCTGACTCCAGGGCCAGTGCACTATTCACTGCACCACCTAGCTGCCCCTTTACTCTCATTTTTGGAGAGCTCACAGGCTATTCATTGGCTATCTCTTGTTCTCATTGTGCATCTTTTCTTCCTGTCAGCCTGGAAACAAACATTTAGTAGGCACCTATGATGTGCCAGACACTACATACAAAGCAAGGCATGGAGAAGTTTAAAGGTCCTCCAGCTAGTAAGTGCCCAGAGGTAGAATTGGAACCCGGGTTTTCCTGACTTCAAGTATAGTGCTATATTCTCTACATTGCTTCTCCTAAATAATTCTTGCTCTAGATTATGTCATAGACCGCTCATGCCAACCATGTACCTCACCATTGGCCTTTGAATCATCTAAGGTTATTAAAAAAGAAAACTGCTTGAAGATCCCTTGTAATTAGGGAGTGTTAGGACTTCTTTTATTTTGTATATTTGCAGTGCTTCTGAGCAGCCTAGTGTAAACCTATATAGAAAAGTCTACATTGTAAATAATAATAGTTGACATCTATATATTACATTAAGATTTATAAAGCACTTTTCATATATGCTATCATTTAAGATCTTTGACACACGAGGAAACTGAGGCTCAGAAAGATTAATCGACTTGCTTTGTTTCAGCTAGAAAATGTTCAGAGGCTGTATTTGAACTCGATCTTCCTGATTCCAAGTCCAGAACGTGGTCCACTATACTACACAGAATCTCCATAGTTGACTAAAGAAGAACATGGAAGGTACTTTCTGAGAGGAGGCAGGAAGAGATTTTCTCAAGGATCATTGGCAGTACTTCAAGATTTGTGCAAATCTCATAGAGCAGGGACAGAATTTCTCTGGCAGGTACTTTGGATCCCCAGAAAACCTTATATAAATAAGAACCTGAGGGCTGGGGATAACTTAAAAGGTGCACATGAGGAAGGAGATAGGGTGGGGTGGTAGATGTGGGGCATTCTTTTAATTTGAGGTAGTCCTTGGGGACAGTTTGGGAGCAGGATTGGTAGGTAGGCAACAATAGAAACCTTTTGTGAGGATTATTTGCCCAGTGGAAAATACCTTTTGAAGTACCCTTCCCTGGATATGCCAGAGGCTAAAAAGTAATATCAGGAAATAACATATTTTAAAAATGGTCTACCATTGTTGTGAAAGGAAGGATTTATTTTATATATATCCAAATACACATGCAAACATACATACATACATACATACATATATAATGTGTGCATGCATGCACATGTATATGTTGTTTGTGGATATCAACATAAATGTTTGTATGTGGATATGTGTGTACATGACCTTCCAAGTCTTTTAGTTTACCTTGAGCTTGCTCTGTCCGATAACTGCTAATTCAAAATATTTAAACTAATAACCTGAAATTATTATCTTCATTTAGTTCCTGAGAGAATTTGGCTTAGTAAAATGTCCTGTGAATAGACACTGGGCTCAAAATTCCAATTTCCTTTGTAACCATATTTATTTCTTCTGTGGGAGTAAGCCCAAGACTTTGTTAGTGGTATGGTACAGATATCTCAGTGGGAAAAGTGTAGACTTATAAATTGAGTGAGGGAAATTTGACATTATAAGCTAGGTACTTTGTAAGTACATTTTCCTTGCTTCTAGAGATTCATAGGCTTCAAAGAGATCTCACAGAGAACACCTATTGTGCCAGCAACTTGTATTTATATCGTATTTTTTATTCATTCTTGCTTAATGGAGCAAGTTAGAAAAGTGATCATATACCTGGGTAGGCACACAATGCAAGTGTTATTTTATAACATGAAAGGAGTTGGTATTATATAGTTCCATGTAAAGAAAGGCACGGGTAGGTAGGTGGTACAGTGGATAGAGTGCCTGGACTGGAGTCAGGAAGACTCATCTTCCTGAGTTCAAATCTGGCCTCAGACACTTACTAGGTGTGTGACCCTGGGCACTTGACCCTGTTTACATCAGTTTCTTCATCTGTAAAGTGAACTGGAGAAGGAAATGACAAATCACTCCAATATCTTTGACAAGAAAACTCCAGATGGGACCATGAAGAGTCAGACATGACTGAACAACAACAAAAGGCAAAAAATAAAATAAAAAAATACAGTTGACAAACCTAGAATAGCCTAGAATGTTGGAAAGCTTTCACTCTGGAGTTAGTATTGTAGCATCAGAAGATCTGATTCAAGTTCTACCCTTTATGTTTATTATTTGTGAGACATCGAACAAGTGAGGACATTCCTGGTCTTCAGTTTCTTCATTGATAAAGTGAGAGAGTTGGACTAGGTCCCTTCCAGTTCTAGAACTGTCATCCTAGTAACTGTGCTTTCTAAATAAGTAAATTAAATTGAAGATTGGTAGCATGAAGATTCAGGCCCAGGTGGGGATTTTAAAACCCTTGAGGGAGAAGAGAGGGCTTTCTGCTTTAGAAGAATCTAGCTCAGGCCTATCTTTCCAGGTTTTTCACACATCATTCCCTTTCATACATTCTTCCTTCCAGTCAAATTATCCTACCAGCTGTTCCTTATACAAAACAACCCACCTCCCCAACTCCTTGGCTTTGTATGAGTTTTTTCCAGGCTTTGAATGCATTTCCTTTTCATCTCAGCCTTTTATCATCCATGCCACCTCCTGTATTATCCCTTTCCTGATCTCCATAGTTGTGTGTCACCCCTGCTGACCCCCAAATTATGTGATATTTCCTTTATGTGTATTTCATGTTTACTTATGTATGCATATACTCCCCTTTCCCCAACAGAATATGTTTCTGGTAGGCAGAGACAGTTTCATTTTTATCTCTATCTCCAATGCCTAGGAAAGTGTCTGGCACACAGTAGGTGTTTACAAAATACTGTCTGAAGTGAACTGAAGCTTAGTGATCATGGAATTAAAGTTTCTGGAGAGATGACTGATTTTGCTGTTTCAGGTTTTTCAGTTTGAAAATGAACCCACATATTTTTATCATGAGTTTGACTCGGCTATCTAGATCATAAATCGTGAATCTGTTCACATTTTCAAGGAACATGAATGTATTCCTAGTAGGCTAAAACTGTTTTGGAAAAAAAAGTAAGTTTATCCTAACTTGAGCCTTTTATAAAATCAAAGAAATGCTGAAAAATCTTTAATCTTGATTATAAAACACACATAGATCTTTGGGATAGGGTTCAAATGACCTTAATGATAGCTCCAGTTCTGTTACCAACTTTTTGTATCACTTTTCAAAATTAATTAGCAAATCACTGATATGGCTATTTGAGTCTCATTTTACTAATCTGTAAAATATAATCTAAAATTCCTTTGAAAAATAAAGTGCTATAAAATTATTGGATTTTTTAAGCAATACTATAATAGGCTACATATATTTATACACAAATATAGGATGTAATATGCACAATTGATATATGTACAAATATATACATACACAATACCGTAACATATAGTCTGGTCTTTTCATGTAGTAAACTGCCCTTTCCCCAACCTGAGAAACTTCATTTGTCATGTGATCATACATGACATGATCAGACTCAAGGCAGTCCAACAAGTAGATCATTATGAAATTGAACATTTCAGGCCTGACTTCCTGTATTTTTCATCACTGGCCAGTGTGATAAACATATGTATATACATATACATACACATCTGTGCACACCCATATAATTAAAAGGCACATTTTTATACATTGACCACAACCAAAAAGATGAAATTTAAAGGAATATGCATACGTGTATATTTGTGTGTATGTATGTATGTTTATACAAACATACAAAATTTAATAGGGATATACAGGGGTGTCTATATATACATATACACACATGTATGTACATGTGTGTATATGTATATATAATAGAGATACACACATATTTATTCCTATTAAGTTTCATCTTATTGCTTGTGGCCTATGTAGAGAATTTTGTCTCTTAAAAACAAAATTCTATCTTTTCTAGTTTGGTAACAGAAAAATTTGATAAGCATATCTTCAGTGTCTCCATCTAAGTTGTAGATGTGTGGGCATTAAACACAATAAAGTCAAGGGCAGAGATGCATCATTCCTCCAACCTGATATAGTTATTGCTGTTGAGTTGTTGTTTTTTTTTTTTTAGTTGTGTCTGATTCTCAGTGACCTTATTTGGAGTTTTCTTGGCAAAGATACTGGAATAGTTTGCTGCTTTCTTCTTCAGCTCCTTTTACAGATGAGAAAATTAAGGCAAACAGGGTTAAGTGACTTGCCCAGGTTCACACTACTAGTAAGTGTCTGAGGCCAGATTTGAAGAATCTCTCCTCATGAAGAGGAGTGTTTTTGACTCTAGGTCTGGCAAGTTATCTCCTTTACCACCTAGCTGCCTTCAGTTTGATACAGAGTCTCTAATCAATACCCTTTAGTGCAATTGTTAAACCAGTTTTCAGTGCACCCTAGTTCATGATCTTACCCATAAGTAAGCACAGCAAGAGAGCCAGACCCAGAGTTCAACCTGAATATAAACCTCTGAATTATACATAGTCTTTGTGAACTTGAGCAAGTCACATACCTTCTCAGTTAAGGCAGTGCTCTAAGTTGCACAAAGGTTGCCTATCTACATTGGTAGAGGAAGTTTCTTCATCAGGAACCCTCTACATGACTAAATTCATAAGTCTTAATCACCTCCCTGTAATTTACACATACTACATGCACATACATACATACATGCATGCATGCATGCATACAAGGACACAATAAAAGATTTTATTAAATGTATTCCTACATCAAGATACAGTATTTCTATTGAATTCTCCTGATCTACCAACCTAATAACTCAATAAAAAAAAGTAAATGAAGTTGGTTTGGCATGACTTGTTCTTAATGAACCCATATTGGCTCCTAATTTTTCCTACCTTTTTTTTTTAAATGGTCACAAATCATTTGCTTAATAATCTGTTCTAGAATTTTATTGGAGATAAATGTCAACATTATCAGTTTGCAGCTTCTAGGATTTATCCTTTTCTTTCTTTGTTTTTTTTAGTCTTGGAAATTATCTGTTTCCAGGCTCCTGCTATCTCTTCTGTTTTCCATGATATTTAACCTAGAGTGGAGAAGACTTGGGGAAGATATGGTAATTGTCTTTGAGTATTGAAAGAGTAGAGTGCAAGAAGAATTGGATTTGTTTTGCTTAGACCCAAACAGGAGAACTAGGAGCAAAAAGCAGAATGTGCAGATTTCATCTTGATAAATTAAAATGAAACAAATCAAAACAACACCCTTCCTCCCCCAAACCATTCTCTCTCTGTCTCTGTCTGTCTGCCTGTCTGTCTGCCTGTCTTCTTAACAATTAGAGCAATGAGACACTTTAAGCAATAATGGATTTGCCATTACAGGAGATTATCAAAATGTAGCTAAATGACCACACGTCAGGGAAGTTGTAGAGGGAATTTATAATGGAACTAGATGACTTCTGAGTCTCCTTCCATATTTGAGATTCCATGATTTCTCCAAGCTTGCCACCAGTAGCATTGCAAATTCTTTCAGCAACCTGGAATTCAATTAGTCTGGACATAGAAACTCAAACACATTAAAAGTGGTTAAATGTTTTCTTTCTTCACCAATAGGGCTAGTATTCCCTCATTTCTCCTACCCCTTCTAATTTGAAAAACGTGTTTGTTTGTTTTTTTTATGTAGAAAAGAAATGGAAAAAAAGGGGCATGGATTTCTCTGCCTCCATTATCAATTTCAAGCAAGGAGCCAAACTTCCTTGCTCTTGCCCCTAAAATAACTATTAAAGGCCCCTTTTCTCTTTTGAGATTTTTTTCTTTTTTGAAAAGCTCAGTTTGTCCTAAACTTTATTCTTCCTAATATGCACATTATAGGTCTAGACCACTCCTTTGTATTCTTCCTTGAATGTGTTCGCCTCCTATCTTTTGTACTTATCCTTTTATATAAGTTTTTGCTTTTTTGGGGGGCCTTTTTTTTGAAGGGCAATTTGGGGTTAAGTGATTTGCCTAGGGTCACCTGGCTAGTTTTTGTGTTAAGTGTCCGAGGTCAAATTTGAATTCAGGTCCTCCCGACTCCAGGGCCAATGCTCTACTCACTGCTCCACCTAGCCTCCCCATATGAGTTCTTCGTAGAGATCTCCAGGTGCAGCTGTGCAAGTACCTCCACTTTATTTATAATTGGGATTGTATAATTAGAACATTATTTATTTGTTTTTAATGATCATTCCTTGTTTGTGATAGTTCCTTTTAAAGAGTATTGTCATGGGACATTTCTTTTTTCTCAGAATTTTTTGAAGTTGGGTACATAAAATACTTGACATATCATGACTAAAATTCTTAAGGCTTACATAGGTAAAGTGGTTTAATAGTTTTATCTTTCTTATTATTTGATCATTACCCTTATAGAAGTCAAATTTCTCCCATTACATTGGCAAGGCACAATGAGAAGTTTTAACATTTGGAGGAAATATCACACACTCCATTTTTTTGGGGAGGGGCTTATCATCACTCCTACTCATTTTATTTTAGTTCTGTTTATTTTGCAACAACATTATGAGGATAATTTGGAGACAATTCCTTTTCAGGGAATTATGTAGGAGCTACCATTTTTGGTCATTCAGTTCTTTGGTTGTAGGATAAATTTACAGTATATTCGCACTACTCTTCCCTTATGGAGAAGTAATATGCAGTCCCATGAGAAGGGCTGAGGATGCTAGGGAAGATAGGATGATCATTCTGTGGAAACGTTCCTTCAAGCTCAAATTTGAATTGAGTCAATTGGGCTTTGAGTGGCATTCTCACACAGAATTAAACATGTTCATAGCAGCTTCTTAGGCCTATTTGTTTTCAGTCTGTTTAGGGTTTAATTTAATTAGAACTGGGACTCACTTTCAAGTGGGGCAGAACAAGATTAAACCTCTTTTATCTCTTTATATGGGCCCCTTTTTCAAAGAATATTCTTATAGTAGAATTTTTTTTCCTGCTCTGCTTCATCTCATGCTGTTATTGTCAACAGAGAAGGACTTGTTGAAGAACTGGGGCAGACAATTTCAATTTCATAGGGAATTTGATAGGCTCATTACCCCTCCCAGATATTTACTTGAACATGGCAATGATCTATGTAATGTTGCACACATCACTAGTATTGATAATTCAGCTGGATCAAGAGACCTATTGCCATGCTTTTGTATCCACTGCTTGTGTGACATTGGATAATTCATTTTATTGCTCTGGGCCTTATTTTCCTACTGATGGGGGTAGGATTGGATGCTGTCTAAAGTCACTTCCAACTCTCAATATTTGTTCATTTGATAAGGTTCCCTCCCCCGCCCCTTTTTGGAGCTGTGATTTCTTAGGTGGAGGAACTCCAGCATGGGAATTCTCTTGATTGATACCAAATAGAATTAATCTGTAATATATGGTCTTAATAAATTTCCTGGGAGCATTCAGAGGTTAAGTGATTTTCCCATGGTCACCCAGCTATTTTTTATACTTAAAATAATTTTATTAAAATGACTACAGTTCAAAACCCCTCTGTTGCAGTGTATAAAAGTCTTAAATAGGCATTCTATATATTTCTTTTTCTTTCTTTCTTCCTTTTTTTTTTTTGCTTTTTGGAGGCCAATTGAGGGTAAGTGACTTGCCCAAGGTCACAGAGCTACTTTTTGTGTTAAGTGTCTGAGGTCAGATTTGAACTCAGGTACTCCTGACTCCAGGGCCGGTGCTCTATTCACTGCGCCACCTAGCCACCCCCATTCTACATATTTCTTAATGCTAGTCATCTGTACAGAACAATATATAAAAAGTCAGAAGATGACTTTGAACTGAGGTCTTTTTAACTCCAAATCTGGTTCTTTACATAGTGTATAACACTCTACTATCTTTGATTTTGTATAAGATATAACAATAACAACAACAATAATGATAATAATAGCCTTCATTAATAGATTGTGGTTTAAGTTTTATTAGAGTTACCCCTGTGAATAACCAGGTGTGGATGTAGATAATTGATAATAAACGGAGTATCCCTGTAGATTAACAATGACTTTTTAATGGCAAAATTGAATGACTTTTTCCTCAATCCTTGTCCTTCTGGACATCCCTGTAACATTTGGCACTCCTGATCAACCATTCCTCTTGAATATTCTTTCCTTTCTGGATTTTAGTATCATTGTTCTCTGCTGGTTCTTCTCTTACTTGTCTGACCACAACCTTTGGAGTCTCCTTTGCTGGTTCATTATACATATCATGCCTCCTAACAGTATTTCCTTACTGGGAATTTCCTGTAATAATGTTGCCCGAGGCTCTACCCTAGGCCATTTTCTATTGTGTCTCTGTCTTCTCTCACTTAGTGATTTTATCAGATCCCATGGGATTAATTATAATCTCCATGCAACTGGCTTTCAAATCTCTATATGTCCAGCCCTAGCCTCTCTCCTGATCTCCAGTCATGCATCTCTATCAGCCTACTGAATATTTTGAACTGGATATTCTCAAACTTAACTTGTCCCAAACTGAGCTCATTATATTTTCCCCAAGTCTAACATTCATCAGAACTACCATATTTCTCTTGCGGGCAGCACCATCCTTCCAATTACCCAAGTTCACCACTTTGGCATTTTCCTTGCCTACTCATCCTACTTATCTCTGCATATCTCGTCAGTCTTCTTGTTTCTACCACAACTCTTTCATGAGTCTCCTTTTTCTACCCAGATGGCCACCACTCGAGTCCTTCATCATCTGTTACCTCTAGAATCAAATATAAACTCCTGTTTCATTTCTAAAGCACTTTACAACCAAACCCCAATCTATCTGTTACATGACTATTTTCTTTTACTCTAAAAGTTAAGCCGAACTGGGCTCTTTTGTTTTTCTTCATACACACATCCTTGTCACCTTTGCACTGGATGTCCCCTGTACCTAGAATGCACTCCACATCTTTTAGATGAACCAAGGCCTACTACATGAAAATTTTTCAAATTAATTTAGTTAGTTTTAGTTTTCAACATTCACTTTTATAAGATTTTGAGTTCTAAATTTCCCTCCTTTCTCCCATCCCCAACACAGCATTGAATCTGATATAGGCTATACATGTACAATCATATTAGACATACTTTCACATTAATCATGTTGTGAAGGAAGAATCAGAACAAAAGGGAAATGCAGGAGAAAGTAAAAAACAAAAAGAGAAAATAGGATGCTTCGATCTGTATTCAGACTCCATAGTTCTTTCTCTGGAAGTGGATTGCAATTTTTGTCATGAGTCTTTTGGAATTGACTTAGATTATTGCATTGCTGAGAAGAGCTAAGTCTATCAAGGCTGGTCTTCACACAATGTTGTTATTATTATGTAGAGTGTGCTCCTGGTTCTACTCATTTCACTCAGCATCAGTTATGTGAAACTTTTCTTGTTTTCTTCCTCTACCTCAATGCCCTCCCACCTCCAAAATTTGCCTTGTATTTTTTTCTTAGAGTGAAGAAGATCTAGATTCTGGCAGTGTGACACAGGGCAAGCCACATCATCTGTCAGCGGCCCAAGCAAAAAAGGCTATCTATTTCAGAGAAAGGGCTAAACTGCATTAGTAGAGGGAATTTCCTTACTGGGAATTTCCTGTAATAATGAAATAATGGGGCAGATTAAAGGAGAAATTATTATTATTTTTTGTATACATGATCTCCCCCAATAGAATGTTAGCTCATTGATGTCAGAGACTATTTCTTTTTTATTTTTATATCCCTAACACCTGGCTGGGCATTAGTGCCCAGCACATAGGTGCTTAATAAATGCTTGTTGATTGATATCTCCTTATCATTGGTCTGGTACTGTTGCTTTATTGCATTTTCACATTCCTCATAACCCCAGACACTTTTACATGACATCAATTTAGCATGCTGATCCATAAGCAAGCAAACTTGTGCAGCAAACATTTAGATAATACATAAACTCATAAAATTTGATTCTTATACAAGGTAAACCTGTGGACACAACTCTCATAGAAATGAGAAATATCTTGAAAAATAATTCATGACAATCTCTTTTATTCAAGATGATTGTTCCTAGTTTATATCAGAGAATTGGGTTTCCTAAATGCTCATCTTTGTAATAATGTCTATCATTAACAAGAGGCTGAAATTGGACAAGCCACTTAAGTCCTGTGACTTAGTTCTCACATCTGTAAAATTGGACTGGTACTACTTGCTGTATCTACCATGGGGCTGTGGTGATGAACAAATAAGATGGTCTGTGTATGTCTATTTGTGTGTGTGTCAAAGTACTTTAAAAGAAACACACTGTATAGGGACCAGGAGGCCATATTGCTTCAGATTAGTTTGCAAGTATAAGTAAAGCATAAGTAAGATACAAAAATGGTGGTATGATCCTGGTACTCTAGTTTAAAGATATGATGAGAAGAAGATAACTCAGCCTTTCAGTGACCAATTTCAATATTGAATGACTTGCTCCTGTAGAATGTTTCCTTCTTTGTAGAGTTCTCAGGTTAGGCCAACAATAAGCCTTTGTTAAGTACCTACTATGTTCCAGGCACTGTGTTAAGCATATGGGATACAAAGAAAAAAAAAACACCCTTCTTCTCAAGGAGTTCACAGACTGAGGGGAGACAATATGCAAACAAGTTTTGTATGAACAAAACATATACAAGATTAATTGGAAGTAATAGATAGAGGGAAGGCACTATCCTTAAAGGGGGGAGAGGGTGAGAAAAGGTTTCTTCTAGAAGGTTTGTAGAATGATTTTGGCTAGGACTTCAAGGAAGCCAGGAGGTTGAAATGAGGAAGGAGAAAGTTCCGGGGATGGGAATTAGCTGGTGAAAATTCAAGAAGTCAGGAGATGAGTGTCATGTTCAAGAAAGAGCAAAGAGGACAATATCATTGGATTACAGAGCACACTGAAGGGAGTAAGATGTAAGGAGATTAAAAATGTAGGAGAATGCCAGGTTATGAAGGGCTGTGATTGCCAAACAGCTCTCCCAAATCAGCTGAAGATCATTTTTTGTTCTGTTTTGCAATGGAGCTAATGAGGATTTTGTCATCAGCTTCAATGTAAACACTTCATAGTAATTACAACTGTTAAGTCGCTCCAATTATATTTTTAAAATATTTTTATAAAAGTTTAATGAATGAAAAGATAGGGCATAAAAAGAAGCATAAATATTTTCCCCAATACCTGGGGATGTACTCTCCGCTATACTACCTTGATCCCTGGGCAAAGTGGGTTCAAACTTAGAATTACTACTACAAAGCATGTTTTCCACTAAAGTTCTCTTCTGAATTTTGCATAGCTAATGGATAATCCACTCTCATTTCCTTTTGGATGGCTTCCATCCACTTTTTTTTATTCATCCATTTATTTCTTTTTAGTTTTATATATATATGAAACATTTAATTTTAAGACCTCGAATTTCAGATCCATTCCCTTCCTCCCTTGTCACCCATTCCCTCTGGGAAGATAAGTAATTCAGTATGTGTTGTACATGTATAGCTATGCAAAATATTACCATAGTAGATATATTGGACAAGGCTGCTTATAATTCCTTCCCACCCATCCCACCCCCACCTGGTCCATTCCCTACTTGATCCTGTCCCTCTTCTATAGTGGGTACTTCCAACCTCCCCTCCCCCCAAGGATGCCCTCCCATCCATCATCCCTCCTCTCATCCCCCTTCCCCTTATTCTGCTGCAGGTTGAGATATCCCATTTAGTATGTATGTCATTCTCTACCTGAACCAAATTCAATGAGAATGTGGTTTTGCCTTTTTGCCTTCCTATTCTTCCCCTCTCCTGCAACTACTTCTCCTTGCTTCTTCTACATGAGATAGTTTGCCCTACCCTGTCTTTCCCCATCTCCTCTTGCCACTTTCCTCTCTCACCTCATAATTTCACCCCTTGAGTATCCTCCCTTCCCAACAAATTCAACCTATGCCCTCTATCCA
>WOXC01002557.1:0-44119 GCA_011680675.1 Gymnobelideus leadbeateri
TGTGTGTGTGTGTGTGTGTGTATGCGTGTGTGTGTGTGTGTGTGTATGTAGGCAGAGACTTAGAGAGATTTTGTGTTTTTGTTGGTGTATACCAAAAGACATTCCTAACAGATATATGTTTAAAACATATGTGAACCACTAATTCTCAAAAGAAGTACTATAAACTAATAACAACCACATAAGGGGAAAAAGATGTTTCAAATCACTAATATGAAAAGTATAAATCAAAATAAATCTGAAGTTTTACCTCACTCTGAGAAAATTGGTAAAGATGACAAAAGATGTGAATAGTCAATGTTGGAGGTGTTGTAGGGAGATAAAGCAAATGCATTGTTAGTAGAGATTTAACCCAGTGCACCATTTTGGAAAGGAATATGGAACCGTGTGAATAAAGTGACCCAAAAATTCCTCCACTAGGCTTCTATCCCAAAGAGGTCATTGATAAGAAAAGAGGCCCCATATGCCAAAAACTTTATAGCAGCACTTTTCAAAAATTCAAAGAATTCATAACCATGTAAATGCCAATTCATTAGGGAATGAGTAAACAGATTGTAGTATGTATATTTAACAGGATATTATTGTATTACAAGCAATGAAGAGAATGATCAATACAGCGTGAAAATGAAAGTGTTAAATATTTGATACAAAGTTAAGAAAGGAGAGTCATGAAAGCAATATATACATTGATTATATAAATGTAAAGAACAATTATAAAACAATAAATTGCATAATACAAATGAGGTCCCCCAAAAGATGTGTATAAAGATACCCCACCCTACTTGTATGCAGTAATAGAAGGTCCATGCATGTGTACATTTCATGTATTTTTAGACTTTTTTGATTTATTGATCAGATTGACTGATTTTGTTTCCTCTTTTTCTTTAAATTTATAATTTCTTATATGGCATGCCTCTCTGAAGGAAGAAGGAGTACTGGGCAGTATTCTGGTAATGTGAAAAAAAACCAATTAATTTTTAAAACTTGTAAGTAAAAATGAACAAAATATATCTTTCCAGACTATAATATGCTATTACACAGATAAGCCAGAAAATCCCTTGAATTCATAGGATCACAGTCTTAGAAGTAGAATGGAAATTATTCTAAATTTTCTACTGCTAATGGGTTGAGACCCAAAAAAGTTGAATTTTCACCCAAAGTGTTGTTTTCTATATGTAACAAGTAACAAAACAAGTATTTGAATGTATGTGCTCTCTGAGAAATCCAAATCCAGAAATCTTTCCAAGACAGCAAATTGTGAATGTCACAGTAAATTGCTCAATAAAGCACTTAATAGGTTGTAAGATAGGTTCAGATTTTTTTTTTTCTTTTATACTTGAACCTGTGATTTTTGGGAAGTTTTCAATGCAGAACATGTCTTCACTGAGATAGGGTAGTAACTGCTCTGAAGGTGTTATAGTCCTTAATCATTTATTAGAGACACTGAAAGGTTATAACTTGTTCTTCATAAAAAATCTAATATGTACCTAAATCAGGGCTTGAATTCAAGTTTTCCTTATTCTGACATTTTCCTGTGCTACACTTATACATAGTTGAATATAAGAAGGAATTTGCCTTGATTGCTTTGGGGAAATCCAAAGGTATATTGCTGCTGCTGCTGCTGCTGTTGTTTTGTTTCTCATTTCAAGGTGTTTTGTCCTTTTTTTTTTTTGCTTATTCCAAAATCTGTTTTTCTTTGTAATGTTATTTTGTTTTACTGCAGTATGGCTAAAAATGTAATATATCAGTCTCTGAAAAATTAAAAAGTATTCTCTCACTGAGTTTAGGCCAAGGGGTGAATGGTGAGTGTGAGCAGGCTGCAGAATATAACCAATGAGGAAATTCAAAGATAAATGGAAATATAAGATATCACCCAGAAACTATACCATAGGAAGAGAACTTGGAGGGGTCATGTGGTAAGAGCAAGGGATATGAGGCAGGAAAGCTGAGAACTTTACTGAAGTCTTTGTTATATAAGATAAAGTTAAGAAGTCTTCTAGTATGTTGGGTAAACAAACTGGCTAATTTTATGAGATCATATGGAGGAGTCACACAAGATGGGAAGGCATTGATAGGCTGCAATCTACATTATTAGAAGCAGCTTCTGAATTAATGAAATCGCAGTTCAATTTGAGAATATGAATATATTCTTTTGCATATACTGCCTTGCTGCAAATCATGTAATTTATTACTGTAAAAGAATCACAGTTGCTTGTGTTTTTAATGAAAATGTACCAGGATATTACCAACAATAACTAGTTCATGAAAGGTGACTGATAAGATATCATCAAGTAAATGTATGGAAAGTAAATGACATAGGCCAGTCATGGAACAAGAGAGTCAAAAGGTTGAGTATTATAGTAACAATGATGAAGAATTAAAATAACCAGAAAACAATCGCTAGTGCATCAATTGCATGTATCATCTGTTTTCGAAAACCTGGACAAGAATTACCTGTAATAAAAGGGTATGTCATGGGTTATAATCCATACAAAAAGCATCCATATCAATGACATTATAGATGCCTTCAAGTAATGAAGTACATAATGAAGTACATAATCTATGTGCATATGCTACCAAGTGGTATATGTGTGCACGTGTGTGTATTTATAGACATATACATGTGTCTATGTATATATATATATGTACACATGTCTACATACATTTCTCTTTTTCTCCTTTAAGAGAAGTGTTCTTACTTTTTCAAATTTCAGTTTCACAACTTTCTTGAAGGCATTTGCAATTCCATTTTATAAATGTAGAAATAGGATCACATGGGCTATATAACTAGTCCAAGGCTACACATATAGTAAAGTTGGAGCTGTTACTATAGGTCTAACACATTTTCAATGCTGTCAGATAGCTTATCTAGGCATAACAAGCACTACATATAATCAATGATAAACTACCTTTCATGCATCCACTGCCCCAATCAATCCATTAGCTATTCTATATGCTTGCAATTCCATCTCCTGCCTCTAAGATTTTGTCTAAGTGTTCAGTCAGGTTTGGAATGCACTTAATCCTCATCTCTGACTCAGAATTTCTGACTTTACAGCATAACTCAATTGCCACCTCCTACCTGAAGTCCTTACAGATATGCATATCCCAGTTATTAACACTATCTCCCATTCAATAACATTATACACACACACACACACACACACACACACACACACACACACACACACACATATATATATATATATATAGTTTT
The DNA here is from genome assembly GCA_011680675.1 of Gymnobelideus leadbeateri. Taxonomy (NCBI): domain Eukaryota; kingdom Metazoa; phylum Chordata; class Mammalia; order Diprotodontia; family Petauridae; genus Gymnobelideus; species Gymnobelideus leadbeateri. The sequence continues at coordinate 3,215 of WOXC01002557.1, forward strand.
TATGATAGTTTGAAGGTTACATCTCCCCATCCTTCAGTCCCCAGTGGGTTCCAAGCTACTTGAGGGAAATTATTCTTTCGAAGATACTGCAGTAGTTTGCCATTTCCTACTCCAACTCATTTTGCAAATTAGGAAACTGAGGCAGACAAGGTTAAGTGACTCAAGAAGGATCACCCGGCTACTTAGTGTCTGAAGGCAAATTTGAATTTAGGTCTTCTGTCTGCAGGCCCAGAATTCTGTGCATCAGAAACCATTGCCTTTAGGGAATGGTGTATAGGTTAACAATAGTACTGTGTGTGAGAGAGAACTGTGAAGAAATGTTTGGACATGAAATGTAATATGAGAACGCAATGGACAGCATAAATTCAATGGATATTCTGGCTATGCAGAACCTGGGAAATGTTAAAGGTCTGTTAGGAAAAAAAAGAAAATGAATATGAAGCCAGAAAATACCTGTGTCTCCATTACAGTAAAGAGTAGCCCCACCTCCACTGACTGCCCACACAGATATAAATTACATCAAAAACCTATGGGAGAATACTGAGGGATACCTTCCTTTCTTAATATTCCTTCATTTTCCCTTCTTCCCTTACATTTCATATCACCCATCAAATCTTCTTTGCTTCTGTGCTCTTCAGCTAACGGCTTTTATATTTTGATATAAGAACTTTTAATCCTACCATAGTTATTCCTTTGATACAAGATAGTTCTGGAACAGTTTTAGGTATTTTGTTTCTGAACTAAGAAAGACAGCTGGAAGTAAGAAACATGTCAGGTGCTGTTTTGACTCTGCTTCAATTGTGTAGCTGCCTGCTGATTTGAGGGTATCATGGCTGAATGAAGTGAAGAGAGAAAATATGCTAGTACCAGGTAGAGCCTGTTGTGAGGTACAACAGGACCTGGTACATGAGATTCACATGAAAGACTAAATATGAGAGTGAGGAAAACCTAAAGCAAATAGCATCATATGAAATACTATCTGCACACAATTATTACTTAATAGGTGCTTAAAAAGTGTGTGTTCCCTCCCTTTTTCTTCCTTTCACCTTCCCTTCCCCTTTCCTCTTTTCCTTTCCTTTCCCTTCCCGATTTTTTTAGAAGAAAAGCCAACCCAGCCAAAAATCTTTAATCTTTTGTCTGATTGAATACCTTATTCATGTAACTCTCATGTTACTAGTTATTTACTAAATAAATTTATTTACAGCTGTCATTAATTTGCATGGTTACTTCCAAATATGTAATAACATTTGATTTCCAATATTCTTCTGAATGTGTTGTTCATAATCCAAAAGGCATTAATAACACATTTACCTTCCTCTTTGTTCATGGTGATGATAGTCAAATACTTTTAGACAAGTGTGAGGTTCTCTTTCCTTCCACCAATACCATAAAGCCATCATCAAAAGCCGTTTTCATTTCACAAGGAAGCTGGGAAGCAGAGAGCAAGGGTTTGTTGGGGGCATTTTGTTACATGGAATTGCCTGGTGTTTCAGTGTATTGATTTTTTAAAACTATGCTTTCCTTCTTTTGTTTAAGCCCATAGGCAAAAAAGAACAAACCAAATAAATGTAAATTCTGCTAACTCTTTGTAAAGATAGGTTAATACTTCCCTCACCCAACCTTCATACTCTAATTAAAAAGGGATAAATTTGCCTCTCTAATATTTTGAATATTGGTTATACTTAAATTTATTAGATATTTTTATTTCATGAAGTCCAATCTGCTTCTTAACAAAGTCATTTTTTTCTCTTCAATGGATAGCCTGAGGGTTGTAGATCTTCAAATATTTTCCACCATACACAATCAAGATTTTCCATTAAATGGCATACTAATTGTATAGAATTCAATATTCCATAAATGGGAGAGGCTCATATTCCATAATTTTCCAGAATACTTCACACCAACAATAGTACTTTTTTTGGGGGAAAAATGTCTGAGAATCAATGCTCTGTAAGGAAGTGATTTTTTACTCATTTTACTAAAAGGTAAGCAGATAGAAATGCCATGTTCATGTTGACATTATTAGTAATAACTCCATTTTTCATTTCCAGCTCTGCTTGGTTTCAAGTCCATGGAACAAGATGACATTCCTAGTTTAAGCTGATTAAAATTCTCCATGCTATTAACTCAGTCTCAGGTATTTGAGACTTGCCCAACTCCCTCCGTATCCTCTCCTTTGTGAATGGAAGTTTGTAGTGTGGAGTACTAAACTTTTCCCAAAGCTTTACTTTGTGATGGGAAGAATTTGGACATTTACTTTAATCTACTTTCTATCTGTAGCTATGCTTGGTTTAAATGCCATAAAGCAAAATGTTCTTGTCCACCCCTACCAGTTCCTTTCTGACTTCCTTTTGTGTGCTTCCTCCATTATTCTCCATAAAGACAAGGACTGTCTTTATTTTTTCTATTTGTATACTTAGAGCTTAGCACAGTACTTGGCATATAGTAGACTATTGATAAATGTTTAGTGAATTGACTTTAACCTGTTCAAGTTGGGACTATTAATAATAGAAATAACAATTAAGTATTCTTTTACCTTAAATCAAACAATTAAAACACACATTTTCAGCTCATAGTACTATTAATTTATTTTAATAAACTTTAACAATGCCTTTTATTTTATTTTTTTTTTTTTAAAGCTATTGGGGTTAAGTAACTTGCTCAAGGTTACACGGCTAGTCATTTGATTTATGCGTGGGTGCTCATTTTCTGAGGCCGGATCTGATCTCAGGTCATCCAAACTCCGAGGCCGGCGCTCTTACTCACTGCGCCACCTAGCCGCCCCTTTAGGGCAATTGGGGTTAAGTAACTTGCCCAAGGTTACACGACTAGGTTTTTGTTTGTGCGGATTAAGTGTCGGAGGCCGGCTCCGAACTCAGGTCCTTCTGATTCCAGGGCCGGCGCTCTATTCACTGCGCCACCTAGCCGCCCCAATGCCTTTTATTTTTAAGGTATAATTATTATTATTAGGGGGGAAACTTCCCACTCTAAATGACTGTGCCTACTATGTGAAAAAAAAATAATGGCTAAGCAAAGCTAAATGTCAAGATGACACCTTCATATAGCATATGAGACATTCATCCCTCTCCATCTAGCAAAAATATTGAGGTCATAGTACCAAAAATTTAGAGTTAAAAAGGATCTCAGTAGACATCAAGTTCAATTTCTTAACTTCATTAATGAGGACCATGAGGCCTACAGATGAAAAGGGACTTGTCCTAAGTCCTACAGATAGTAAGAGGCAGAAAAAAGATTCAATCTCATATATTCATACTCAAGGTAAAGCACTCTTTTCACTATACCATGTAAGTCTGTTTCATGACTTATAATGGAATGAAATTTTCAGAAATAATATGAAAGGTCTGGAAGCATAGACTGGAGCTAGATTGCAAATGATTTTAAATTCCAAAGCCCTTTGTATTTTATTTTAGGGGAAATAGAGAGCCACTAAAGCTTCTGATCAGGTCTTATGCAAGATGGCCAATGATTAAAGATATCATTATGGCATCTATGTAGGAAATAGATTGGGAAGAGGAGACATTAAAAGCAAGAATACTCTATGAATAGTTTAGAAAAGTGATGAGGGGGTATATTAAAATGGTGACTATGTCACTAAGGAATGGAGTGAAGATGTAAGAGGTATGGGATAGGAAATTTTTCCAGATGATGAATGATTGAATATTGAGATGAGGTGCTGATGGAGAAGGAAGTTGAGAAGCAGATAGAGTAGAAGTATGATGGTGCCCTGAACAGAAATGAAGAAGTTAGTAGGAGGGTTGGTTTTCCAGAAAATAAATTGAATTTGATACCAAGTATTCTTTGATATTACCATTCAGTGTTCTGCCTCCATGTATTTTTGCAGCTTCTCCTTTGTGGCTGGTAAACACTCTTTCCTGATCTCCTCCTGTTGAACACTTTTGATTTGTTTAAGGTATTACTCTTTCCATGAAACTTTCCTTTCTCCCCTCATCCCAGGCAAATTTATATCTCTCTCCTCAGATTTTCCTAGAGCACCTTGGATCTTTTATTTGCCCTTAATGTTCCAGTTTAATCCTATTTCTTCTTGACTTAAAAAAAGGTTAAACAATGATTCTGTCACTTTTCCCCCTTCTTTGTATCTCTAATGCTTAGCATAGTGACTGCACTAATAGCTTCTTAGTAAATATTTATTAATTGAATTGATATGCTTTTTTTAGGTTTCATAGTGATCAAAGAGCATTGCATGAGCTGTATTAATACTATCTAGTATAATCAGCTTAGTAAATAATAATAATAATAATAAATAATCATTTAGTAAATAAATATGAAGTTTTTTGTTGTTCAGTCATTTTAATTCTTTATTTGGATTTTTCTTGGCAAAGATACTGCAATGACTTGCCATTTCTTTCTCCAGTTTATTTTATAGATGGGGAAACTGAAGCAAACTAGGTTAAATGACTTGCTGAGGGCCACAAAGCTAGAAAATGTCTGAAGCTAGATTTTTACTAAGGAAGATGAGTCTTCCTGACTAAAAGTCCAGAACTTTATCCATTGAGACACCTAATTGCCCCCTGTATGAAGTAGCTCTATTTAAAAAATCAGAAATACTATTCAATAAAGCAGTAATTTTTGTTTGTTTTGTTTTGTTTGTTTGTTTTTTGCCCAAAATATCTGCCTAGTTGATAAAATACTCATTAGTTGAAGCTATTGAAATTTCCAATTAATTCTCATAGGGACAAAAGAAATGCCATGCTGAGTCTGACCAATTATTTATCCATCCTAGTGTTCTGCCTCTGTCAGTTGGACCATGGGTTATTTGGAGAGAAACTACAATTGATTTGACAACTACCCAAACATCTCTGGCAATAGCATTTGGTCTCAAAAGCCTGGCATAAACATTGATGTTAGTGATACTCTGTGTCCTGCATTAATTTCCTCATCCTCCAGATCTTACTTCTAGAATCAGTTCATTAATGATGCTCACCATGAAATCAGAAGCTTGTTGGTAATGAACACAATAAAGAACAAGAGTCATGTGATCCAGAAAAAAATGATATGTTGATTTCCCATTGCCACCTCCCCCCATTTGACAATAACCTGGACAAAATAATATCAAATGTCTCCCTTCTTGTGTTCTTATCATATGTTATTATTTTGCTTGATTGCAAAAAAAAAATCTCCTGTAAGCTGTTAATAAGTAAGTACTGAAAAATCAGTTGAATAGATGGGGGAAAAAGTGCTAAATTCAATTCTCAGTAGAATCAATTCCAAGCAAAATGAAAGAGCAGTATCATTGAATTTGGAGAGTTGAAAGGGACCTTGGTGGTCATCTCGTCCAACCCCTTGCATCCAATGCAAGATCTACTACAAAATTCTCTAAAGACCTACAATGAGGAGAAATGCATCTTTATTTTGACAAACCATTTCATTTTGGGACAACTATAATGGTTAAGGAGGATTTATTTGTTGTTTTATCTTCCCCTTTTATCAAACCAAAATTTGTTTCTTTGCCATTTCTACCCATTGTTCATGGTTCTACTCTTTAGAGCCAAACAGGAAAAAAATCTAATCCCCTATCAACAAGACATTCCTTCAAATATAATTTTTTTCTTTCCCCTTAGTCATCTCCACATCAAAGATATATAATTCCTTCAACCAAATATCATATTATATAAATTAAAGAGCATTCCCATCCTTGTTGACCAACTCTGTACATGTCAGATTTTCATTGTACTTGTTTAACCGTTATGGCCACAACTGAACACAATATTCCAGGTGAAGTCTGATGAAGACAGAAGTTTGTTGTAATATTTTCTTTTCTCTTTTACAGGAAACTATATCTCTCTTGTGGTGGGTAGGCAATGCAATTGATAGAGCACTGATATTGTAGTCAGAAAAATCTTGAGTTCAAATCTGGCCTGAGACACTTAATAGCCTTGTGACACTGGACAAGTCATTTAGCTCCTATTTACCTCAGTTCCTCATCTGTAAAATTGAGGCACAGATGAAAAGGAAATGGAAAACCATACTAGTATCCGTGTTAAGAAAACCCCGTGTACAAAGTTTATAGGGCCATGAAAAGTTGGCCATGACTGCATCACTAGACAACAAGAACAACACACATATATTTAAGTATATGCAAGTGGATATAGGTATAACTATGTCTATATACACATGCTTACTAATATAAATATTTTTATTAAAGGAGGGAGAATAATCTGACAACTAAGAGTATAAAGAAAGTATTCTTGGAGGTTAAATATAAAATAAACCTTTCCAGGAAGCCTAAGAGTCTAAGTCCTGCATGTAGGCAAGATTTGCATTGCAGGTAGGAGGGTGACCATGCCATTATGTCATTCTTGCACTTTCCTATCATTAAGAAAGTTTTCAGTTAGATTATTGCTGAAACCTTTATCTCCACCTAACAATTTTCCATGTGTCTTTCAAAGTTTTCTAAAGGTTATCTTCTCCATAAAACCTTTCATCATCTCCTTTACCTAGAAATAATTCCTTCTTCATACTATCCCATAATATTTTATACTTTATTAAACCTTTCCTGATTCCTCTTACCCTGTACCAAACAAAAGCTACGTGTTTCCTCAGTGCTCAAATCTATTAAACCATTTTTATCTTGTATCTTATCCATGCACTTCTCATATTCTAACTTAAGTTTTAATTGTTACTCTTTCATTTTCTTCATATATCCCCCCACAAGATCATAAGCTTCTCAAAGCAAAGGTTTCGGCTCTTTTCATATTTATAGTCCAAAAACTAACATTAACTCAGGGGACTGATCTAGATAAATAGCGACTAAATTTACCTACTAACAAGTGCAGATTAAATTTTAGATGTAACTTCCATATATCTGACAGGATAAGAGACTTAGACCATGCTGGGTATAATTATCACATGCTTGTGCCCAATATTCCAAAATACAACTGTTGCAATATAACAAACATTCATGAAGATTGGAGAAGGGCAAAGGGGTAGTACCTCACGTATTGTAGGCAGACAATATTTGTTGAGTTAAATGAATTGAGAGAGAATCAAACTGAATTTTTGAAGTGCAGTGTCCCTTAGAGATCATTTAAATCAACTTGACCATTTTACAAATGCAGAAATTTAAGTAGAAAAATTAAATGCTATGTAATTTACATAGCTAGATGATGCCAAAGAAAAGTATATTTTAGGGGGGTGGAAGTATGATGGCAGAGAGCAGCTGGGGATTTGTCTGAGCTCTTGCCAATTTTTATTATAAATGACACTAAATCAAGCTTTTGAATGGATTCTGGAGCAATGTAAGCAACAAAAAGAAGGAATGAAAAAACTCTACAGATTAAGATAGATTAGAAGGACTTTCAGGAAAGTTCTGTCTCACATAGGTGAAAGGGGAGTGCAGCCCAGCACAGATAGTAGATGGGTGTAGTTGTAATATAATTTTGAATTTGAAGTTCCCTTTTGTGTTGGTAAAAGTAGCAGGTGCTTAGCACTTAGTAACTCATAAATACTCTGAAACAGAAGGTATGAACTTCTGTCTCCTGTTGCTGATATAACAGGAAGGAGTTGATTGAAACAGGCTGTATGTATATAAGGAAAAGCCCCAGAGAGGCACAGTCAGAATTTCCTTAAGACCAAGCTCTGGTGGCAGAACAGCTACAGAAGAATGGAGAAATGAGTCCTGAAAACTTGTGGTGGTAGAGCTTCTTCTGAATAGGAGCCCAGAGCCTGGAGCCAGGAGCCCAGAAGCCCAGAATCCAGAGCCAGGAGCCTCGGAGCCCAGGAGACTGAAGCATGACTGGGATTCCGAGACTTTGTTTGCAGCTTGGGTGAGCCTTGAATTCCCTGAAGCAAAAATGATGAAAGATTGGTCATGAACTAGACCCTGTGAACTTCAGTGTGGAGCAGGACCTGCCCAGAGAGCTGGTCAAGGAACTGGGAGCTGTCTGCCATTGAACCCAGGCGACAGTCTGGTGAATCCAGGTAGAATCTGGGATCATGGAAGGGGATCCAGGAAATCTGAGAACAGGCCCCAAGTGAAGATGAAGAAAAGACCTCTCTTTGGTTACTGAGTAATTATGAAATTATAGTCTTCTAGTGACCTAAGGGATGGAGGGTTTTGTGTATGATACTTAGTAAGACTTTGCTGAATAAGTGACTTATTGTACTTTGAGATATTGTTATGGATAAGTGATTGATTCGGTTAATCAAGACTTTGCCCCATGAGTGGAAGACTTTGAATATTATACTTTGAGACTACTGATAAGTGACTGAGTTAACTTAGTTGCCCCATGAGTGGAAGACTTTGACTATTATACTTTGAGACTATGTTGTGAATATTGTATTGTGATTTTCTGTGATAAGTTGTAATATTGTGAATCCCATAGCTTGATTTTCTGTGGATATTTTGCTTCTGTCATGGAATAAATAGAGTGATCACTCTATTATGTAATCAGAACCATAAAAGCTGTTCACAGTAGCATTCTTCTGGAAAGCTTTAAGTGACAGAATAGATCAACAACTGAGGTCCCATGGTCCTGCCTGGCAAGGTCTCCAGATGCAATGCATAAAGTAAATTGCCAGATGCAAAATGAAAGAAATAACAGGTACAACTAGTCTGGGCAACCCCAGGTCATAAAAAAGCCATCAGCACATGAGGCCCCAGATAATAAAGCCAGTGACACAACTCTTGACCCTCAACAAAAGAAGCTTAGAACAGATCACCCTGTTCCCTAGGAGAAGAGCTGACTCTAAAAGCCATTAAATAGGCAAACATGAGCAAGAAAGAAGAAAAAAAGAGCCTTGACGATAAAAGTTACTGTGACTGCAGGAAAGATCAAAAAACAAGCTCAAAAGAGAACAACGCTGTCAAAATACCAACATGTGAAGCCTGAAAGGGGTGTATGAACTGTAAGAACAAAAATTCTTCACAAGTCAAATAAGAGAGGTAGAATAAAAATTGGGGAAAGAAATGAGCAATATGCAAGAGAGAGTTGAGAATTTGGAAAAAGAAAGAAAAAAAAAACATGACTGGAGGAAGAAAAAAAAAACTCTTCCTTAAAAAAAATAGAATTGACCAAATGGGGTAAAAATCCTCTAAAGAAAACAATTCCCTAAAATGTAGAGTTGGCCAAATGGAAAAGGAGATTCAGAAACTGACTGAAGAAACTAACTCCTCAAAAATTAGAATTGGGCAAATGGAAACTAATGACTCAGATATCAAGAATCAATAAAACAAAATTTTAAAAAATAGAGGAAAAATTGGAAAAGCAACTAATCTGGAAAGACATGATTAAAAGAAAAAGAGCCTAGATATCATCTTTCAAGTAATTGTCGAGGAAACCTGCCCTGCTACCCTAGGACCAGAGGTAAAACAGTAATTGAAAGAATAAACTGATCACCTCATGAAAGAGACCACAAAACAAAACCTCCAAGGATTATTGTTTCCAAATTCCAGAATTATCAACCAAAGTAGGAAATACTGAAAGCAGCCACAAAGAAACAATCCAAATATCAAGGAGCTACATTCAGGATTACACAGAATTAGTAGCTTCTACTTTGAAGGATCAGGAGTTTGAAATATGATATTCTGGAAGGCAAAGGGTCTTAGATTACAACCAAGAATTAACTACCCAGAAAAAGTGAGAATAATATCTCAAGGTTTGAAAAGATGGACTTCTAATGAAATAGGGGACTTCTAAATCATTCTTGATGGAAAAACAAAACAAAAAACAAAACAAACAAACAAAAAAACAGAGCTGAACAGAAAATGTCATCTTTAAATACAAGAATCAATAGAATTACAAAAAGGTAACCTGGAAAGAAGAGAAAAAATGTTACTCCATAAGGCTAAACTATTTAGATCACTACATGGAAATATCATACTTGACCTCTTAAGAACTGTATCTTAGGGCATTAAGAAAGGTTATACATAGACAGAGGCTATGGGAATAAGTTGACTATGATGTGATGATATAAAAAATTAAGGAATGAAAAAAAGGATTGTAATTGGAGAGGAGGAAAGGGGAGGCAGAATATAAGAAATTACATCACATGAAAAGGCTCAAAAGACCTATGACAATAGAGTTAAAGAATGGAGGCAGTGACCATAGTTTGAAAATTACTCTTATTGGATTTGGCTGACACTCGGGTGGGTATAGACATATATCTTACCTGCCACAGAAGCAGGATGTGAAAAGGAAAAGAAAAGGAAGGGGGAGGGTGGATAAAAGGGAGGACAGATTGAGGGAGGTAGAAAACTGATGAGGAGCGGCAGGGTAAAAAGAGAGAGAGAAATATAAATGGGGAAAATAGGATGGAGGGAAATATACAATAATCATAATTCTGAATGTGAATGAGATGAATTCTCTCATAAAATGGAAGCAGATAGCAGAATGAATTAAAAACTATAATCCTACAAAATGGTATTTACAAGAAACACATTTGAAGAAGAGACACACAGAGACTAAAGTGCAAAGGCTGGAGCAGAAAATATATATATATATATATATATATATATATATATATATACATATATATATACATATATATATATACACATATATATACACATATATATATACATATATATGTATATATATATATACACATACATACACTTCAGGTGAACTAAAAAAAAAGTCAGAGGTAGCAATCCTGATCTCAGACAAAGCAAAAGTAAAAATAGATCTAATTAAAAGAGATAAAGGATACTACCTCTTGCTGAACGATGCCATAGATGATGGAGTAATATCAATAATAACATATATGCACTGAGTGGTATAGCTTCCAAATCCTTAGAGAAGTTGTGAGCTAAAGGATGAAAACTATACTAGTGTGGGACCTCAACTTCCCCCTCTCAGAATTAGATTAATAAAGTTTAAGGAAGTATGACCTAAAATAGGAAAAGAAGCAGTCCTACCTAATTCACTTTTTACAAAACAAATGTGGTGCCACTTACTAAAGTGTGAAGAGCCAAAACAGAAGAAAATTGTAGAAAAATGTCCCTAATGAATATTGATGCAAATTAAAAATATATTAATAAAGAGATTATAGTCATTTACCACCAGAACAATAAGTTACAACCAGGTGGTATTTATACCAGGAATGCAGCATTGGCTCAATATTAGGAAACCTATTAGCATAATTGACTTTCTCAATAATAAAAATAATGGAAATCATATGATTATCTCAATAGTTAGAGAAAAAAAGCTTTCGAGCTTAAATAAAGCACTTAAAATAGAGCACTCATTCATATTAGAAAAGAACACTAGAGAGCATAGAAGCAAATGGAGGTTTTTTTAAAATGATAAGTAATATCTATCTGAAACATCATTATGTTTTTATATATTTTATATTATATGTTTATATGTTATAAATGCTAATATATATGTTTCTATGTAATATGTTTTTATATATTTTAATATATCTAAAAACAAGAATTACATGTAATGGGAATAATCTAGAAGCTTTACTAGTGAGATGCTTATTATCAGCATTATTATTTAATATTGTATGAGAAATGTTAGTTGTAGCAGCAAGAGAAAAAGAATTTGTTGGAATTAGAATAGTCAATGAAGAAGCAAAGCTGTCACTCTGCAAACAATATGATGGTATCTTTAGAGAATCTTAGGAAATAAACTGAAAAACTACTTGAATAATTAACAACTTCAGCAAAGTTGCAGGATATAAAATAAATCTATATAAATTCTTGACATTTCTATATAATACTAACAAAATCCATCATCAAGTGCTAGAAAGAGAAATTCCATTTAAAGTTACCGTAGACTTTATAACTTTATAAAATATTTGGGATTCTATGTACAAACCCAGGAATTATATTATATTACAAAACACTTTTTGCACAAATAAATCAAATCTAAATAATTGGAAAAACATCACTTGCTCATGGGTACAGTAAGCTAACACAATAAAAATGACAATTCTACCTAAATTATTTTACCATTTCTGTGTAATGCAAATCAAACTACCACAATTATTTTAAAGAACTAGAAACATAATAAAATTCATATGGAAGAACAAAAGTTCAAAAATATCAAAGGAATTATTTTTTAAAAACACAAGGATAGGTAAACCGACAATATCAGATCTAAAACTATATTATAAAATAACAATCATCAGAACTATTTGTTACTGGCTAAGAAATAGTGGTGAATCAGGGGAATAAGTTAGGTACAGAAGACACATTAGCCAATAATTATAGTAATCTCTGTTTGATAACCCTAAAAACTCCAGCTTTGGGGATAGCAACTCACTATTTAACAACAACTGCTAGGAAAATTCAAAACTAGGATTGCAGAAACTAGGCATAAATCGACATCTCACACCATATAGCAATATAAGGTCAAAATGGGTACATGATTTAGACATAAACAAATTAGGACAGTGAAGAATAGTTTACATGTCAAATCTATGGAGAAGGGAAGAATTTATGACCAAACAAGAATTAAAGAACATTATGAAATGCAAAAAAGCATAATTTTGATTACATTAAATGAAAATATTTTTTGCACAATATGAGCTGATACAAGATTAGAAGGAAAGCAGAAAGCTGGGAAACAATCATTATAGCAAATGACCCTAATAAAAGCCTAATTTCTCAAATACATAGATAACTACATCAAATTTATAAGAATATGTCATTTCCCGGGGGCAGAGCCAAGATGGTGGAGTAGAAACAGCACTTCCACCACCCTCTAGCCCAAACCACTGGAGAGGCTAGCACAGCGCTCTGGGAGCAGAGCCTAGGACCACTTGAGTCAGAGGTTTTAGTCCCAGGGTGGCCAGACCAGCAGCCAGCTGGAGGGACCCCAGAACACAAGCAGCTGTGGTGATTCAAGAATTATCAACACATATATGCCTAGGACAAAGTGAGAGGTTAGTGCCCTATGGACTTTGGGACCAGTATTTGGGAATGTGTCAGACTCTTCCCCTGGGGGTGAGAAGCCTATGAGAAGCTGGCACAGCCAGCATTTTGCAGCTTCAGTTGCAGCTTCAGCTCCTGGACTGTGAACTATAGGGGGGTAATCTCTCTTGCTTTAACCTCCCTGGATCTGGATTGCAGTCTGGGGTGGAGGTCTTGGGGTGTATGTCCAGCTTGCCAGAGTGTGTCAGGGCTTCAGGGAGTGCACCCAACTAATACCTCCGGCAGTGGAGAAGACCCCAATGTTTGGGACAGAAGTTCCCCTGTCTGGTGGCAGAATGCTACTGTGGCAACAACCCAAAAGTCCAGTAATTAAGTGGCAACATGACTAGGCAAAGGAAACAAAATAAACAGAAAAATTCAACATGGACTCCTATTTTGGGACCAAAGCGTATCGAAGCATGGTACAGGAGGATGATTGTGAGGTCAGAAATCCTGCACCAAAAGTCTCAATTGAAAATATGAGCTGGCTACAGGCCATAGAGGACCTTAAGAAGGATTTTAAAAACCAAATAAGAGAAGTGGAGGAAAAATTGGGAAGAGAAATGAGAAGGATGCAGGAAAAGTATGAAATGAGAGTCAACAGCCTGACTGAGGAAAATAACACCTTAAAAATGTCATTTCCCGGGGCAGCTAGGTGGTGCAGTGAGTAGAGCATCCGCCCTGGAGTCAGAAGGACCTGAGTTCAGTTCTGTCCTCAGACACTTAAGGCACACACAAACAAAAACCTAGCCGTGTGACCTTGGGCAAGTTACTTAACACCAATTGCCCTCCAAAAAGCAAATAAAAGAATGTCATTTCCCAATTTATAGTCATATGAAAAAAAATTACTCTAAATCCCTATTGATTTGAGAAATGCAAATAAAAACAACTCTGAGGTACCACCTCATACCTTTCATATTGACTAATATGACAGAAAAGGCAAACTTTAAATATTGGAGAAGATGTGGGAAGATTGGGAAAATGTGAACTGATTCAAATATTCTGGAGAGCAACTTTGAATTATGCCCTAAGGTTATAAAACTGTGTGTGCCTTTTTTCCAGCAATAACACTACTAGATTTTTATGCCCCAAATATCATAAAGATGGAAAATGATTCACATATACAAAATATTTATAGCAGCTATTTTTGTGTATCAAAGAATTGGAAATTGAGAGAATGTCCATAAGTTGGGGAATGACTGAAAAAGTTGTGGTATATGAATGTAATGGGACACTATTGTTCTACAAGAAATGATGAGCAAAGAGATTTCAGAAAGACCTGGAAGACTTACATGAACTATTTGTGAGTGAAGGGAGCTGAATAAGGAGAACATTGTACACATTAATAGCAATATTATGTGATGACCAGCTTTCATAGACTTAGTTCTTCTCAGCAATACAATGATGTAATACAATTATGAAAGACACATGATGGAAAATGTTGTCCATATCTGATGAAAGAACTATGGAATCTTAATATATATTGAAGCATAGTATTGTCTCTTTTTCTCTCCCATTTTTCCCTTTTATTTTAATTCTTCTTTTACAACATGATTAATGTGGAAATATGTTTAGCATAACTGTTCATGTATAACCTATATAAGATTGCACTTGAAATTTAAAATCTTACAAAACTAAATATTGAAAGTTATCTTTTACATGTAGTTGCAAAAATAAAATACTATTAAGTGTGGAAAAAGAAAAGTATATTTGAGAGTGAGTAAATGTTTAATAATATAAATACCTCAAAATAAAGTAGATTGTGTGTGTAAAGAGGAGAGAGAGAGACAGAGAGAGAAAGAGAGAGAGAGAGAGAGAGAGAGAGAGAGAAGTAATAGAAGACTTATATGAAGATGCCAAGTGAAATGTTTAGAAACAAGAAAACCACATACAAAATAAGTACATGAATCTACATGAAATGATTGGCTACCATAATGTAATCAAAATAAATGCTGCAAAATTTTGTTGACAAAAAGATGAGCCCAAAGAAGAAATAATGAAAGACATAAATCCCCAATTTCTTTGTAGAGATGCATGTCTTGGTATGGTGGGAAGTACATGGGATGGAATATTATATGTTTCAGATTGTTTCCATTTTATGCATTTTTTTAATTTTGTCTCTAATTTTTCTTTTAAAAATCATTATTAAGTATGGTTCTCTGGAAGAGGGAAAGAGGAGAGATTTGGGGGGAGTGAATCTAGATGATAAAAATATCAAGAAAAGCTCTTTTAAATAAAAATGTTGATTATAAAAGGGAAAATTAATTAAGTAGATTAACAAACTAACCCAAGTTTAAGCAGGACATCATCCCGAAATCTTGTTGTAGGGACAAAAGTTATCAAGGCCAGCCTATTAGTTGTTCATGATGAAGATTCATGGCCTTCCTGAAAGGGGTTTTATTTAGACATAGATATTTCAACTGACCCTTAAGAGTGTATAAGTGTGCTTGTATAGGTAGGACTCAGAATTAAGTTTTCTTTCTATCTTTCCTTTTTTGGGGGGGTGGGGGTGAAGGCAAGGCAATTGGGGTTAAGTGACTTGCCCAAGGTCACACAACTAGTATGTGTGACAAGTATCAGAGGTCAAATATGAACTCAGGTCTTTCCTCTTGGCTCTAGGGACAGTGCCCTATTCACTGCACTACCTACCTTCCCCTAAAACAAAGTTTTCTAAGTTTCAGTTCTAGGTAAAGACAAGCCAGGAAGTAAAGAACTGTGTGGGTAAGGATAGATTCTAATATTTCCTCTTGAAACAGCCATATCAACCCTGTCCGTTATAGGTAAGGCCTTTTCATCTTCTTCATGCACTCAGAGTGCTATTTACTAAATTGAAGTTGAAAATTTTTAATAGAGAACTTGTCAAACTTAACACTCTCACTAATACTCCAGTCTCCACTGACTTGAAATGATACTTCATTGATCTCACCTTAGGCCTAGGTAGTATCAAAGGTTACTGGAACCTCTCTGTTTTGCTACTACTATGACCCTTATCACTGGCACTGTCCACAGTCATTACCTTCTTGAAAGAGACCTGGAGGAGGCGGCTATGTGGCGCAGTGAATAGAGCGCCGGCCCTGGAGTCAGAAGGACCTGAGTTTGGAGCCGGCCACAGACACTTAATCCACACGAACAAAAAAAAAAAAAAAAACCTAGCCGTGTGACCTTGGGCAAGTTACTTAACCCCAATTGCCCTAAAGGGGCGGCTAGGTGGCGCAGTGAGTAAGAGCGCCGGCCTCGGAGTTGGGATGACCGGAGATCAAATCCGGTCTCAGAAAATGAGCACCCACGCATAAATAATGACTAGCTGTGTAACCTTGAGCAAGTTACTTAACCCCAATTGCTTAAAAAAAAAAAAAAGAAAGAGACCTGGAACATCCTAGGTGTCTTCTGATTCAGTGTCAACTACCTACCTGGGCTGGATCATCATGTATTTTATGGTTGCTTTGGTCAAAAGGATATAGATGTTAATAAGGTCAAAGAGTTCCTGCTGCTGTACTTGTGGCCATGGACCTCATGGAACAAAGAATTCCAAGTCTCGACTTGTTTCACCCTTCTACTCATGGGTTACGCAGTTCAGAAGAAAATGAAGACAAACCTTTCATACATCCTAGTTCCTAGGGATAAGCATGCTTATCAGTCCTTCAACATTTTTATTTATATAGATATCATAATCATATCAGAGCAACTAACATACATTGACCTTTGCGGTGGGGAGTTAAGAAATTTTGAACTGTCCCTATCACTTGATCCCTGATAACTCATGGGGAAGCTTCAAAATATGATATAAGCATATTCCCAGCTGAATCTTTATGCCTTCAGAGTTACCCCTTGGCTCTTCTTGCTCACATGATCATTAAATTCAACGACTTACTAAGTCATGTTGATTTTACTTCTGTGTCATTTTCCACATTTATCCTTTTCCCTGTACTCACAAAACTGCAAACTTAATTTAGCTCCTCGTCACCTTTTTACTTGGACTACTTTAATGGATGCTAAATAGTTTCTCTGCTTTATTTCTTCTTGCTACTTTACCCTCTAAAGGGACTTAAAAATAACATTCTTAGGACAGAAGTCTAACCATGTCAATATCCTGATCAAAAAATTTCAGTGGCACCCCATGAATAGAATGCATTTATTTCTCTTCCCTACTGCTCAAGAATCTGTTTTCTTTCAAGGTATTATCTTTAATTCAACTAAAAAAAATCTATTAGCTCCTTTCCAAATCTCAGGTGCTGTCCTGGAAGCTTGGGAAAAATACAATAGCTTCTGCCCTCAAAGAGCTTATTTTCTACTGTAAAGAAATTATGTATATAGAGATAAAGAAATGTAAAAGGAAAATTTCAAAGATAATTACCAAGTGATTTCAGGTGGGGTGAAATTAAGGAAATATGCGTTTACTATGTTCCCAGCCTTTTGAAACAGTTTTGCCTCCAGGTCTTAAGGAATGAAGGATAGTCTCTCTGGCTTTAAGGAGCACAATCACACTAGGAGAATATTCCCACTGCCAAATAATACCATTTTCTTCAGATAATGAATTTTCTAAATATGAGCTATTTACAAGGCATTAATGTATATTCAAAGAAGATCAAAGCCTTTTTTAAAGAGCCCTGATTAGGTAATCTTACCTACTCCAGTTTCTGAGTGTCATAGCTTAATCAATTACTTCCTTGGTATGAGGACTGAAGGCTACTAACAAAGCCCTGCTCTGGGGTTTTGGCACTAGTACTTCTTGATTTTTGGCAGAGGAAATTTAACCATCATTTAGAGTGTTTCACATACTTCTCTTTCCAGAGATATTTTGACATCTCAGCATTATTGTGTAGCTAGAAATTAAATGATGAATACTCAAGCAACTTGTAGAATTTAAAGCAAAATACAAAGGCAAAGTGGTTTCACCATAGTCCACATTTTATTGTTATTATTGTATAAAATGAAAGAATCATAGAATGTAAGACTTGGAAAGGATCCCAGAGGCCATTTAGTCCAACTTGAATCTGAAAAACTATCACACCTATGATATACCTGACACTCTTTTTTCTAGCCTTTGCTTAGAGATCTAATTTATGGCAAAACCCACTGTCTCTTGCGGAAATCCATTCCACTTTGTGTTCGTTCTGTTTAGATGTTGTCCTCCTTAAATCAAGCCCAAATTTGTGTCTTTGAAACTTACTTCTGTTTTCCTACTTCTGATTTCTGAGGTCAAACAGAACATGTCTAATCTCTCTTTCTCATATCTCAGTCCTTGAAATATTAATAAGTTGCTCTGATGCTCCCCATAAACTTTTTTTTCTCCAGGCTAAAATTCTTTATTTCTTCAAATATTCCTTATATTTCAGTAACTGAAGACCTTTCACTTTCCCCCCAAAGAAATGTAAACTTCTTGAGCAAAACTATTGTTATATTTTTTTTTTAATTCGGATTCTCATCACCTAGGACAGTGGTACGAATATAAGGAATATCTGTTGAATTGAATTGAATTGAATCCTGGTTGGACTCCTCTGCACACTTGACAAATTAATAGCTCCCTCCTTAAACATGTTACCAGCAGGAAACATAGTACACTAGAAAGACTATGAGCTGGACAGAGAAGAGAGCTATTGATTCTTTATTTCAGGACACTATAACACATTTTTGACTTGTATTGAGCCTGCAATTAATTAAAACATCAAGATCTTTCCAGATGAACTGTTATTTATCAATGCTTTCCTGAATTATGGCCTTTGGCTTTTTAACCTAAATATAAGATTTCACACTTTATCCATTTTCAATTTGATCTTATCAGATTCAACCCAGTGATCTAGACGCCTGAGATCTATTTTTTTAAAGAAAATCTTTACCATGTCATCTAATGTATTAACTCCTCTTATCTTTTGTTGGCACATGAAAATATAAGGCCACCCATATCTTTATACAAACAATTGATGTAAATGTCAAACATCTCATGTCTAAACATAGGTTCCAGGAGCATATTAGGGAAGAAATAATACCTATCATTTATGTCTAATTTAAGATTTCAAAATCCTTTATAATTATAATCTCATTTTATCCTCACAACTGTTTTGGGAGCTGGTACTATTAACTCCATTTTACAGATGAGGAAAGTGAAGCTGAGAGAAGTCTAGTGATTTTTCCAGGCTCACAGGGCCCCAAGGTAAGATTTGTTTCAGTACTTCCTGGCTCCAGGTCTAGCACTCTCCCTTGCACAAACTAACTACCAAATTTAATCAGTCAATTAATTAAACATTTATTAAGTGCTAATCTTGTGACAGGCAATGTGCTAAGTGCCAGGGATACAAAAAGAGGCAAAAGAGACCCAGCCCTTGATGATTTTATAATCTGTGTGTGTGTGTGTGTGTGTGTGTGTGTGTGTGTGTGTGTATAGACACACACACTAAATAGGAAATAACTAACAGAGGGAAGGCACTGAGGTTAGGAAGGGTTAGGTAAAGTTTCCTGTAGAAGGTGGGAATTTAGTTGGAACTGAAAGAAAGTCAGAGATGTCAGTAGACAGAGCAGAGTGTGGAAGAGCATTTCTGGCAATGGGTATAGCCATTAAACAAGTTAATAATTAGAATTTGAGTATGGTCATTGAATGAATGAGTTTTGAATCTACTTAACTCTAATTAATCTAAGCTATAACTCTCTGTTGTAGCTGCAGGAATAACATGAGAAGCTTTGTAATACACTTTATTGAAATGGGAGTAAAAAATACATACAGTGTTCTCTTATTTGCCAATTTGGAAATGTAAAAACAAGAAAACCAAGTTAGTTGAACATGAGCAGACTCATATTGCCTTTTTCATTGGTTACAAAATTAATAAACCTAATAAATTATTTTTAATTGAACAACACTAAAAATATTCTCTTTTCTCCATTATTCTGAATTTCCTTGTACCTACTCTAGGTACAGGAAAAAAATGGGAAGAATTGCTAGATGTGGATTAGAGGCTTTTCCTGTTCTCTTGTGGGTTGGATTATATAGAATTTGATGTCCTTGTAACTCTGAAATTCCATGAAATAAAACAAAACAGGCTGTAAAGAGAATATGAATAAATATTTACTTATATTTATTGGAATTTTCTACACAAAATGCAAATAGAAGCAAAACACTTTTGTTTCCGAAGCAAAACAATATGCTAAATTAAAGAAACATAAAAACAAACATTTGTTGTAATGGAAATGGTTAACTACACCTCAGCTTCAAATAAATTATAAAAATATTAAGTAGAAACATTCGTCTCTGATATATCAGGTTCTTTAAATCTGCATGGAAGAAAAGAGAACCATTATTTTATTCCTTGCTTACTGAAATAAGTAGTTTAGCATACTATCTTTATACATAATGGGGAAAAAAGTCAGTTTTGACTAATTCACCCCTCTCCCCAATATCTCTAACATTTTAAAAAGGATATTTTACTGGACTAAAATTATCAAAAGTTCCTTTGTGGCAGAATTTCCATTTTTCTATAAAATGCTCTTTAAATTCCATATTTAGGAAACAATGCAGAGATAAACTAATATGGCGTGAAAACTGTACCTAGGTTGGAGCATAGAATTTGAGACATTTTGATAGATATAATAATTCCCTAAGGATTCTCACTAATTTGTATCCTTTAGTCCATACAATTATAAACTAATACTTAATTTTGATTCAGTAACTTTTATAAGAAATTTTATAGGTGGCATGAGGAGGCTTAAAAGACAGGATTTTTCAGGATGATACTAGGAAATGCAGAGATAGATATCATTGACATTTATTAAGTACCTATTTGGGAATGACAGACTGTCTGCTGTCTGAGTACCAAGCTAGCTAAGTATGGAGAGTTTCATCATAAATAATTTGGCTGATGGGTGATGGATTCTCAAGCATGGCAACCTAAGAAAATTAAATATTCTAAAAGTTCACTCCATTCTATACAGCTCCCTGCCATTTTTACAGTGATGGTGGTGAAGTGATAGAAAATGGAATAATAGGCACTAATGATAACACATTATATTAACATTAACTTAGCCTAAGGTAATTTTAATGTGATCAAAGAAAAGTCTTGTTTGGATAGAATATACATTACAATGCAACCAAATATAAAATTCTCTGATATTCAAAGCCAAGTGCCTAGTCCTTAGTTGGTGTAAAATAAACAGTTCTTGAGAACAGGAACTAAATTATGGTCTAAATTATATTGAATCCACAGCTCCTGGTACAGTGACAGGTACATGGTAGGTGCTTGATATATCTTTGTTGACTGATAGATTTATTCATTGAAAGAATTAAACTAAATGGTATTTATATTTTCTTATGCTAAGTAAAACCAGGGGGAAAACAAAAGATTTTGCAATAAATAGGAAGATTTATGTTGTTTCCTTGAAGATTCAAATAAATGAGTTGGCAGAGTAAGTTTTATTATGTACCTCCAAAGGCAATGTGAAACATCATTTTACATAATAATTGTAAAAAAAAATCCAGAAGATGTTTTCAGTCAAGTTGGTTGAATTATCTGTGAAGGACTTTGGGGAAAATAGAGATAAGGATTCCATGGCATGAGAATGCACTGGTTATTTGTGTTCATTACAAAATTTGAATGAGTATTCTCATCAGTGAGGTCACACAAATCAATGGAAATGTTGAAGAACCAAGGGTCAGGCAGTCAATGTGAGTTAGCGCGCGTGCACACACACACACACACACACACACACACACACAGAGTATAAAGGGAGGGTATTGGAATATCATTTTATAGGGAAGTCAATTGCAAGTGGAGGTGGGGAAAGAAGGACCAAGGATATAGTCTCAATCACAGACCTAGAGAGGTGAGCTTGAAGGTCATTAGGTCATATAGGTCAGCTATTTTATCTTTCAGAGGAAGAAGCTGTGACCTAGTGGCATTAAATATCTTGACTTAAGTTAAAGAGGTAGAAAGTATCAGAGGCAGAATTTGAATCCAGGTTCTGTGCCTCTGGAATGTGCTTTTTGGGGGGGGCCTGGGGGGTGCTTATTGTTTTTGTTTCTTGCTCCATAGCAGCATGAAATTGATTCTATCATATTTTTCACCTATTGAGTTTTTTCACCATGGATTCAACATGGAATAAAAATCTATAGTTCAGGGGCAGAGCCAAGATGGCGGAGTACAAACAGTGCTTCCAAGGCACTCTCCCCGCAGATCACCTCCAAACTATGTAAAAGGGGACTCTGAACAAGTTCTGGAGCCCCAGAACCCACAGAACAACACAGAGAAACTAACATCCCACTGAGGACAGCCCAGCAGCCCTTCAGGAAGGACCAGCACGGCACTCTGGGAGCCGGCAGTGCTCTGGGAGCCAGCAGGACAGCGCACAGCATGGAGAGCCAAGCCCAGGTCCACATGAGCTGGGGTTTTAGCCCCAGGGCTAAATAGAGGTTGAAAGAATCCACCAATCACCTCCTGAAAAAGATCCTAAAAAGAAAACATCCAGGAATATTATAGCCAGGTTCCAGAACCCCCAGATCAAGGAGAAAATACTACAAGCAGCCAGGAAGAAACAACTTCAATATTGTGGAAACACAATCAGAATAGCCCAGGACCTGACAGCTTCTACACTGAGGGATCAAAGGGCATGGAATATGATATTCCAGAGGGCAAAAAGCTGGGGCTGAACGCAAGGGTTCAGAAAATATGGTCATTCAGTGGAATAGAGGACTTTCAAGCATTCTTTTTTTTTTAAACAAATGCTTTATTAGCTTCTGTTTTACATCATTCATTTCCACAAGATTTTGAGTTACAATCATTTCCCCCCCATTATTCCCCTACCTAACCTCCCAGAATAGCAGTCCACAAGATATCGCTTCCTCCAATCTGCTCTCTCCCATACCTTCTCCCATACCCCCTTCGACTTTTCCATTAGAGGAAGGTTAATCTTTGTGTCCCAGTGCCTGCACATCTTATCTCCCAATTATAAGCAAAAGAGTATTAATAATAGTATTTATATGTATTTGAAACATTTAATGTTAATACCTCGAATTTCAGATCCATTTCCTTCCTCCCTTGTCACCCATTCCTTCTGGGGAGATAAGCAATTCAGTATAGGTTGTACATGTCTAGCTATGCAAAACATTATCATAGTAGATATTTTGTACAAGGCTGCTTATAATTCGCTCCCACTCATCCCACCCCCCACCTGGTCCATTCCCTACATGATCCTGTCCCTCTTCTATAGTGGGTATTTCTAACCTCCCCTCCCCCCAAGAATGCCCTCCCATCCATCATCCCTCCTCTCATCCCCCTTCCCCCTATTCTGCTGCAGGTTGAGATATCCCATTTAGTATGTATGTCATTCTCTCCCTGAACCAAATTCAATGAGAATGTGGTTTTGCCTTTTCTGCCTTCCTATTCTCCTCCTCCCTTGCAACCACTTCCCCTTGCTTCTTCTACATGGGATAGTTTACCCTACCCTGTCTCTCCCCATCTCCTCTTGCCACTTTCCTCTCTCACCTCATAATTTCATCCCTTGAATATTCTCCCTTCCCAACAAATTCAACCTATGCCCTCTATCCATATATAACTGTAACCATATACACATACATTCACATATGTATTCATATGACCACACACCCTTCTTCCATTATTTTCATAGTGAGAAAGATATCGTCAGTCACAGTTATTGCTTTTCCATATAGGAATGTAAATAGTTCAACTTTGATAAGTTCCTTTTGATTTCTTTTCCCTGATTACATTCTCAGGGATCTCTTCCTTCTTGTGTCTGGATGTCAAATTTTCTATTCAATTCTGGTTTTTTCCTCAAGAATGCTTGAAAGTCCTCTATTCCACTGAATGACCATATTTTCCCCTGAAACAAAATACTCAGTTTTGCTGGGTAGGTGACCCTTGGGTTCATTCTCAGTTCTTTTGCCTGCTCTCTGAGTGCTGAGCTGGCCGCTCCCTGCAGGGCTGCTGGGTTCTCCTCAGCGGGAGGTTAGTTTCTCCTTGTAGTTCTGTGGGTGCTGGGGCTCTACACAGTGGTAATTGACAACATTTGTCAAGTCAAAAATCTACTTCCATGAGACTACCATTCAAAATGACTCACAGTTCTAACCTCTAAGGTCAAACCAAATGAAATCTTTTCACAGACTTTCCTTCAACTATTTTATAATACATATCATGTCTCCCCTGATTTTTGTCTTCTCCATACTAAACATTCTAAAGTCCTTTAAATGAAACACATGTAAATATTTTTCTGGTTCTTTTACTCTATGGCTTACTCTTTTCTGAATCCATCCCGGTTTGTTTCTATATAGTTTTTTCCTTATCCTGAACAGACCTAACTCTTGCCAAAGTAATATTGTCCTTGCATCTGAGGGTGTTCAGAAGTCCTTTTTTCACTTCTCAGAAAATTATGCATTAAGATGAACTTAGATTTAATTTCCCCTCTATTCTATTCTTTCTTTTCCAACCTTTTTTTTTTTTACATTTTAATTAGACTAGCCAATTACTAAAGCAAGAGACCATCTCTTATATGTAAAGATACTGATTTATTCTCTGCTTTTCAAACTTATCCTTTTAACTCAGTTTTAAGCTTTTCAAAAGCAGGCCTTTTTAAAAGCTAGAGAAGATACTCATTAAACCTTGAAAATCTCCATGATTATTCATATTTTGTTCCATGCTAGTAAGTTCTCAGGTTCATGGCTAGTTGGTTCTCATTTCCCCCATGATTTCACTTTTCTGATTTATAATTTTATTCGGTAACTCTGGCCTCCAATGTCCCCCTTTGCTTTAGAACTACTGAATCTTTACATGGATTCATTCAAACAGGTCAAATAGCTTTGTTAAGAAAAATAATTGGAAATTTGGCCTGTTTTCTTCCTTCCACTCAGATTATTAGCATTATAAATTCAGATGTTAGGACTTGAAAGTGTAGATCAAAAGTTCATTGGGGCAAAACACTCAAAAGCAGAATTTTGAGAACAGTTCTAAATGCCAAGTTAAGGGAAAGAGCATGAAATATATAATAAATATAAAAATCAAGGATTACAATTATTTAACTATTTAATAACAACTATGAGAATGTAAAGGAGCAGACAATATTGGATGAATTTTTGTTAGGGAATTAAAAAAAGAATTATAAACTTTTCATTGTAATAATGTAATATTGTAATTGTAATAATTCCCTGCATCAATTATAAAATTATTCAGGAAGAAAGAGTGCAAGAATAGTATACAGAGAACTAGAAGAGAGTAAGAGACAAATACAAATAACGATTCTCCCTATAATCAAGTCTTTTATCTAAGCCTTTTCTCCCTCAAATATGGGGACTATGACTTCAATTAGAGGAGGTAGTTGAGGTAGTACTATAGGGTAATTTGCCCTGGTCCTGAAATCAAGAATATGTGGGTTGTAGATCTACCTCATTTAATAGCTGAGCAATTTTCTTACCATCTTTCTGCCTCAGTTTCTTCATATGTAAAATTGGGATATGGTATCACTGACCTCTGAGGGCTATTTGTTTTTAATTAATTAAACAAATGCTTTATTGACTTCTGGTTTACATCATTCATTTCCACCAGATTATGAGTTACATTTTCCCCCCATTTTCCCTACCCACCACCCCCGAATAGCAGTCCCATTAGATATCCCCTCATCCAATCTGCTCTCTCCTATATCTTCTCCCATACCCCCTTCAACTTTGCCATTAGGGCAAGGTGAATCTCTGAGCCCCACTGCCTGGACATCTTATGAAACATTTAATTTTAAAACTTCGATTTTCAGATCCATTCCCTTCCTCCCTTGTCACCCACTCCCTCTGAGAAGATAAACAATTCAGTATGTGTTGTACATGTATAGCTATGCAAAACATTACCATAGTAGATATATTGTAAAAGACTGCTTATATTTCCCTCCCACCTGTCTCACCTCCCACCTGGTCCATTCCCTACTTTGATCCTGTCCCTCTTTGATAGTGGGTACTTCCAACCTCCCCTCTCCCCAGAATGCCCTCCCCTCCATCATCCCCTCTCTCATCCCCCTTTCCCCTACTCAGGAGAGTGAGCAAGGGTAAGATATTCCATTTAGTATGTATGTGATTCTCTCCTTGAGCCAACTTCAATGAGAGTATGCTTTTGCCTTTTTGCCTTCCTGTTCTTCCCCTCCCCTGCAACTACTCCCCCTTGCCTCTTCTACATGAGATAGTTTGCCCTACCCTGTCTCTCTCCATCTCCTCTTGCCACTTTCCTCTCTCACCTCTTGACTTCACCCCTTAAGAATCATCCCTTCCTTGGGGTGGCTAGGTAGCACAGCGAGCAGAGAGCCAGTCCTGGAGCCAGAAGGACCCGAGCTCAGATCCGGCCCCAGACACCCAACACACAAACAAAAACCCAGCATCGTGAACCTGGGCAAGTCTCCCAACACCAATTGCCCTCCAGAAATAAAATAATCATCCCTTCCCATCAAATTCAACCTGTAACCTCTATCCATGTATATCTGTGAACATATGCCATGTACCCTTCTTCAATTATTTTCATAATGAGAAAGGTTTCATCAAACACAGTTATTGTTTTTCCATGTAGGACTGTAAATAGTCCAACTTTGATAAGTTCCTTTTGATTTCTTTTGCTTGATTGCCTTCTCAAGCATCTCTTGCTTCTTGTGTCTGAATGTCAAATTTTCTATTCAACTCTGGTTTTTTCATCAAGAATGCTTGAAAGTCCTCTATTCCACTGAATGACCATATTTTCCCCTGAAACAAGATACCCAGTTTTGCTGGGTAGGTGACCCTTGGGTTCATTCCCAGTTCTTTTGCCCTCTGGAATATCATATTCCATGCCCTTCTATCCCTCAATGTAGAAGCTGCCAGGTCCTGTGCCATCCTGATTGTGTTTCCACAATATTGAAATTGTTTCTTCCTGGCTGCTTGTAGTATTTTCTCCTTGATCTGGGGATTCTGGAACCTGGCTATAATATTCCTGGGAGTTTTCTTTTTGGGATCTTTTTCAGGAGGTGATCTGTGGATTCTTTTAACCTCTATTTTGCCCTCTGGGTCTAACACATCAGGGCAATTTTCCTTGAGAATTTCTTGAAGGGTGATTTCTAGGTTCTTCTTTGATCATGGCTTTCAGGTAGTCCAATAATTTTTAAATTGTGTCTCCTGGATCTATTTTCCAGGTCAGTGGTTTTTCCCATGAGATATTTCACATTGCCTTCTAATCTTTCATTTGTTTGGATCTGCTTAACAGCATCTTGATTTCTCATAAAGTCATTAGCTTCCATTTGCTCCAGTCTAACTCTGAAGGAATGAATCTCCTCAGTGAGCTTTTGAGATTATTTTTCCATCTGGCAAATTTGGCTTTTTAAGGCATTCTTCTCCTCATTGCCTTTCTGAGCCTCTTTTGCCATTTGAGTTAGTCTATTTTTTAAGGTGTTATTTTCCTCAGTCAGGCTGTTGACCGTCATTTCATACTTTTCTTGCATCTTTTTCATTTCTCTTCCCAAATTTTACCCCACTTCTCTTATCTGCTTCTTAAGGTCCTCTATGGCCTGTAGCCAGCTTGTATTTTCATTTGGGGCTTTTGGTGCAGGAGTTCTGACCTCACAGTCCTCCTATGCTTTGAGCCTCTTTGCCCCTAAAATAGGAGTCCAGTGTTGAACTTTTCTGTTTATTTTGTTTTGTTTGCCTAGGCATATTGCCACTTAATTACTTGATTTTTGGGCTTGTTGCCACAGTAGGACTCTGCCACCAGACAGCTTCCGCCCAAACGTGGAGTCTTCACAACTTCTGCCAGTTGGGTGGCCTCTGTAAAGCCTCCACCCGCTCTGGCAAGTTGGATACCCACCCCAAACTTCCCCCCCAGACCACAATCCAGATGCAGGCAGTTTAAAGCAAAAGAGATTAACCCCCAGACTGATTGCTGGATCTTCCTACAGTTCGCAGACCAGGAGCTAGAGCCACTGCTGACGATGCAAAATGGCTTCTGTGCAGCTGTTTCTTCAGCAGCTTTTTGCCCCCAGGGGAGGAAGCCATGTGTTCCCCAAATACTGGTCCCAAAGTCCATAGGGCACTAACCTTTCACTTTGTCCTAGGCATATCTGTGCTGATAATTCTGGAATCACCACAATTGCTGGTGTTCTGGGGTTCCACCAGCCAGCTGAAGGCCCGGCCGCCCTGGGGTTAAAACCAGGGACCTAGACTCGGCTCTTCGGGCTACGCTGTTGGTTCCCGGCAAGCTGTGCTGCCTGCTCTCAAAGTGCTGCGCTGGCTGCTCCCTGCAGGGCTGCTGGGCTGTCCTCAGCAGGAGGTTAGCTTCTCTGTGCTGTTCTGTGGGTGCTGTGGCTCCAGAAGTTGTTCGGAGCTCCTTTTCACATTGTTTGAAATTTGTGTGGAGCAGAGCACATTGGAAATGCTGTTTCTACTCTGCCATCTTGGCTCCGCCTCCCGGGCTATTTGTTTTTAAAGCAATTGGGGTTAAGTAACTTGCTCAAGGTTACATGCTAGTTATTTATGTGTGAGTGCTAAGTAACTGAAGCCAGAACCAATCCCGGTTCCTCCCAACTCTGGGGCCCCCACTCTTACTCACTGCTCCACCTACCTGCCCCTGCCTCTTAGGACTATTTTGAGGATTAATTAAGGTATAGTGTTCAATGTACTTAGAAAATTCAAAGCTATATATAAATGTTAGCTCTTTATAATTGCTTCTTAAATATTTTCCTAAGAACATTTACTATTACATATAGACACAATAGAAAATCAATGAATAAATTAACATTTTTGATAAACTGACAAATCCTTTATATTTAGTCAATTGACTGGGAGGTGGTGGTAATGGAGGGAAATGAGAGTTGTTTTTTTTTTTTCTCTTAAATATTTAAATTTCAGCTGAGAGGTAAATCAAGGGAACAGTGTGTATTTTGGGAGGGGATATCAGGGATAAAGGTAGGTGTAACTTGTTATGTAGTTATTGGGTATTTCACATTTTACAAATATGTTGTTATATTCCTCCTTTTCTGATAGAAATGGAGACCTAGCACTCATTCTTATTCTTGCTTCTCCTAGGAGGATTCCAAGAATTCTGTAATTCAAAGCTGACTGGGATCTAAGTTATCATCTAATTAAGACTATTTTTACAGGTTTGAAATTGAAGCTGAAAAAAGTTATATGACTTATCAAGCTTGTAAACCCAATTAAAGATAGAAATGGAAGTAGAATGTAGGCTACAACTACTGGTATTTTCACCATATTGTAGTCTCACATAAATGATGAATCCTAGCCTTTAAGAATAAGACTAGAAATTAGAAACTACTTGTAGAATTTGCATAAATGTCAGAATAATACACTTTTTGATGACATACTTCACATATGGGAATAAATAGAGTTTAAACTTAAAAAGCACCCAGATTGCTATTCCTATAAACTCACTTTGAATCTCTAGTTAAGTTCTAAAGAGATAATCAGGAGAGTGAGAATGTTCATTGAATTCTGCTTTATCCCTTTACCCCTAGTCTGAATCATTTTTAAATTTAGTATAAGAAGGAAGACAGATTGAAACATATGAAAATTGGAAGGAAAGTTATTGAAATGTTTTCTCCAATTATTCCTATAATTCTCCTAATTTTGCTCTTCACTCCTCGTTCTGGCAAATGTTTTAAAGTAGATAATTTTGACCTTATCTTTAGGCATGAGAAGCAGTTGGGTATAATGAATAAATAATTGGGCTTGAAGTCAATGAATCCCAGTTGCAAGTTTTGCCTCTAAAATATCTGAGCTTTCTGAACATAAATGAGTCACTTGAATTCTCAATGTTCCAAGCAATATTTTAAGTTTTTTTGTTTGTTTGTTTGTTTGTTTTCAGACGGTGAGATGTAGTGGAAAGAAGACCAAATGTGGAGTCAGGTGACCTACACTCAAATCCTGACATTGCCTTTACTATGTGACTTAAGGAAATCATGTAAATTTATAGGTTTGTTTATTTGTAAAATGATGGAAATGGACTAAGTAAACACATATATAAGTTCTGTAATAAAAGCTTTACAAATATCACCTCACTTGAAACAAGTAACCTGGGATTTTTAGCTCTATGATTCTATGAACTTTTACAGCATTTGTTGATGTGTATTACTGAAAAGAATTCCCTAAGTGGATAAAATCAAATAAATGGACCAAAAAAATCTTCAGGTTTGCTGCTTTACTATATGTTTTTTACAAAAAATCCTCTGAATCTCAATTCTTCAGTGCAAAATTTACTATGTAAACTTGATCTCAGTCAGTTGGCAAACAATGATTACGCACTTGCTATTTATTTATGATAAAAAGAAACAGGAATATACTGTCTCTGACCAAAAACCATTATATGTGTGTGTATATGTGTGTATATATATATATATATAATTTGCATATATATATAGTATGTTGTGTGTATATGTGTGTGGATTGTGTGTATATATGTGTATAGGTGTGTGTATGTATATAGATATGCATGTGTTTATGCAAATATGCACGTGTGTGTACATATATATATAAGTATACATGTATATACATACATGCCTGATTGTGTGTATATATTTGTATATGTGTATATAGTAACTATCTACATATAAGATATATACATGGTATATACACAATATATATAACATAAGGACAGAGGGAATGTCCTAGCAGCAGGGATAAATGAAAAAGGCCTCTGACAGAAGTTAAGTTCTGAACTAAATCTAGAAGAAAGCCAAAGAAACTAAGAAGTAGATGTATAAATAGAGAGTAATCCAGGCGTAGGGGTTAGCAAGTGCTGAGGAATGGAGTTAAGAGATGTAGGGAATGAGTAACAACAAGTAGGTTTGGTGTAGTATAATGCATTGGATAACACATTGAAGAGAATAAGTTTAAGAATTTTGGAAATATAAAAATTGAGCAGGTTGTGAAGGGATCAAAATGCAAAGCAGAGGGCTTTATATCTGATCTTGAAGGAAATAAAAATCATAACCACAAACAATTAACATTTATATAACATCTACTAGATACCAGGTTCTGTAACAAAAGCTTTACAAATATCAACTCACTTGATCTCCCCAACAATCCTGAGATGTAGGTGCTATTATGATACTCATTTCAGGGAAAACTAAGGAAAACAAATGATAAGTGGATTTATCAAGACCACACAGCCAGTAAATCTCTACAGATGGATTTTTACTTAGCTTTTCCTGACTATACGTCCAGTACTTTATCCATTAGTAGGGGGCCTATATAGTTTATTGAGGATGTAATGAGACATGTATAATATAGTTTGATCTGATCCTTAGGAAAATCACTTTGGTAGCTTAGTGGTGGTTAGAGATTTCAAAATGACTGAATCCTTTATAGTTTGTAAGAGACAGAAAAGGTCTGTTTTTAATATGTTTCTTTGGTTAAGTGTACTTATGAGGAGGCTTTGTTTCCCATGTATTATAATGATGAGCTATAATAGAAAAATGCTGAGTTTATAACTTAACTTGAGGTAGGCACTAGATCCATTTTATAACACAGAAATCAAGAAGTCTGAATTTTAACTGGATTCCACAGACCATTTTATGGTAGTAGGCAAAAAGAGGGTCATCTTTAGTATAATTATATTTCTTTTAGTGTTCTCCTTGGATAATTAAATTTTGTCTCTGACTATTCTCCTCTATTTGTAAGGTTTGGGGTTATGATCACCACAGTTGTATGAGTTTGAGATTGTAGAAAAAGTTGATGTCTGGTAAGGTAAGATGAGATTTTTCCTGATGGTATATGAGTTCTTTTTTCCCAAGATTGTGTTCACAGGATTTATCCAGAGAATGACATTCCAGTCTTTCTTTTTAGGCTACTTCTACCATGTAGAGAAAAGAGGATTCAGATACTATTTTTATATCTGTTACAAGATTTTCCTTCTCTACCCCAGATAAACTCTGGTGGTCTTCATCCTAAGTCCTAATAACACTGGCCAGTATGATCTTCATATAGAGGGCATCTAGTTATAGAGGCTGGTGGTTATCTAAACTCCTATTCTCACTGAAAACTTAAGTTCTCTGAGCATGTCTATACTTTCCCCTCGGAGTCTAGAGTTATCTCTTCAGTTTGGGTTTATCTTTCTAAGGTTTTTCAATTGTACTACTATTCTGGTTTGTTTAATTTATTATCAATCCCTGGTAGAACCCAGGTATGAAAGGATCCAAATAAGAACTCATCTCATCTCACAGAGAGACTTGCCCAAAAAACCATGTGCTTATTGGCTTTATGGAAGCTCTGAATGGAAAGATAGCTCAAAGGTCCACAGGAATCGATTTTCCTAACTCCAAAGTAGTCAGGGAAAAAATGACAAAAATCATCATCAGAGTCCTTTGTATCCATGTCCATTTCCAGTCCAGGAATGAGAAACAAATTATCTATAAAAATACATTAATGAAACTAAAAACAGTCATAGCATACCTTTATATATTCTGAATTCAAGAGAAGGGCTTTTCATCATACCTTCCCAGAACTAGGCTTATGAAACCTCCAAGTTGGGGATTTCATCAGTATAGTACCATGTACATCCTCTTGAAAACTGGTCTTTTATTGGCCATTTACAAATCCATTGTCCTGGGCCTGGCAAGGCTCCTAAAGACTAGAGGTGGTACAAGTTTGTCTTGAAGTCATAAGACATTTTATTAGCTTTGTCATTGCTGCCCAAAACAGATAGAATAAAGGAAGAGCTTGGTCTGATCCTATAGAGCTATGGTGACTACTGAAAGGACTAAGTTTAAAGAAATGAATAAGATTAAATATGACAATGAAACTACTCAACCAGCCTAACATCAAGGGGACAGTTCCAATCTCTTCAAGTTTCTCTGAGCTCCTGCTGAGTCAAGCTCAGTAAATTTTTGAAAATGTCATTATTACCCTGATTTTTGTTCTCATATCCTGGTAAGACACAGGTAGAGGGCAAGATCATTAGAAGTGTTGGTGGCTGAAGTAGATAGATAAGTAGATTAGATAGATAGATAGATAGATAGATAGATAGATAGATAGATAGATATAAAGATATGGAGATATAAAGATATAGAAATAGAGATATATGCACATTTTCCTTACTATATTTCTGTGAATGACATGGGTGAAAAAAGAAAAACAATCAAAGCGAATGGGTGTTCTATGAATTAAGTCATTCCTAAGAAATTGCAGTTCAGGGCAAAGATGAGAGTTTTTAATATTTTAGAAATTCTTGAGCTTTTTCCATATCATATCTCCAGATCAATATGGAACCCAAGGGGACCCACGAAATGCAAACTTGGATAAATTTAAGGTGGACAGTGGTGGTGAGGGGAATGTGTTCTAATCATCCTCTGATGAAAACTGTGAAGATACTGGGGAAACTGAGTTGGTGGTTAGTACCTTCCATTAGCCTAAATATACTATGTTATAGGAATGTAAATTTTTAAGATCTTCCCTGCCCTTAGGTTAAGTGCACCTGGAGCCAGTGGTGGGAGGCTTGTTTTTCAGGAATGCCCACAACTTGGTGCTTTATGATTGGGCAGTGGGTCAAGAAGGTTGTTACATTCTCTGACCCAGGAGAAGGCTATATAATCCCTGATGTGAGACTTTGTTTTCGGTCACTTTGAAAAGTGTTGCGTGATTTGACCACATGAGACTATGGACAGCTGTTGAGAGCCCCCCGGCTTTGAAAAACCCAGATGTTGATTCTACCCTCTCTGGTAATTGTGATTTGGTATGGATGTAATAGTTGGACAGTTTGGAGGCCTGTCTGCTTGAAATTCTGTCTGTATACTCTGAAGTTTAGGGTGCTGACCTTTTTACCCTGAACTAGGTAAATGATATGTTTGATTGGTTAAAGCAAGATTGTTAACCCATTTTGAGTTGCTTTCCTTTAGTAAAGCAGATCTAAGAACCTGTGTTGGCAGCCACCATGGGCACTCTGGGGTCCTTGCTGCTACAACTACACATGCCTAGATTGTTAGTTTACAGCCTACTTCTCTCTAGCATTTAGATATTGCTAATATTAAAAAAATAATTAGAATAACAGATAAAGACGGTATTCTACCAAACTCCTTTTCCTAAACAAATATAATGAAACGAGGAAGAGGAAAAATAAAAAACATAGAAAGAAAATTATAGAGCAAGATTCAAAAATCTTAAATAAAATTCTAGCTAAAAAATCCTAACAATATATTACAAAGATTATACATTATGATCCAAATGGTCTTATACCAAAAATGCAAGGATGGTTTAGCATAAAGAAAACTATTAACATAATTGATTAAATCAATAATAAAAGTTTAAAAAGTCATATAATTATATCCATAGATGCAGAAAAAAGTTTTTGATAAAGTTCAATACTCGATTTATATTAAAAACAAATGAAAATACTGGTATAAATGAATTTTTCCTTAAATTCATGAAAAGCATTCATCTAAAACTATCAGCAAGCATATGTTATAGGTATAAACTAAAAGCCTTCTCAGTAAAATGTAAAACAAGCATGCCCACTGTCACTAATATTATTCAGTATCGTATTGGAAATCCTAGCAAAAGCAGTAAGAGAAGACAAAGAAATTGAAGGAATCAGAATAGGGAATGAGATAATAAAACAATCTATTTTTGTAGATCATATGATGGTATTCTTGGAAAATCTCAAAGACTAAACTAAAAAGTTAGTTGAAAAAATTAATAATTTTAACAAAGTAAAAGGATATAAAGTAAATACACATAAATGGTCATCATTTCTATATATCACAAAAAAAAAAACTGCAGAAAGGCAATAAAAATGCCCAATTTGAAATTATTCTAGATAGTATAAACACTTGGGAGTACACCTGTCAAACAAAACTGGGAATGATATAAACAAAATTATTTAAAAATACCTTTTTTATACAAATAAAATCAGCTGAAAATAATTAGAAAAATACTGATTGTTCATGGCTAGGCTGGGCCAATATAATAAAAAAATACAATTTTATCCTATATATGCAATGACATCCCAATTAAATTACCAAAAATATTTTACTGAATTAGAAAAACAAAATGACAAAATCAATTTGGAAAAAAAAATGTGAATAATATAAAAGGAAATAAGGGGGGAAATGTAAAGGAAAGAGGTTTAGCAGTACAAGGCAGTAATTTCCAAACCTATCTCCTAAGAAAAGAAAACTAGGTCAATGGAATAGAGTAGAAATACAATTCAGAGCAGCAAATGAATATAATAGCCTTATATTTAATGAAAACCGTAAAGACAAGATATTGGAATACAAATTCATTGTTTGGTAAAAACTTTTTGGCAAAACTGGAAAGCAGGATGGCAGAAAGTAGACATGAACCAATATCTCACATCATTTACTGGGATGATGTCAAAATGGATACTTGATGTAGACACAAAGAGAGATTTTATAAGAAAATTAGAATATGGAACATATTACTTATAAGACATATGGATAAGCAAACAAATTATGAATAAACAAGAAACCGAATGCAGCATGTGGTGCAAAATGGATAATTTCAATTATATTAAATCAAAATGTTTTTGTACAAATACAACCAAAATCAGAAAGAAAGTTGTAAATTGGGAGAGGAGAGGGAGGATAACAAACAGATTATCAAATAAGTCTCATATCTAAAATATGTAAAGAATGTTATCAAATATATTAAATATTAATTATCCCCCAATTGATAGTCAAAATATACAAAGATGCAGCTTTCTATTGAAGAAATCAAAACAATTTATAGTCATAAGAAAAAATGTTTTAAATCATTATTGATTGAAGAAATTCAGGTTAAAACACCTTTGAGATATTTTACACCTATAAAGGGGAAAGTGACAAATGTTGGAGAGAATCTAAAAAGTTGGGACACTAATTCACTGTTGTTAGAATTGTGAACTGAGCCAACCATTTTGGTGAACAATAAGGATTTATACCCAAATGGTTATTAAACTACCCATACTCTTTAACTCAGAAAAACCACTACTTGGTCTGTTTACAAAGATGAGGTGGAGAGAAAGGAAAATTTTACATGTTCTGAAACGTTTTTAGCAGCTCTCTTTGTGCTGGCAAAGAACCCCAAGTTAAAGGAATGCTCATCAATTGGGAAATGACTGAATAAGTTATGACATATGATTGTGATAGAATACTATTATGTTATAACACATGTTGAGCTCTATTGTTTTAGAAAAGCATGGAAAGACTTATAGGAAACAAAAGAAGACTGAATTGAGTAGAACCAAGAGAACAATGGATACAGTAATAGCAATATTGTTTTAAGAAGGACTTTGAGTGAATAAGTTATTTTGCCTATTATAAATACCTGAATTAACTATAAAGATCATATGAATAAAGATATTTGCATCCAGAGAACTAATTGATTAATAGAAGTATGTATAGAATATTTTTTTTTTTTTGCATTTTGGTTGGCAATTGGGGTTAAGTAACTTGCCCAAGGTCACACAGCTAGGTTTTTGTTTGTGTGTGCGCTAAGTGTCTGAGGCCAGATGCAAACTCAGGTCCTTCTGACTCCAGGGCTGGTGCTCTACTCACTATGCCACCTAGCTGCCTCATAGAATAATTTTACATATGTGTACACACACACTATCTATTTGTGTACAATAGTAGCCATCTCTAGAATGGAGGGGGAAGAAAAAAAAGAAAAACATGATGATTTTGTTGTATATTTGGAAGGAATAGCAAGATGTGCATAGTAGATTTTCAGTTTTATATGTAATTACCTTTTTATTGAATTATATCATTGATATACATGTTTTATTCAAATAAATTAAAAATAAAATAAATTTAAAATAAACAAAAAGAAAGAAAATGGGAGAAATTGATGGGAATGAATATATCCTCAGAAGAATAACAAAGTGCTACACATACATACACAAATTTTACCCATCATAAACATAAGTACAATTAAGGTCACAAAAATGTTTGTAAGCAACACAAAAGGTGTTACTCTTGAGGGGCGGCTAGGTGGCTCAGTGAATGGCCCTGGAGTCAGAAGGACCTGAGTTCGGAGCCGGCCTCTGACACTTAATCCACACAAACAAAAACCTAGCCGTGTAACCTTGGGCAAGTTACTTAACCCCAATTGCCCTAAAAGGGGCGTCTAGGTGGCACAGTGAGTAAGAGCGCCGGCCTCGGAGTTGGGATGACCCAAGATCAAATCCGGCCTCAGAAAATGAGCACCCACACATAAAATAATGACTAGCCGTGTAACCTTGAGCAAGTTACTTAACCCCAATTGCTTAAAAAAAAAAAAAGTTGTTACTCTTGGTTTTGACAACTGGCAGTTAGGGAGCAATCTCCTGCTAGTTTAAAAATGGTACAAGTACATCAAGAGGCATGAATTGAGGGAGTGTAGAGAGGAAGTCTAGAACTGCCAGTAAAAATACCTTTTTTGGTATTTAGATAAAACAGGGATACACATTGATGTTTGATGGTTTGACCTTAATGATGTGGGCACTTTCAGCTGTCTCACAAATATCTCAACTGGTTTCAGCCAAACTATATTTTCTAACAGTGGGAAGTAGTAACTGCAATTCATGACCACTTCCAATTGTTTCATGGACCCCATAGGAAAGTCTAGGAATATCTCTGAGCTCTCCAAAGGTTTTGTTTTCTTTTGTTATATGTATTTCTTATTTGCATAACAGAAAAACATCTGCTATATGATCTTTGCAAAGGGCACAGTAAAAATAGAAATGATCTTGGTGAGTGCATCACAAAGCCTTTTTAAGGACTGAAGCTATAACTGTAAAAAGATGTGAGCCCTATAAAAGATAAATAGAAAACTCATCATTATCCCATAGTTACTCTCATTACTTCTTTTTTTCTAGAGAAAATTATCTTATAAATCATAGTAGTATCTCAACTGTGCAAAATAGGACCTATAAACTGGACTGGGTCACCAA
This sequence comes from Gymnobelideus leadbeateri, assembly GCA_011680675.1. NCBI lineage: Eukaryota > Metazoa > Chordata > Mammalia > Diprotodontia > Petauridae > Gymnobelideus > Gymnobelideus leadbeateri. The sequence goes on from WOXC01002557.1 coordinate 40,982, forward strand.
TTTCCTGGGCAGAGCAAGTAGTTTTATTGCATCATGGATTTATTTTGTATATTTTTGTAGCTACTTAAACATGTGTATATTGTCTCTCTGATAGAATGCAAGCTCCTTGAGGTCACGTAACGTTGATTTTTTTTTTTTACTTTCCAATGCCTATCAGGGTCTGTCATGTAGTAGGTGCTTTGCATATACTTGTTGAGGGAATAATATAAAAACAGGGGCCAAGACTTCAAAGAAACACATCTTAATGGAAAGATCAAACAATGCAATTGTCAGAAGAGATGCAATCAAATTCTGCATCTTTCTCTTAACTACATGTGTGACTACGTATAAAAGTTTCTTTACTTCTCTATGCCTTAGTCCTTGCTCTGTGTGGTCTCAGGGAAGTCACTTTTCAGTGCTCAGTGTAACAGCAAGAACCCCAGCATACCCAGGATGGCTGCTAGCACACACTCTTTGATCTGCTTTTCCAAAGGAAAACAACTCAAAATAGGTTGACAATCTTACTTTAATCAAGCATAGGTATCATTCATTTAATTCAGGGGAAAAAGTCAGCACCCTGAACTTCAGAAAACACAAACAGAAATTATAAGCAGACAAAAAAATACAGACAGAGAAAATAACACAATTCAACAGACCAATAGAGAGGGTTTCTAGCTATCTGATCATTACATACATAGTCATTTAACAGAGAGAAGCACCAAAATCTGGGTTTCAAAGCCTGGGGGCTGAATGACTGTTCAGCGTTTCACCTGGTCAAATCACACAACTCTTCCCATAAGTGAGCCCCAAAGCAAAACCACATCGCAGAGGATATTTATATAGCCTTTTCCAGGGTCAGAGAACATCACAACATATTGTGACACACTGCCCAATTACAAAGTAACAAAAAGTTTACCTTCCTAAAAAACAAGCCTGCCCTGAGCAAGCTTCTCTTGTTGGGCTCCAAGTAAGGCCCCTTAAGGGGAAAGGAAGATCTTTAAATTCCCTTAATATTAAACCTAGACAACTCTCTAAGATATCACATTACAAAACAATTGCTAATCTAATCTGAATGATTGAAGGGAAATTTCTTCACATAGCAGCTCCTAATAACATGAAGATAATATATCCAGATTAAAAAAATAGAAATAGATTTAAATATAGCTATATACAGAGAACTATAGACTGAACTTAAAATTTCATTAGTATGGGGAAGTTCTTTTTGAAAAACTCTGTATCATGCCCTTTGGCAATTATAGTTCCTGAAAGTTGCCTAGAGCACTGTAATGGAAATGCAGATGTGAAGATTTTCCCTACCCCCAGGCCCTTTGATTGGCTTAAGAGACTTTGATTGAAGTGACTCTGAGAACCTTCCTTGATTTGATAATAGGCTGAATGTGGTCACATGGAGCCTGTGGTAGGAGGCTTGGTTTTCAGGAAAGACCACACCTTGATGCTGTGTGATTGGGCAGTGGGTCAAGAGGGTGGTTACATTCTATGAGCCAGGAGAAGACTATATAATCCCTGATTTGAGGCTTTGCTTTGGGGCTCACTTTGAGAAGTGTTGTGTGATTTGACCAGATGAGACTCTGCGCAGCCGTTGAGAGCCCCCCTGGCTTTGAAAACCCAGATGTTGATGCTTCCCTGTGGTAACTGTGATTTGGTATTGATGTGATGGTTGGACAGTTTGGAAGCCTGTCTTTTTGATTTGTCTGTATACTCTGAAGTTCAGGATGCTGACCTTTTTCCCCTGAACTAGGTAATATATGCTTGTTTGATTAAAGTAAGCTTGTTAACCCATTTTGAGTTGCTTTCTTTTACAAAAGCAGATCTAAGAACATGTGTTGGCAGCCACTCTGGAAATGCTGGGGTGCTTGCCGCTTGCTACAACAACTGGAAGTTTGACTTTCACATGGTCCTCTAAGCAGTCTATGTCGGAGAAAAGATTTAAAACCTGGTGTTTATGACTTTAAGGCCAGTCTTCTACTTACTCTATGATATATATGTGAAAGTATATGCATTGTGTACATATGTATATGTGTATAGATGCACACATACCCCTTTAGGTTACCCTGTATGTAGGTAGATAGACAGATATAGGTGTTTTATGTGTTACATGTGTTATGTGACGGAGATGATACTGGAACTCAATTCTTTAGAGAAAAAATTTTATCCATCTCACTGTCTCATTTCTCTATGTCTCCAAATTTATCAACAGGTGGATCTGGACAAAATATTTCTATGTATATATGCAAACATATGTAAACATATGTGCATATATACATATACCATATGCACATAGGATGAATAAATAGCCCTTCTAGATATGAACTCCTAAGAATGTTTACTTTGAAACCCTAATTAAGTGAACAAGCAAGCCCTTTAAGGTCAACAATAGTGTCTATCCCAGAGGTGGAATCCACTGCACTTTAGGAGCAGCCATCCAAAGAAACTCCTACAATAACTTCCTTCCAAACAATTTTAAAATAATGCCTCAAACCAAATTTTGGAGCCACAGAGTCAACAAAATGTCAGGGTGAGATGTGTTTTCTAAGCTAGGAAAACTAAAAAGGTGGACAGAATATATTTGTAGCTCCATGGTTAAGATGTGCTTGGAGCCCCCAGTAACCCCAATGGCTCTGGCAGCAGCAGCAGAAACTTTATGATCTCTCAGTGCAGAGAAAGTAAGAGGAGCAGACAAATGGTAAGAGATCATAGGGAGACCTCTTGGTGGTACTGTGTACTGCTGGTACAGACTGGTAACTCTATTTCCAATATACAGCCCTACATCACACTTCTAGGGCAGAAAAAATCTGGTCAGTCACAATGGAGCAGGGGCCCTGGTCTCAGTTTCAAAGCAGAGAGGAGCACTAACATTTGTGGCTGCAGGGGCCAGGGTCCCTTCCTGGGAAGATAAAAGTATACAGACCAGAAGAACAGTGATCACACCTATCCCAAGACGGTATCACCTAAGAAGGTGTTAAAAAAAAAAAAAACTTACAGAACCTCAAAACTAGATCTGAAAACAGCAGCCCCCCAAAGACCTAAAGCTTGGGCATCCTCTCTTCCAAGTGAGAAGACAACAACTTTAACATAAAGTTCAGGGGAAGTACAAATATATTGAAGAACACAAAACATTAAGAACAACAACAGCAGCAG